>CM042163.1:28868828-28901328 GCA_023376005.1 Doryteuthis pealeii
GCACAGCAGAACAGCAAATGTAGGATGGTGGGGACTGATGAGACGATCAACCAATATACTCAGAGAATGTAGCAAACTACCACAACGAGAATACAACGATAGGCTGGACTAGGTTAAAACTGATCCACTGGGAATTGCGCAAAAAAATAAATTTTGAACATATAACAAATTCGTATATACACAAACCAGAATCCGTTCTTGAGACGGAAAACACATAAAATTTCTCTGAGACTTTGAGATACCGACGGATCACCTTATCCCAGTCAGAACCCCAAAACAGCGGAATGGAGATCAGAGAAAGAATCGAGACCATCCAGACAACAGCATTGGTAATATCAGAATAACCAGAAGAATCCTGGAGACCTGAGGGAGACTTGCTGTCACCCTGACTTCAGTGAAAGGCCACCTGCTAAGGCTGTGTTAACAAAAAAAAAAAAACTTGCAAGGAGTGATATAATAATATACATGAAACCAGCAAGCTGGCACAAAAAGGGCGGAACAATTGATTGAGTAGGAAAGGGATCCACTGGGAATGTTGTGCAAAGAAATTAGATTTGACCATACGAATGCACTAACCAGAAGCGTCCTTGAAAAGTAAATGCATTTAATTCTCCGAGAGTTGTTGATAAACAGGACTAGAATTAATTAACAAGAGAAAAATAACTTATTTAGTGAATTTTGCTGCTCCAGCTGACCACAGGAAACGAAAGAAAGCGAAAGGATAGAAAAGCATGTATCTTGCCAGAGAACTGAAAAGCTGTGGAACAAGAATGTGACAGTGATACCTATTGTGGTTGGTGCTCTTGGGTAGGTCCCCAAAGGTTGGAAAAAGAATAAGGAGGGAGTGGAAAACTAAGGAAGAATGGAGCCCATTCATGACACAGCATTGTTAAGATCGGCTAGAATACTGTTACATGGGCCTTATTTTTCTTTGTACTCCTAGTAAGCTGGACCAGGTTGCCTCTTCTCTGTATGGATCTCGGCTGGCTTGTGAACGAACACAAGAGTTGATATGTTTTTTAGACGTCTTCATTCCACCCAAGTATGACAACACACGTGTAGAAATGGTCTCCAGCTGGCATACACCATGTGCATCTGTTTCATTCTGTCATCAGCCAAAACTGCTTTTTTAAAACTATCTTTCTGTTCTCACGCTTATCTCATAGCCAATAAGAGAGCAACTGCAAGGTCAGTGAAAGTTAGGTCCTGTCAATTACTTATACATTTTTCTGATATTAGAATTACTGTTGTTTTTTTTAAATTTTCTGCACTAACATACATAATCTATAGGCAACCTATCAATTATTTAACAATATTCAGATAAAATCCTGATGATCCGAGTGACTTGTCATTCAGACGAGAATAACCCTCTGCCCCCACCCCCCCAAAAAAACACCAATTAAAACTCGTGTGAATAACCTCACACGGAGGTATAATAATAATAATAATAATAATAATAATAATAATAATTAATAATAATTCAAAAGTTAAATCAATAATTATATAAAAAAGCTATAACTATTGCTGCATTTGAATCCAGTTCATCCGAAACCAGTGCATATTTTTTTACGTTATTCCCTTTCGTATATATACGATTCTAAATCTGTTCGGGAAGGCTGTTCCGGAAAAAAATGGCAAAAATCAATAATTTATTTCGACGAATAATGATAAATCAATATAAAAATTTAAGGAAATCGATGCTGTGCAATTGATCATTTGATTGGCTGGGTTTTAGTGTTGGGATATTTATTTATTCATTTATTTAGTGTAGAACTAGTTAATAAATAAGGGGACAGAAATATGTTCATATACTATGTCCGAGATAAAGAGATAGATATGAACAGAGGTGGGATTTAATGTCAGATCAGGTCTTCGTGGATTATTTAATGCCAAAGCCATACTATATAGAACAGTAGGTGTACTATTCAACCCATAGCTGTGGGGATAAAAGTAAAGTTGGCGGTTGGCCTATTGTCGGTTATCAGTCGGACAGCGATGGAGTCTATTACCTTTTCGCTAGCGCTAGACCAGAGAGATTGTTATTGCTGAGATGAGCTGGCACTAAAGTCAGACCCCACACTTTACCACACAGATCAGACAACGCGAATTGTGCTACTCATGCGCTCGAACCAGTGATTCTTAGCGCGGGTGCTCTACCGACTGGCCTAACCGGCCCGAAAGTGGGATAAGGGGTTCCATTCCTTTCCCTGGGTATTTGTCCGACATTGAATGAATAGCGCAACTAGTGATCGAACTCGCTAACTAAAATGTGACAGTCCAGGGTGTTAACAACACACACACACCCACACACACACACACACATATATATATATATATATATATATATATATATATATATATATATATTATACTATATATAATAATTTAATATGTTAGATGTAAAATAAAAGGTCTACCATGATTTCAATCAAAAATTGATCTCGTCAGGACCTCACTCTACATAACCAAGTTGATGTAATTCCTCGGTTACACCAACTTGGTTAAATGTTAGAGTGGGTCATGACGAGATCATCTTTTGATTGAAACCATGGTAGACCCTTTATTTTACATCTAACAATATGTATTAGATCATTACCGCTCTATGTTTTTAATATATTGAGCACTTTTGGATTATTTACTGACGCCACCGAGACGGAAAGTTTTAAAGCGGCAATCGGATACTATATATATATATATGTGAAAATAAAATGGAAGTTTTAATCCGACAGTATGAATAAGATATAATGAAAAAACAACGATGTTTACAACTGAAATAGGCTCACTTTCTCTTCTGATGAGCCATTTCAGTTGTAAACATCGTTTGTTTTTTTCATTATATCTTATTCATTATTATAAATATATATATATATTATATATATATATATTAATATGGTATTTGTGGAAAAGGTGACTACAGTTGAAAGTGGTCACAATGGTTAGTTGATGAAAGTTTCACAATAATAAGCCTATTTCAGTTGTAAACAATAATGAGCCTATTTCAGTTGTTAAACATCGTTTGTTTTTTCATTATATTCTTATCATATATATATATATATATATATATATATTTATATATATATATATGGTATTTGTGGAAAAGGTGACTTACAGGTGAAAGTGGTCACAATGGTTAGTTGTATGAAAGTTTTCCAATAATAAGGCAGCGATATAACAATATAAAGTGCTCTAATACGCTAGTAGAGCAAATTTATTATCATAATGGATCAGAGTAATCGCATAAAACATAGGTTTATCCCGATAAATACACACGTGTAATCGACTGCAATTAGTCAATATCTTGATTAATCCAGTGGATTTAACCCTGAAGATCCTTATGGTGAAACTCGATAGGTTATACTGTTTACCATTATGATACACACACACACACACACACACACATATATATATATATATATATTATATACATATAAATAAGGTTTCCACGTGGCATATTGCTTAACATGCCCGGACTGTGACATCGTAGTAAGCGTGTTCGAACTCCAGAAGAAATCAAACAATCAAACTCTCTAACGAATAATATTCAATCAAACAAACGATTGTTTCAACAAATAATCTTCCCGAGCACGACCAGTGAAATGGTTGAAGCGCTTGGGTAAAAGTATGGGATATTTTTTCTACCATCTGGATCTCAATATACGGAAAACAAGAAAACTAAAACGTCTATACTTTTAAATTATAAAAGAAGATATATTCCGTTTTTTTATTGTCTTTAAACAAATCTGGTTATCTATCAATCCATCTATCTATCTCTGTTTGTCTGTGTGTCAGTGTCTGTGCGTTGTGTATCTCTCTCTCTTATATATATATTATATATATATATATATATATATATATATATATATTATATATATCTTGCCAGAGAGCTGAAAGCTGTGCGAACATTCTCTCTTTTGAGAGATATTAAGAGATTAAAAGTACCGATCCCGCCATACCGAATAACTATATATATATACAAGTCGAAGTTCTAGATTCTAATATGATTTTTTAGAGTGGTGTGTCCGCTTAACTTTCTTCTTATTCATGTTAGGTAGCTTTATTTTATAAGCGGCAATATGTTGAAGAGCTCAAGCATTTTGTGAGAAGGGAAGGTATTATTCTGTATTTATATATGTATGGTTATTTATGTAAGAGTGCTAGATTACTTGATGTCTCTGGGTTATTTGAGTGTGCAGCAATTGCAATGTGTTTTATAGTATGGAGAGGTTCTTATTAACTTATTTATTGAGATCTGGGTTGGGAAGATAGAATTTGAAGATTTATCTATTCACGTTTAGTTGCGACATTTTCCAATAATAACGTTTTTATCTCCAAAAAGTTTATCGGCAAAAAGGCCCATTCTAACCAAGATCATCAAAGCCTTCTTGAGTCCTTGGATTGTGGATTTAAAGTATTTATTAATGTATTATGTAGGTGATTATAGTCATTGAGATGCAGATCCACCTATTCTTTGGTTACAAGATATATGTACTGTTATTGCAAGTTATTATGTGATAATTGATCTTATAATTCGGTAGTTGCTTAGGCATGTTTTATATTAGCCTTAATCTTCGAGCAAAAAACAAATCAACCTTACTGGGTCTATAGTGATAAGTGAAAAGGGGATATTGATATATTATCGTTACTTCATATGATATCGGATGTTGGGTATAAATCAAGCAATTGATTAGAATTTGCCGTCACTGTCATCATTAACATTGTTATCCTCTGATATGAACTGTAGGAGTTTAGTACTCTGTTGCCGACTATCATGTCTTCTTATTGAGATTCTATGAGATAGGTCTTCAAGTCGCTCTGAAAAGCTAAAACTTCTTAGCAAGTCGTAGTAAAGCATTCTCCCTTTATCCAAATCTTTTACGTGGCTAATACATTTTTTGCGCTTATTCACAAAATTGGAACCAATAGAAAGACGATTTCAATATTAATGTGGTGACCTTCTCATTTCTTTTACTTTGTTCTGTATTATTTCCCGTCTATATATATTATATTAATATTATATATATATTATATATATATATGAGAAATAAATACACAGCGATTGTTTTTTATGATATGGCCTTTTTTTTAGCCGACAATTTTTGGAGAATATGTGCTTAATTGAAGTCGTACTAATTTTGAAAGGTTAATTAATTAATAATTATTAATTAGGGCATACCTATTTAAATGAGGCTAAACAAATAGAAAAATCAATCTCTTGTAGTACATTTCAGCCTATTAGCCTCATCAGCAGAGCTATAGTAAGAGACCGCTGTGCGTGATTCGAATGTGTGTGTGTGCTGTTTCTGTAAGTGTGTGTTTCTGTGTGTATATATATATATAATATATATATAAATATATATATATTTATGAGTGTGTGTGTGTGTGTGTGTGTTTTGTTTGTTATATACATATTTTATACACGTGAATATATATGTATAAATGTGCGTGTAGATGTGTGTATATTAAATATATGTATATAAGTGAGTATATATACATAATATACTTATATCTATCTATCTATATCACTCTCTCTCTCTCTCTCTCTTCTCTATATATATATATAGTATATATATATATATTATAATATGGTATTTTGTAAAATGGACTTACCAGTGAAATGGTCACAATGATGCAAGTTTCACAATGATAAGACTTCGTATAACAAATATAAAGTGTTCAATACGTCAGTGAGCAAATTTATCATAAAAGGTACACAGTAATAACCTACTCGAGTTTCACCATAAGGATCTCAGGGTTAAATTCACTGATTATCAGGATATTGTTAATCAGTCGATTACGTTGTATTTTTTTCGATAGTGATTGTGTAGATCCGCAATCAGGAACGCTGGCTTGAATCAAAATGACGAGATCATTTTCCAAGGATCAAAATATCAAAAATTATTACAAATATATATATATATATAATATTATTATATTATTATGTGTTGTTGTGTGTGTTTGTGGTGTGTTGGTTGTTTGGGCAGCATTTTTTCATTATACATGTAGAATTAAAGAAAAGGACACATCTCCCTGTTCAACAATTTTTATTTGATCTTTTCAGTGTTTCTTCCACTTTTAAATATTTGGTGAATTCGTGATTAGTCCACCAAGTTCAGGTCCTGAGTATTTTGCACTCGAAGTGCCATCATCCCCCCTGAAAGTACTCGGGACTGAACTTTGTGACTAATCACGAATTCCACCAAAATATTAAAAAGTTCCAGGAAACTCGAAAAGATCAAAAAAAAATTGTTAAACAGAGGATGTCCTTTGTTTAATTCTACATTATATATATATATATATATATTATATATAATATCTTCGTTCCTCGTTCTATATTCACACACCGTCAGCCAAAAGAAATGTACCACAGAATCACAAAATCCCGTAATGAGTATAGTGTTCTGGGGTTCACAGCAAACGCTACTATCACTTTGCCTTGGTGAGTGACACTCTTATCGTGACTGTTACAGACTGGTCATGAAGTCTAGATTACCGCACCCAGTAGAAAATTTAACGCTGTCAACTTGCGCCTTGGTCCATTTGCTAATTATAATAAGCTTGGTAAAGTTATCATCATAGGTTGATACGACGAGACGAGTTCAAATCCTGCGGATTGGTTGTATGTCATATAGGCTAATACCCTTGGGAAAGAAGTGCATCCAACTATTCTCCCTCCGAGTTTTAGGTAAATAGTACAAAAACTGTGTCTTTAATCTTTTTAACAAACAGTCTGAGTAAAGAACTCTGAATTCAAATCTGTTAAACTCTACTTAAAAATGACTTGTGCTACATCCTACACGTCCAGACTAGTAGATATATACAAGACCGTGTGCAAAACAATCTCTTGTAAACAAGCCACAGAACAGAGTACAAAAAAAAAGAAAGAAAAGAAACAAGTAAGATGAAGAATAATTAAAGTCCAATTCACCGTCGAACTGGGAAGACAAGGCAGCAAACGGTTGTTAACTCAATACAATCCCGAAAGCCAAAAGTCCACTGGCAAATGACAGGTATATATAAGACTCACAATGCCATTCAAATCAAGCAGTCAGCAGCCAATCAAAACTCAAGGATGGAATCACCCAAATCACCCAGATTCAAGATGCGAGTCATTCTTGAGTCCTATTGTATACCAACTGTCTTGGACACTGCTTGAGTTCTACTTAGCTGCTGTTATTCAAACCAACAGTAGGCTAACTGATTTCAATTGTAAATTATCGTGGGTCTTAGATAATGCTGACTATGATCGCCTACAGGCGAGTAAGACCTCCTCTAAACAAAGCGTGTTCTGGTATGACACCTAAACTATACTTGATGGCGAGGTCCAGTTCTCGTGATCTGGGGGTGTAGAAATATCCACTTCTGTGCATTACTCCAGTCACTCTGACCCAAAACTGTAATACCTGGTAAGAACCTATTCGTATTAATAAGGACGTGTGAAAAAATCTTCTTGTAAAATCAACTACAAGAAATATAAAGGTACATGACACGATTCCTCACCTCTAGGCATAAAAACCTAAAGTGTTGACATGCTGTAAACATCAATCAGTCTAAGCGAATAAGTAGAGTTGATAAAAAACAAGTTCACAAATAGATCTGTTTGAAGATTATTGTATTAGATAGAATGACAATCGACGCCCTTGTGCAGTAAACTTGTTTCGTTATTCTATAACTAATTCTGCTTATTATTATACTATTATTATTAGTATTATTTTATCTATCTATTCATAATCAATTTATTTATTATTTTTATATTTTTTGTTTGTCATAACCAACTTTACTTTTCTAAGGATATTTTGAAATTATTATTCTTATTATATCATGTATGCTAGTTTTTCACAAAACGTAAGCTGATCTTCTTTCACTGGAGTCTAAGTGACGAGCTTAGGTGCTCTCACGTCTCAGAACTCTTTAAAGTATTCTAGTTGGATTTCAACACTTCTGTTGTGTGGATGATCTCAATTCTGTCCTCTGATTCCAGTTAAGCATTACCAATATTATTCATGTAAAAGCTATTATTATCTGTAAATTATAATATTTTAATATATAATTAATATATAATACTTAATCTATTTAGAATTTTTAAAAAATAATAAATAAATATCTAAAAACATATTATTCTAAATTTCCCTTAAATCCTAATAATATATAATTTAAATTAATACATTTTTATTTTTACTAACTGAAAAATAAATAATAAATGAATAATAGAAAATTAGAAAAAAAGAGAAAAAGGAAAAGGAAAAAAAAGATAAGAAACAAAGAGGGAAGAGAAAGAAAATAAAATAAAGCTAAGCATAAGAATTTTCTACGTGACGTTTTTATTTTTGAATATGACATAGTACATTGTTGCATATTCACCGGAATGATGAACAGACAAATATTGGATAATAAGGCAAGGTAGGATTTGATAACATTGTGTTCTCAACAAATATTTTTTCTTTAATAAGAGATTACATGTATATTCGCGCCATTTATTCATAACCATAAAGAAGGGGGAGAGGAGAAAGAAAAAAGAAGAAGAGGGAAAAAAAGAAAAGAAGAAAAAAAGTATAACCACGCAAAAAAAAAGTACTTAAGCACGTTCATATGTCTGATATTCCGTCTCTGAGATAAAGTTTCTTTGAAATCGATAAGACAAAAAATAGCATCTTTTTGTTTTTATTTTTTGCACACATTGTGAAGTGTCCTTCAAATTATAATATACTATTATTATCAATTTGTATTATTATTATAACCAATTTATGAGTATGCTATTAGAATTCATCCAGTGGCGAGGCTCCAATGTGGAGCTCTGGGGAGAGTAGAGTTACCTACCCTTCAAGTCTTTACTCTTAGATCTACTTTAACATAGAATGGTAGTACCTATTAGTGTCTCATTATTTTATTATCAATCATTTGGTATTTTGTTATAACCAACTTTCCTTTTTATAGGATATTTTGAAATATTTTTAAATAACACAACCGTTTAATTTACTCTTAATCAAAAATACAGTATTTGTTACCTTTGATGTGGTGTCCTGGGTATAATATTAAATTCATCCAGTGGCCGAGGTTCAATGCTGAGCTCTGAGGAGTAGAATTACAATACCGNGGTTTCCAATCTGGGACTTCTGAGGGAATAGTTTAGAATACATACCCCTTCATAGTCTTTACTCTTGTTAAGTATCTGGCCGCCATCCTGGCCAGTTTTTGTAAAAGAACTTAAAAAATAAATAAGTAAGTCAATAAGTCCTGTGGTATAGTATCCTTTGGTAAGTCATAGTCTGTGTAAGTCTTTGTAAGTATATGTATCCATAGTCTCCGATCCTTTAGGTCCGACGTCCAAGAAGATCCAAGTAGCAATGATTAGTGTGGCCAGAAAAGGTCAGTATAAAATACTATCAGCAGCAGAGTACTGCCAGTGATTGGGCAATAGGAATCCTTCCCAGGTCACGTGGTTTTCAGCGAGTCTGTAAGTAGAAGTGACCATTCACCACACGCCTTATATCTTAAAAATCACAACATATTTTAACCTAGAATGGTATTACCTGTTAGTGTTTTCATCTATGGGTCTGTTTGAAGATATTTAGTATTCGATGAGAAAATTTGAAATTATATAACTCAGTGCAAATTATGTTTATTAATAATAGTTATTTGAAGCCATAATTGTTTTTTCTTTCTTGTTTTCTTCTCTTTTTTTATTGATTTTACGGCATATCAATCCATGTTGGGTTATTTCATGCCAAATACATTTTGTTCTATTCATTTTTTATGGATATTCAAAATTCTTTTTTTAACTCAATTTTTTAAATACATTTTTTCTTCTAGTTTGGACCCTAACAGGTAATACCAATACGGATTAGAGTGGACTTGAAAGTAATGACGATGAAGGGGTACTCCACACTTCCCAGATGCAGAATTGAAACTTCCCCATTAGATGCAGTTTAACGTCATACCCAGGACCCTAAGACCCTAAGCCACCGCCTTCTAGCACATATATGATAAAAAAAAGTTTGGGTGTCCCCATAAGGGCAATAGAGTCGGGACAATCATATAGGTGCTAAGGCTTGAGGTGACCAGCCGGTTCGTAGGGGCCTTTTCGATCACTCGTCTAGCCTAAGTAAGGGTAAAAGTGGAGTGATTTATGTCATTAACTGGTTCAGCCACCCACGACCAACAGGTGGATCCATTGACGGAGGGGTCATACCCCTCTACAGATGTTGTATACTGGCATCAAATTCTATATGTTATATAGCGGCTTCTTCAAATTCACGCTCCTAATTCGTGTACGTTAGTCATCGGGGATATATATGGTCACGTAGTCGGACTTAAGAAACCACAACACATGGGTATAGTAGGAGTTGACTTTATTTCTCTTCTCGGCTATACGTGGTGGGCGGCGAGCGTGACAATAGGAATGCCCAAGGGTTGACGATGACTATTACTACTGCTGGGATGGTGAGGTAAAGGGCTGGTTGGTGGGTCCCACAGCCGTTGGCTGCAATGTACCGTGAGCGTCTTTCACTCACTTGTTCTCCGTCCGCTGTCTCCTGGGATCCCTGACTTCCTTTTATATCTATCAACGCCTACGCGTTTTCTTTTGTTATCTTTATCAGTGGACAAATCTATTTCCCGAACTTATTGTTACCCATTCTTCTTTGTTCACTTTGCCCGGAAAAAAGTCCTTTGTTACTCTTTTCGTCTTCTCCCTGCCTCGATCCAACCGGAAGACCCTATTTCCGTTTTCACCTTCTTTTAAATATCTTCAATATACAACACAGAGGTGCAGCCGGTGTATTCTACTGACCCAGCCGACAGGGCGGCATAATTATTTGTAAAATATTATTATGATTATCAATCACTCAATAAATCTTGTTCAAAAAGATTGAAAAAAATCGTATTGATCTGAGAAGAGTTGCCAAGATTATAAGTTAATTTTCGTTTCTTTGCCAAAAATCCTTCATGAGCCCCAGTAATCCGTGGCAATAAAAACAGATTTTGTGTCTGTTCAAATACTTATAATTGATACGTTGTTTTTATGATGAAAGACCGGTTTAGCTCAGTAGGTAGAGCGTCACACTAGGAACCACAAGGTTCTGGTTCGATACCGGCTCTCGCCAACTCAGCGTATGAGTAGCACAGGCATCTGTGCAGTTAAGTGAAGAGCTGAATGGTAGGTTTGGCACTCCACCTAAAACGCTAAAACAATATCCTTGGTCTAGTGCTAGTTAAAAGGATTTAACGTCTGGCTGATACCGCTTTTTTTATATTTGTTTGAGTCAAAAGTTTTGCAATATTTTGTTACATGTTAGTTTGAGGTGTGTATATCACGTGGGCAATGCAGTTCAAGCTGTATTAGGAATCAGCTATGTCTGGTAATATCATGGTAGTTGGTGTGCTTACAAGTTGTGCATTAAAAATTTTTAAGCCGCACAGATTAACGTGAAATGTAGTTAATTTATTGACCGAAAGACGACAGCGCGATTGATCACGGTAGAGTAACTTGATGGTTCCAGAAATTTCGGTCGAATTACAAGAACCTCGACGGTCAAGAAGGTCACGTAGGTTTAGAATCGGCGTCTCAAGAACTTGCTACAAGTCATATTGGTAAACTTGGTGAGTAGCACACGGAGAGTGTCAGGTGAGCTCGTATTTACATTGCAGTGTGGTTCGTCACCTTCACAACCTCGAAAAAAGCATCCGGATCTGCTGAATTGTGCCTCACATTACTAAATTCTTACAAAACTTTTAATTTACCCTGGCACTAGAAAAAGAAAAGGTTTTTGTTTATTTTATTGGTTGGTTGGTTGGTTGGTTGGTAGGTTGGTTGGATTTACAGTATATCAACGCCCATACAGATACGATCGCACTCTCATACATATACAGGTTGTGAATGTAGAATACACCGACTGCATATCTACAGAAGGGTTAACCCCCCCTCCCAATGTGGCCAGTTATTCATTGTAAGTGGCCACTCGTGATGCGTAAGAACGGAATCTTGGGGGCTGAGTATGACATGAAACACTCCACTTTGACCCTTACTTAGGCTAGACGGGCGGTCGGAGAGATCCCCTCCGGTCAATCGGCTGGTCACATCAAGTCTTAGCACCTATATGATTTTCCCAAATATATTGCTTTTATGGCAAAACCCCAACCTTTTTCATTATATATATATATATATTTACCAACCCCGCCGCACGAGCAGGATGTGACACAAGGTCATTTTCTTAAGCTGAGTTAAACAGGTTTGAATTCAGAGATTTCCTTCTCCTACACCGGTTGCCTAACCAAGGCTAAAGAGCCCAGTCTGCCCTACTATTTATCCATAGCTGGAGGGAGAGTAGGATTCATACCTTTCCCAAGGGTATTAGCGCTAAGAGAAATGCAATTATCACGTCCAGGGTTTGAACTCGGGGCGACGAGTCCATTTCCCATGACTTTAACCATTACACCACGCGCTTCCTAATTCCTAATTTTTAATTATATATGTGCCAGAAGGCAGTGGTTGAAGGTCTTATTGTTCTGGGTATGACGGTAAACTGCATCTAGTGGTGAGGTTCCAATTTTGGAACTCTCGAAAGTGTGGAGTACCTCTTCATTGCTATTACTCACAGGTCCACTCTGACTTGGAGTGGTTTTACTTGTTAGGGTCCTATCTCTGGCTTAAATTGATTAAAAACTGAGTTGTTGTTTTTTAATCTATTAAAGATTTTTGAAAACCCACCAAGAATGAATAAAGCAATAACGTCTTGGGCAAGGGTTGACATGCTGTTAAATCCAACCAACCAATCATATACATATACGTACATATACTCTACGCCCACACGCACATATACTCATATAGACATTAGTATTATCTGCGTTATTCGGACTATTGTCCTCATCTTCATTGTTATCTATAAAACGTTTCGGCCGATGTGCCCTCTGGCAATTGGACACATGGCCTAGAGGATAAAGGAGAAAAGTTAAGACAGTTCTAATGGACAGTTATCTGGTCAAGGGTGGCAGTAACATAGAATAATAATTAACACAGCTTAACACCTCTACTCCAGCTATGGTTAGCGGAATGAGAACAGGATACCCCCGTGGACAGAATAAAGGGTTAGGTTCAAAGTTCCGTGATGGCTCCCGATTACGACAAGAAGGTTCCCGATTACGTCAAGAAGGTTCCCAAGTTCGAAAAGAAGGTTCCCGAGTCCGAAAAGGTTCCCGAGTCTGAAAAGAAGGTTCCCGAGTCCGACAAGAAATACCTGAAGAAGGCCGGAGGGCACATTGGCCGAAACGTTGTACAGATAATAATGAAGATGAGGACAATGGTCCGAATAACGCAGATAATACTAATCATCAAGCCTCATCTCAAACATTCAGAGAAATATCATATAGACATAATTGTCTGTACTATTGTACTTAAATATGCGTTCCCATAGATAGAATAGTTTATAGTGCCACTCATGCATTTACTCGTGTTTTGTGTTTCAGGTTTTTATATTACCGTAAAGTCGGACATATAGATTTGAATTGAATAGCAGAAAACAAAAAACACAGATTGCAAAGACAGTGTGCTTAAAATCCACTCCCTAAATGTACTTGGATACCTCGCAATATGTAGTGTTAACAATCTAGACGAGTAAACTATTACAAGTGAGTTCAAGTATCATTGGGTGCCTCATACATCCGGCTTTGTGCCACAACTAAGTAAAGCCTAGTAAATAACTATCAATATTTACACAAGTAAATATTTGGTAATAAATAAGTTTAATCCTGCATCCGCACTTAATAATGAAGTCATAAGAGCCCAACGTATCTTTCTGGTGAGTTTGAGTCTCACTGGGTGCCTCATACTTCTATCCTTGTTCGAAACTAATGATAAGCGTACGAAATAACCACAAACAAATTAATAAGTTCTGTTAATTATACTCAGATAAGACATCAGTTTTTTTTTCTTAATTTCAGAATAGTATTTACCTAACCCGTTCGCCACGGGTAGGATGCGACACAAGGTCGCAAGTTTGGGACATCCAACGAGGATCGAATTCACTATTGAAGATTATGGTTCTGCAAGACTATCTGGCTAACCACTGCCCCAAGATGGGACGTCCAAATTATTTCAGAATATATCAACAAAGGCTTTGTCAAGAATGCAACATGTTGGGAGATGAAAATGATTTTAAATACTTTAGCTCTAAAATCAATAGAACGGATTAAGGATGTCAATACCATCGGGGATAAAACTGTCATCAGACGTTGATATTAATAAACTGTTCGTAAGAAAGAAGAAAGAAAGAAAAAAAGAAAAAAGAAAGAAAAATAAATATCTCCATAAATAAATAGTGAAAGAAAGAAAGAAAGAAAGAAAGAAAAGAAAAGATAATGTATTGAGAAAGAAAGTAAGATTAACTTATCAAGAAAGTAAAAAAGAAGTAGAGAAAGAAAGAAAAAAGAAAGATTGACATATCTAGAAGAAAGAAACAAAACGAAACAAAAGATAGATCAATATATCTGTAAAAGAACGAAAGAAAAATATCAATGTATTATAACGGAAGAGAAGATAGAAATCTGTAAAGAACGAAAAAAAAATCAATGATTAGAAAGAAAGAAAGAAAAAAAAGAAAGAAAGAAAGAAAGAAAGAAATATCTATAGAAACGAGAACTGAAAAAGAAAGACAGAAATAAAAAAAAAGAAAAAAAGAACGATTAATGAATCTATAAAGGAAGAAAGAAGGAAGTAAAGAAGAAAGAATGAAAAAGAAATTAAATGGAAAAAAAGAAAATATTCATGTTATAATAATAAGATATTAATGGAGATTCGGTGTCTGTAACGGAGACTAGATCACTACTTACGTCACAATACCCTCAGGAATTGTACAAGTTTATCAATGAGTATTTAATTCATAGTCAAAATCTTTAATACATAGAATAAATTTTGTTTATAAACAATGTCTCTGTAAATCTGTGTTATATTTGTCTTAAAATAGCCCATGTTATTAGTGAATTAAAAATCCTTCATCTTGTCTTATATACCACTAAGAAATAAAGATTTACATAATGTATGGTGTGGTTAATTTGCATGCTGATTTTTATTAAAACTGGATTTAATAAATAATTACTTGTTATTGATCTCTAATATCATTATTTTATTCTCGAACGTATTAAAATCAATTCTATGAATTATTTAAAATTTAATTAAAATATGAGTAATCTTTTTAAGCGTTATTTCTAATCTAATATATTTTATTACATTAAATCGTAAATACTTACGCCCAGAGGGCGCATATTCTTGCAAGTATCTATAAAGAAAGTTATATCAACTAAATCAGTATGTCTTTCACTTGAATAATATTAGGTTTGTTATCATATATATATATATATATATATATATATATATATATATATATATATATGAGAAGAAATATTTTAAAATATAACAAACACAGGATGTTATGATCAGGAAACAATTGTTTGTGTGTCAATACTTAAGCATTTCGGTATATTGTACCATCTTCAGGACACTGTTAAGTAATGTTTATGTGAGGGACAAAGATTATATGTGGATATGCGTATATATGGATTATATGTATTTATATATTGTTTCAATCTCCTTATTTTTCTAACATTGTATTCCATATGAAATACGTCATATCTTTATTAACATTTCGTTCTCCGCCTATTCATGTTTCACCTTTCATTTTTGCACATGCAATGATCACGTCATTGGCTTTGTAAACAAACGCGCATATAAAAATTAACGGTTAATAACATCATATTTACACATTCACTATAAACTTAACATCTTTCATTTTGTCCCTCACATAAATATTAATTAACAGTATCCTGAAGATGGTACAATATACCGAAATGCTTAAGTATTGACACACATAAAATTGTTTACCCTAATCATAACATCCTGTGTTTGTTTATATTTTTTAAAATATTCTCTATTTATATATATGTATATATATATATATATATATATATATATATATATATATATATATATATATATATATATATATATATATATATAAAACCTCAAACGAAAGCCGGACTTTATTCCTTCATAAATAAACACAACCTATAAATGTTTGTTTTTTCATTTTTATACTTACACCCACGAACGGATATGCAGACAGATAGACTGATACACATACACACACGTACAGACACATATACACACACACACACACACACACACACACAACACACACACATATGTATGTGTGTGTGTATTGTTTACATTTGAAATACTATTCTTAAAAATTGAACCCTAAACTCCTGAGTGGTTTTAGATATAATTGTATTTTTCTAAAGGTTAGTTTTTGTACTTACTTATGAAGAATTTTGAAGAGTTCCACAAATCGATTGATTCCTAATAATTTAATTATATCCTTTAATCAGTAAAGATCAAAAACAAAATATTGTACCTTTCCTTATTAAGAACATATTAATGTGTATGCGCGATATTGATGCTTACAGACTTCTCTTTTCTGAGTTATAATTCGACACGCACATACCAAAACGGATGCGACTCCTTTATATATATATATATATATATATATATATATATATATATATATATATATATATATAAAAGAAATAACAAAAGACTTAGAGATTTTGTTATAGTCTATTTCAGGAAGCTTAGACAAAGTGTCTAACTCTCCCGACTCATCAGATGCGAATGATGAATTCTTTATTACTTTAAAGGCATTTGAAAAAAACATTTTTTTAAATATCATTGGATATATATATATATATATATATATATATATATATATATATATATATGTGTGTGTGTGTGTGTGTGTGTGTGTGTGTGTATTTGATAAAGTTTGAGTGCGTAATAAATAGAAAATATTGGAAGAATCTAATTTATTTTAAAAAAGCAAAATTTAAGTAGACAAGCCAAGTTATTTTCCCCTGATGAATTGCTGGAGAAGGCCAAGCCGATCTGATAGATGGTGGTGCATATTGAAAGAAAATGATTGTTCACTCAGCAATGGTGGTTCATTCTTTCATTGCAATGTCCACGCCATTGAAATCATCAATAAATTCTATCCTCTTGTTATTTGGTTGACAACGACAATAAATCCTTTCTGGAGTAATATGTTACCTCCTTAGTATGTGGCAGATACAAATAGATGATTAACGACAGAGAGAGAGAAAGGGAAGCAGAGAAAAGGGATAAATATATCGATGAAAAAAAGTAAGGAAGAAAGAGAGAAATGAAAAACGACAAAATAGTAAATAAATTAGAAAGAAAGAAAAAAAAGAAAAAGAAAGAAAGAAAGACAACAGAGAAAAGGGATAAATATATCGATGTAGAAAGAAAAAATAAATAAAGAAAAACCGGGAAAAGGGTTGAATATATCGATGAAGAATGTAAGTAAGAGAGAAATGAAAAAAGACAAAAGAATGAATGAATTAAAAAGACAGAAAGGAAGAAAGAAAGAAAAACAAAAAGGGATAAATATATAAATTAAGAATGTCAGAAAGAAAGGGAGAAGTGAAACGGGACAAAAGAATAAATAAATCAGAAAGAAGAAAGAAAGAAAGAAAGAAAGAAAGAAGAAAGAAGAAAGAAAAGTAGAGAATGGAATAAATTATACTGAGGAAGAAAGGAATAAGGAAAGAAAGAAAATAGAGAAAAAGGAAAATATATTGATGCACAAAGTAAAGAAAGAAAGAATGAAAAAGGACAAAAGAATGAATGAATTAAAAAGGAAGAAAGAAAGAAAAACAAAAAGGGATAAATATATAAATAAGGAATGTAAAAAAAAAAGGAGAAATGAAACGGGACAAAGAATAAATAAATCAGATAGAAAACAGAAAGAAAGAAAGAAAGAAAGAAAAAGAAAGAAAAGAAAAAGCAGAGAAATGGAATAAATATACTGAGGAAGAAAGGAAGAAGGAAAGAAAAAAAATAGAGAAAAGGGAAAAATATACTGATGCACAAAATAAAAAAAGAAAGAAATGAAAAAGGACAAAATAATATATAAATTAGAAAAAAAGAAAGACAGATTGATGTCAAGAAAAAAAAGGAAGAAAAAAAGAAAACAGAGAAAAATGAAGAAAAAAGAAAGAAAGAAAAAAAAAAAGAAAAAAAGAAAAAGGAAAAGATAAATGTATTGACCATGAAAGGAAAAGAATGAACGAAAAATGAAAGAAAGAAGAAATTAGAAAGAAAAGAGGATGATTTATATCGATGAAAAAATAAGGAAAGAAAAAATAAAGAAGGAAAAAATGGTGGAATGAAGAAAGAAAGAATGAATGAATGAAAGAGTGTATAAAAAAGAGGGAGAGAAAATATGAATATTTGCATGAAGAAACAAATAAAAAAGAAAGAAGATATATATATAATATATATATATATATATATATATATATATATATATATATATATAGTGTGTGTGTGTGTGTGTGTGTGTGTTTTAAGAAAAAAATGAACGAAGAAAAAAAGAAAGGAAAGAAAGGAAACACAGAAAAAAAGGATGAATGTATCGTTGAAGATAAAACGAAAGAAAGAAAATTAGGAAGAGATAAAGAAGAAAAGAAAGAAAGAAATAATAACAATTAATAATTTAAGAAAGAAAAAAGAAAGACAGGAAAGAAGAAAAGGAAGAAAGAAAGAAAGAAAGAAAAAATAAAGAATAACAATTAATAATTCAAGATAAAAAAAAATGTAAAGAATGAAAGAATGAAAAAAGAACAAAAATGATGAATATTTCGTTGAAGACAGAAAGAAAGAATAACTGAGGAAATACAAAATGAAAAAGGAAAATATCTATTAGAAGAGACAGAGTACCAAAAGAGAAAAAAAGTGAGAATGGTGGAGAAAGAAAAAAAGAAAGAAAGAAAAAAAAAAAAAAAAAAGAGGGAAAAGAAAAAGAAAGTAAAAAGAGCAAAGGGAGAAGAAAGAAAAAAAAAAGAAAAAAAGAAAGAAAGAAAGAAAAAAAAGAAAAAAAGAGGGAAAAAGAAAAAGAAAAGTAAAAAGAGCAAAGAAGAAAGAACAATAACAAAAAGAAAGAAAAAGTATGAAAGAAAAAGAAAGAAAAAGAAGAAAAAAAAAAAAAAGAAAAAAAAAAAAAGAAAAAAGAAAAAAAAAAAAGAAAGTAAAAGAGCAAAGGGAAGAAAGAACAATACAAAAAGAAAGAAAAAGTATGAAAGAAAGAAAGAAAGAAAGAAAGAAAGAAAAAAAGAGGGGAAAAGAAAAAGAAAGTAAAAAGAGCAAGGGAGAAAGAACAATAACAAAAAAAAAAAGTGTGAAAGAAAGAAAAGAAAAAAGAAAGAAAAAAAGAAAGAAAGAGAGAGAGAGAGAGAGAAAAAGAGGGGAAAAAAAAAAGAAAGAAAAAAGAGCAAAGTGAGAAAGAACAATAAAAAAGAAGAAAAAGTGTGAAAGAAAGAAAGAAAGAAAGAAAGAAAGATAGAGGGAAAAAGAAAAAGAAAAGACAAAAGAGCAAAGGGAAGAAAGAACAATAATAAAAAGAAAGAAAAAGTGTGAAAGAAAGAAAGAAAGAAAGAAAGAAAGAAAGAAAGAAGGCAAAAATGAGAGAAAGAGAGAAAGAAAGAAAAAAAGAAAAAAGAAACAAAAAAAAAGAAAGAAAGGGTTCTTCGTGTGTTTAACAGCCACTGAATCCGAGCAGATGTTTGGGATCGTATTCCATACCCCGGATGTGAAATCAATGTGAAATCCTCTTGCAGGTTTCGTGTCCTCTTCTCTGCTACTGTGGATGACTAAGTGGGAAAGATTAAATGATTTTAAAATATGGCCATCCTCTTTTCCCTACCTTGTTTATCAAAACCGCATCTAGTTGTATATTTTGAAGTCAAAACTTTAAAACAGAAAAGTTCTTGGGCTAACCATAGTCGAGCTTTGAACCTTTCAGTACCCTTTCAGAACTTTATGAATATTTCACAAAAGGGTTAGATTTACAATCTACTACAAATTAGGCATGTCGACTCTCAAATTTCTTTAAGCCTTCCCAAAAATCACCTTGTCGACGAGGCTTAGAATATGTAGACTGTATTCTCTGCAAAGGGGTAAGCTCCCCCAAAATTTAAAAAAATGGGGGTGCATTGATTTTGAAATTAAACTACATCTGATATTGAGTCTCTCGTTTTGGAGATCTGGGGAGTGGGCTAGAATAAACGCAATTCCCTGACGTCTAGCATAGAATAACCCTAGACGGTTTGATATTGTTATAATCTACCAACCAGTAAGGATCGAACTCAATACTCAATAGTAATGGCGGCGAAACTAGCTTACCAACCATTACACTAGAATGGGGCACAGAGTTGGAAATTGATCTGTAAGAAGACCATGGTACTTTTCAGAAAAAAGACGCGGGGTAGTCTCCGTGGCGTAGTGGCTAATGTGCTGGACTGTGACATCGTAGTAAGCGAGTTCGAGTTCCAGTCGAACTCTTGCGTTAACTTTCGAACTAATACCCTTTGGCAAGGTATGAACACCCTCATCCCCCCAGCTATGGGTTAAATAGTACCACGACAGGTATGGCTTTGGCATTAAATAACCCACTAAGGTTCATATGTCATTAAATAAAGAAACTAAAGCAAAATTTTTACCTCCTCACTTGTGCGAAGTAATTAGGTAGTAGCTTAACATAACGGCGACGGAATAACATAATACAATAAAATTGAAATGATAAAAAAATCTCGTGACAGTAAATATATATATTTACCAACCCCTCCGCACGAGCAGGATGCGACACAAGGTCAATTTCTTAAGCGGCGTTCAACAGGTTTGAATTCAGAGTTGTCCTACTCCTATACAAGTTGCCTAAACAAGGTTAAAGAGCCCAGTCTGCCCTTTTATCCATTGCTGGTGGGAGAGTAGGATCCATACCTTTCCCAGGGGTATTAGCGCTAAGTGAAATGCAATTACCACGTCCAGGATTTGAACTCGGGTCGACGAATCCATTTCCCATGACTTTAACCATTACACCACGAGACAGTAAATATAAGGCAAAAGTGAGGTATCATTTAAAAATATATATACATTTAAGGAAGAAAATTAAAAAAGTAAAGAAGAGTTGAAAATGTTTCTTTCAAGAGTTGGGATTTCGCATCTGAGTCGTGTTATGAATTCGAGGAAACTGAAAAGATAATGAAGAAGCGCCCGTTCGATGACGTGGGTGTCAGGGTTGTTTTTTGTTAGTTGTTTGATTTTACAGCATATCATCCCATTCCGGGTCATTTAATGCCGAATAAAGTTATTTTGATATTCGGTGCCTGCTGCTGCTGCTTAAATTATCACCCATTAAGAGGAAATACGGGTTTCTTAAATCTCCCAGTTGTAGGCAAATTGTTCGGACGAAAGAAGACAAACACACAATGGAAATTTAATACATGTATTGACAAATAATACAAGAACTTGTTGCAATTTTTATTGGCATTTGCTACTAGACTTATCTGTGAGGTTAAATACAGTTCGATGGAGAAGTGGCGCAAACAGGTGTATTCTGGTCGCTGGTTGTAGACTTCTGTAGAGACGCATCCGTTTTGTCGGTTCTCGTCCGATAAGTAAAGTAGGGGATGCTATTTTAGAAGCTTCTCGCCTGGGTAACTGTTCTTTTAAATGACGGTGGATGGGGCCCTTTTCAAGTAGACTATTTAGGTTCTCAGCCTTCTGATAAGTTTGCTGTCGAAACGGCTTTCAGAAAATATGCTGTTAAAAAACGCCTCCGTCCAGATCGACAGCCTGTAGACAAGTTTGGTGGTGGGACCGCGTATTTTTGCGTGTCTCCTCGATAACTGCTCCCTGATAAGTGCCGGGGTTTGGAGTTGGCGACAACCTCGTATGTTGGCTATTCGCCCCCTAGTGGCAGGGGGAGATAATTCTCTATCAGATTTCCGATACCATCTAAGTATTGAACAAGTTCATCTCTTCGGTGATCTAGCGGGAACCGGTGCTTTTAACGTGACCTGACCGTAAGCGTCTTTTTGTTGCTTGGCAGGTTTCAACCCGTAAGTTGAGGGACAGGGATGAGTCTAAGCTTAAAGGAGAGGTGTATAGATGCTCAGGGATGGGTCTAAACTGAGAGATGCGTGTGGCGGATAATAAGACCCTTAGATGACCTCAGAACACAAACCAAATTCAGAAACAAAAAATAAATAAATAGAAAATAGATCAACAAAATACCCACCTGTGTTGTATACCCTTTATTACTTCTTTACTTCTTACTTGCGTCTATATCTTGGGGACTTCGGGTCTGGTTTCTGTTAGGGATTTCTTGTTATCAGAAGCCCTGTGTCATTGTTAGTTTTTAGATAATAAACACTAGACTTCGATTTACTTTTGATCTTATTTTATTGTTAATCCCCAAACCAGACTTCTGCGCATCCTACGAGCTCAGCTTCTAACTTCTAACTGAGTTAGACTTACTGGAGACAGGGTCTTCCATGCCTTCTGGTTTTCACGATTTATCCCCGGAAGGCAAGGTGAGAGTGAGGTCAAGCGCCGTCACTCACCCTCAAAGCCATCAGCTGTACTAATAACCATTATGTTTCTACACTATTGCCATAAATATTAGGTATCTAATAATTATGTAACACCTGAACCTCTAAGATGCTAATTCTTTCGTTGTCGACTAAGCTGTATTCACAATTGGAAATATAAAACATGTTTAAAATTGTGCAACGTTCTATTTGCAGCGGTCAAAAAAGAAAGTGAGAACAAAAGGAAGAAAGCTGATCAAAAGAAAAAAAATCCTACCGTCTAAAACAATGACTAAAACCCGACTCAGCCAATCGAACTCCTTTGATAAAATCGATCAAGCTTGATTAATTCTATTCACTTGTTTTTCCTTAATCAGCGAGATTTCATTAAGAACTCTTTATTTTCTTTAATTAGTTTGAATCAATTAGCGTTCCGAATTCTACAATTTCTTAATATAGTTCTTGTCAATGTACCAGTGTAACCAACATGAATTCTTCTAAATATAGAACTTCGGTTAGCCGGTATTCCAATTGGCAAGACGGGTATTTCCAATATCTTGTTTTATTGAATGATTAAGATAATTCGATTTTTAATTCTCAAAGACAATTGTTAAATTGTCTCATTAATGCCAACATTATATGTCATAAGGCAATATATATATATTATATATATTATATATATATATATATATATATATATATATATTAAACTCGATTTTATTTACCCAGAAGTAAATTCATTTACTTAGGGGATTACCAAAAATAATAATATATATATATATATATATATATATATATATATATATATATACCTACACACACACACACACATTTGCAAATAAAAGTCTATCTATTTATCTATCTCAGTTTATTCTTATCTATCTATCTATCTATCTATCTATCTCAGTCTATTCTTATCTATCTATCTATCTATCTATATATATATATATATATATATATATATATATATATATATATATATATGAGTAGTTTTGGGAGATTTAGGGGCGGACATAAAGTTTTGAAAAAGCTTCATACAATGAGGTGAAATATTAACTGAATTCAACTGTCTGTGTGTTGTCATATCCACACTTTCCTCTATTCTCAACTACATTCTGTCGAATTTATTCAAATCTTTCACTCCGCATATATATATATATATATATATATATATATATATATATATATATATGGGGCATATAATATGGGTTAAAGAATGTGTATACAACTATGAATGGAGTTTTGCGGGATTCGTGTCTGAAAGTGATCCCAGTTTCGTAACAAGTTTGAATTCATAGTTTTCCTTCAGCTAGACCAGTATATATATATATATATTATGTAGATAATAAGGGTAATATATATATATATATATATATATATATATATATATATATGAGAAAGTAAACAAACGAACAATGTGTTTGATATGGCTTTTTTAGCCGACAATTTTTGGGATAATATATGCTTAATTGAAGTCGTACCAAATTTTTGAAAATTAATTAATTAATAATTAATGAATTAGGGGGGCATACCTATTCAAATGTACGGCTAAACAAATCGAGAAAAATCAATCTTTCTATGTACATTTCGGCCTATTAGGCCTCATCAGCAGAGCTATTAGACCTCCTGTCTATAGCTCTCTGATGAGGCCTAATAGGCCGAAATGTACTCACAGAGATTGATTTTTCTTAATTTGTTTAGCCTTACATTTGAATAGGTATGCCCGCCTAATTCATTAATTATTAATTAATTAATTTTCAAAAATTGGGTACGACTTCAATTGAGCATATATTCTCCCCAAAATATGTATATATATATATATATATATATATATATATATATATATATATATATATATATATATATATATAGATTATATGGTTCTCATATCTATAAGTAAACAGTGCTTAATATCATTGATAAAGTATTTATATAGAAGTTAAGGTAGCGTGGACATGGAGTCAACAGCGCCTGGCTGCTAACATTTTCTCGTATATGTGATCTTCAGACCAAATGACATTTGGCCGCTTAGGCGAGAAACTGTCAGTAACCAGGCACCGTTAACTCATGTCCACGCTACCTCAACTTATATATATATATGTGTGTGTGTGTGTGTGTCTCTGTGTGTGTGTGTGTGTGTGTGTGTGTGTGTGTGTGTATGTGTGTGTGAGGGTGTGTGTATTTACTAACCCCTCCGCACGAGCAGGATGTGACGCAATGCCAATTTCTTAAGCGGAGTTCAACAGGTTTGAATTCAGAGTTTTCCTTCTCCTAGACCGGTTGCCTAAACAAGGTTAAAGAGTCCAGTCTGCCCTACTATTTATCCATAGTCGGAGGGAGAGTAGGATTCATACCTTTCCCAAAGGTATTAGCGCTAAGTGAAATGCAATTACCACATCCAGGATTTGAACTATATATATATATATATATGTGTGTGTGTGTGTGTGTGTGTGTGTGTGTTTTTACTATCCACTCCACACGAGGAGGATGTGACACAAGGTCAATTTCTTAAGCAGAGTTCTCTTTACTGGTTGCCAAACCAAAGTTAAAGAGTCCAGTCAGTTCTACTATTAACCCATAGCTGAAGGGATGATAGTTGGGCTAATACCTTTCGCAAGTGTATTAGTGCTATGTGAAATGCCAACAGCCTCGTCCAGGATTTGAATTCGTGTCGTCATGCTCATTTTCTACGATGATGATCATTACACGACGAGCGCCTCTTTGATTTAGACTTAATTAGGGTTCCATCTATGGAAATAGATCGGTTTAGTTTAAATTATTCGTATCTGACAAGACCAACTGGAAAAAAACCCTCTTAAGAAACAATTACACAGCAAATGTAGATATGAACGTACAACGAACGCGATTCCTTAACTTCTAGGCATAAACTAACTTGACAGGTTGACATGCCGTTAAAATCGATAATTCCTCCTCATCAGTAATTTAGCTTTTCTTATTAGTTGAGAAGTGAGATGCACCTCACCTAACATCTTAAGAATTTTTAGTTAGCTGACGAAAAAAAAAAAAGAAGGAGGAAAAAAAAAGGAATTATCTGTCCTATTTAAAAATTAAGGGGAGGTAATTGCAAAAACGTGTTTTGTCTTTGATGAGTGTCGTGTTAATACCTGCCGAGAGCGAAATAAGAAAAAACAGAAATGTATAATGAGTAGGACTTTTTTTTTCTTTTTTTTTTTTAAGATTATAAAAAAAAAAAGTTCCGATTATCTTATCTTTCCGCGTAGTGATTTATTTATTTCTGGTCGTTCTCTCATCTCAAAAACTTGTAGTGATCTTTTTACAGGCGAAGAAAAGTTAATTTCCGGGAGCATGCGCACTGAAACGCATGTCAACCTACTGAGGTGAAGAAGAAGAAGAAGAAGAAGAAGAAGAAGAAGAAGAAGAAGAAGAAGAAGAAGAAGAAGAAAGAAAGAAAGAAAGAAAGAAAGAGCTACATTCCAACGTTGGTGTTATTAGATCGTTTTTATTGATTTCACGAACTTTAAAGGTAAATTATCTCCTATCTGTTTATTCATTACCAGCAGCGTTTGTTTATTAATTAGTTTGTTAGTTGTGTTTTAGGTCGTATTCTTAGCAGTTACCCTCCTCTCTCTATTAAGTGGGGTTACATAATGTGGCACAAGGTCGAATTTGATGAAATTCGAGTTTAAATACTGGACAAGGCCGTTCATATCTAATCTATCTCTCACTCTATCTATCTACAAGTTGAATCATATCTATCTATGGTTAGCTCAGTCGGTAGAGCGTTCGGCTAGAAACCACAAGGTTCCTAGTTCGATACCGGTCCCCGCCAACTCAGCGTAGGAGTAGCACAGGGATCTGTGCGGTAAAGTAAGGAGCTGATGGTAGGTGTGGCGCTCCACCTCAGATACTAAAACAATCTCCTTGGTCTAGCGCTAGTGAAAAGGGGATAGACTGACTGGCTGATACCAACATTAGGCCGCCCCGACGACTTTACTTTACAAGGCCGTTCATATCTAATCTATCTCTCACTCTATCTATCTACAAGTTGAATCATATCTATCTATCTATCTATCTATCTATCCATCTTAATCCATTCATATCTATTTTTCTATCTATCTATTTATCTATCTATCCATCTTAATCCATTCATATCTGTCTATCTAACTCGGTTTAGCTCAGTCGGTAGAACATCCGCATGGGAACCACAAGGTTCCTGGTTCGATGACCGACCCTCGTCAACTCAGCGCATGAGAAGCACGGCTTGGATCAGTGTGGTAAAGTGTTGAGTTAACTTCAGTTGTGGTGCTCCACCTCAGACACACACAAAAAAACAATCTCCCTGGTCTAACGTCAATGAAAAGGGGACAGAATCGCTCACTGTCCGGCTGATACCGACAATAAGTCACTGTCTACTTTATATATATATATATATATATATATATATATATATATATGATTATGAAAAGGTGGAATGAAAACATCACACAATGTTGTTAAAGAGAAAACAATTTATAATATAATCATAGCTGATACTGGTCAATATTTCGATTTTACAAAAATCATCATCAGAGCTCGGGTCGGAGGAGAATGTCTTCTCCGACCCATTCAACCACGGAGTGAATGAGCTCTGATGATGATTTTTGTAAAATCGAAAGATTGAACAGTATCAGCTATGATTATATTATAAATTGTTTTCTCTTTAACAGCATTGTGTGATGTTTTCATTCCACCTTTTCATACTCATATTGTCGGATTCATTTCCTTTCTTTTAATATATATATATATATATATATATATATATGGGAGAATATGTGCTTAATTGAAGTCGTACCTAATTTTGAAAGTTAATTAATTAATAATAATTAATAATAATTAATTAATAATAATTAATTAACTTTCAAAATTAGGTACGACTTCAATTAAGCACATATTCTCCCAAAAATTGTCGGCTAAAAAAGCCATATCAAAACACATCGTTTGTGTATTTACTTCTCATATATATATATTAGGGGCCGGGTTAGCTCAGTCGGTAGAGCGTTCGGCTAGAAACCACAAGGTTCCTAGTTCGATACCGGGCCTCGCCAACTCAGCGTATGAGTAGCACAATGATCTGTGCGGTAAAGTAAGGAGCTGATGGTAGGTGTGGCGCCCCACCTAAGACGCCCAAAACAATCTCCTTGGTCTAACGCTATTGAAAAGGGGATAGACTCCCTCGCTGACTGGTTGATACCGACATTAGGCCGCCCCGACGACTTTACTTTTTATATATATATATATATATATACATATATATATGTGTGTGTGTGTGTGTGTGTGTGTGCTATCTACTACTTTAATTACCCATCTATGGGTTAAATAGTACCACGACAGTTCTTCAACAAGCATGGCTTTGGCATTCAATAACCCACAATGGTTTATTTACCATTAAACAAAGAAACCAAACAAAACTATCAAGAGAGCATTCAATTTTTCAATTGCATGGTCGATCTTCGCGTTTGTGTTTTTATTCAATTTATTTACATTAATTTTGCTAATATTTCTAGCAACATTCGGCATATAACTGTAACTCAATTTGACGATGGTTTTCTTGAATATTTTATGCAATTCGTTATTAGGAGGAAAATACTTTTTTGATATTTTGAAAAGGTCATTACCTAATTTATTCTTAACATGCATATTAAACAGCAGTGCAAACCATAACATATTCCTCGATCTATTTTTCCTTCTCTTTCTCACAGTAGAATTGAATTGATCATCTTTAACCTTGTAATATCAGGTTGGTTTTATAATCAGTAATTTTAAGAACTTGCTTGTATTGGTAATGAAGGACTATTTGCTCGTAAATTCCTACCATAAAATAAACTGAACTCCCATTTTATGTCCGTGTTTTTGCAATAAATGTTTTATTTTTCTTGCACCCGTTATGTTACAATACTAAATATATTTCCTTTATTTATTTTAATATTCATTTCAATGTGTATATTCTAAAAGCTTTTATTTTGTGAGAATGCTTAGTTTTAAATTGGGGGTTCGTTTTTACATTTCAATTTTTTACTCGTAAATTCCTACTATAAAATGCCCAAACCTAATTTTATGGCAGGAATTTACGAGTAAAAAGGTGAATATTACTTTTCGTTGTTGTTATTTCTTTACTTTTTGGCTTTGGTACTCTAAAATAAAAACGTCAGATTTTAATCATCGTCGACGAAAAAACAAAATTACGGTCATAAAATGAGGATCCAATTTATGCCTAAATTGTAAAACGAGCCCCCACTTTAAAACTAACCATTCTCGCAAAATAAAACCTTTTAAAATATGCACATTGAAATGAATATTAAAATAAATAAATAAAATATATTTTGTATTGTAACATAACGGGTGCAAGAAAAATAAAACATTTAATACAAAAACACGGACATAAAATGGGGGTTCAGTTTATTTTATGGTAGGAATTTACGAGCAAATAGTCCTTTATTACCCTCGTATTTATATTCATTCTTGTTGAAGGTGTCAATGTGTGGTATACTGGAACTTAGAATGTTCGGTATACTAGTTCATCCAAAGAGAGGTTCGCGCTAACAATAAAGTGCTTCACTACACAGAGCGAACAATTGAGGTCGTAATTAGACGGTTCACGTAAGGTTCTGCCATTGCTCTAAACAGCAGTACACAAGAAGTCTTGGACCAGATCCATTACTCTCTAAGAAAAAGGTAAGATAGGTTAATCCACAATAAAATGTTAGAAGAATTACTAGATAGTCTGGTCATTATATCATTGGGAATTTGTTTAAATACTTGTTTCGGGGGATTAGAACCTGTGTTGATATAACATGTTTTTTTTATTGGGGGGTTTTTGTAAGGGGATATTTAAAAAGTTCCGTTATCTTAAAATTAGTTTGGAATTATTAAATAGATAGAATGTTTTAATGTATTACATGTCCCCTTCGAAGAGTACTATTATCAAGAATAATCAGAATATCATCACGATAAAAACTGTAATATCATGGGTCTATTATGGTATTAACATTATTTAGCAAACTGCTTCCTTCAGGTTATCAGTGGTGCCGAAACCCGAGAATGAACCAGGGACCTTCAGATTATCAGACAGTTGTAGTCGTCGTACTTGCTTTGCTCTCCCAGAAGTTCTAGTCTTCTCACAAGCACTATCCAAATATATCTTCTCTTCCACTCGTTTCGACAGCCAAAATGATACTGCAGACTTTCTGCCCGATCTGGGGGGGGGGGCAGGTCCCTAAATATCCCATTGCTGTGTTTCAACCGGACTCCTTACTCTGAATTGCACGTTCGACATTCATCAGCACGCGTCAATCCTCACGACGAGACTTTACATCCGGGTTACTCTGCATTGCTCGTGCGGAATTTCACCAGCATTTCAGCAACGAAGAGGTGACGAGTTCAATTTCCGTGGTCACTCGCCACACTACTCCCCCTCGCACAGGCCAAACATATCCGAACTCGTTTAGTTCGTGGGGGCTGGGAATCTGCTCGTCCACACATTATACAACAACAGGCAGCCCACCAGTCCACACATCTCAGTGCCATCGAACGATCTGATAGGGATATCGTAATTTTTCAGCCCTTTTTATCCATTATTCTTCATTATGGTATAACAGTGTTTAATGGCAATGTTGAATAATACGAATATTTCGTCCGGTATTACCATGTGCTGTTTAACAAGAAGAAGAAAAAATAAAAATATATAGATTGAAAGAGAGAGATAGAGAGTTAAGAAGCAACGGAGATTGTTAGATAGATAGTGTGATAAGAAAAGACTGAGATAGATAGATAGATAAAATACGGTTGTATTGAAAGTATTAACAAAAGTCGTACACAATTATTGAGAATACTCATTCTCTGTTCCATTTTAGCACGAGGTAATCACTCATTATCGAACAACGATATATCACTAACGCTCGTGTCCTGTATCGTATCATCCTGTAATGAACAACGTTACAATAACAACAGAAATTCTCATTACTTATGTAGTAAGATCAGGTTGCGAGATCGATAAATATATCCCCTCTGATGACTAGGACAGTAGCATATGCCGACTGCAGAGGGGTAAGACTCCGCCCCTTGACGAGGCCACCCGTTGGCCATGGGTGGCGGCACATAAAGCCTAAGAACGGGATCCTGATGTCTGAGTGGTCTGTGACCCGTGTACTAAGTTGTTATGTGGCATCCAACACTCTACTGTGACAAATGTTTGGGTTCGAAAGGCTCGACCCAATCAGTCGGTGGATCATATTCTCTGGTTAAGTCCCAATTGTATTCTTCAAATATCCCTTGTGGCAAACATCTTTATATTATATATATTATATAATATATATATTATATATATAAATATTATATTATAATATTATATTATATATATTTATTATATATATTATATTATATATATATATATATATATATAATATATATATATATATATTATATTATTTATATTATATATTATATATATTATTATATATATATATTATATATATTATATATTATATATATATATACATCTTGCTCTTTATATTATATAGTTGCTAGAAGGCGGTGGCTATGGGTCAACCACAATTTTTTTAATACACGTGAAGTTATTTCTTCTAATTTATTGATTCACATTGCTATTGAAAATTATTTCTACCAATTAATAATACTTGATTTCTACTTGTTTATTTAACTAAACAAAAATATTTACCTACAAACTATTCCCTTAGAAATAATACATACAAAAAAAAACAAGATTAGAAATTAAATAGCCCATAAGGGTTGATATGTCATTAAACAAAAAAACCCACTAACCGAAAAATATGTGAATTCGTGTTTCATATTATAATATATATATATATATATATATATATATATATATATATATATATAATTAATTCAAAATTAATGAAAAAAATAATAATAAAAAGGTCTATTTAGGCTCTACACAAGATACTGGGTGGGAAAGAACAAAAATTGCGTCGATCCCTTCGACATTCCTCCTCAAGGGGGCGCCTCAGACGCTGGGCAATAAACCCAGCCCCGCCCCCAAGGGGGGCAGGTATTGCCTGGGGGAATAGCCCCCTGGGATCGACGCTATTATTTATCTCTGAACAAGTCCAGCGGCCGAAGCTCATTGGACTCCCAGCTAAACCGGGTGAAAGATAGATAATGAATGGATTAAGATAGATGTATAGTTATGTAGATATGAGGGAATATAGATAGGACCGAACACTTTTTTGTTCGAATTCCAATACATAGATAAGAAAGTAAAGTTGGTGGAGCGGTCTATTGTCGGTATCAGCCGACAGTGAGGGAGTCTATCCCCTTTTTGCAAGCACTAGATCAGATAGATTGTTTTTGCTGTAGTGGAGCGACACATCTACCGTCAGATTCCCCCTTTACTACACAGATCAGATTACCCAAATTGTGATACTCATACACTGATTTCGGGTGGGGCTGGTATCGAACCCGTAACCTTAATATTCCTAGGTTGATTCTCTACCGACTAAGCTAAACATGGATTGTGATTTATGAAACCATTTCGATCTGGTTTTGCCAGATTAATTATTAGCTGCACAAAGAAGAAAGGGGAGAAAAAAAGCCGAAACAAAAGTTTGTTGATTTGTAAAAATCATGCATAATTAAACATATACACACATTTTCTTCTTTTTCTGTCAAAAGATGGCGTCCGCTGTCCGGCCGGTCGGTTAGGCGGCCAACCAACGAAGCAACACTGCAGTTGACATATAACATTATTTGGCTCGGTAGATGAGGGCGCTTAGAGTCATTGGCTCGAATAAGAGAACGGCAACAGAACAGAGCTGGAAAAATGGCATCCCTGTTCGCCAAAATGACTCCAAAGAAAACTGTCAATTAAGATCGGCTTCCGCGTGATAGATGCGCTGTAATGAGGCTCTCAGAGATGCGCAAGATTGTGAACACTCCGCGCTTGGAAAAAGTCCAGCCGGCCCATATCAAAGCGATTTGTTTATCACTGTGCAAATGGAACCTGCATTTAAGCAGGCTAAAGATATACTTTTACGCATACTGTCGGGTTGGGAGGGGGCACTTTGTTGCGCTA
>CM042163.1:28906328-28928553 GCA_023376005.1 Doryteuthis pealeii
ATCTCCCTGACAAGCTAAAGACGATTCTTCCAGGCTGTGGTTGTGTCTGTACTGCTGCATGGCTGTACCACCTGGACCCTAACGAAGCGCCTTGGGAATAAGCTAGATGTGAGCAGCACAAGAATGCTGCGAGCGGTCCTGAATAAGTCGTGGAAGCAGCACCCCACAAAGGAGCACCTGTATGGCCACTTGCCCCCCATCTCACAGACCATATGAATAAGACGGACTAGGCATGCGGGACACTGCTGGAGAAGCAGGGATGAGATCGTAAGCGACGTACTACTGTGGAAACCAGCACATGGGCACGCTAATGTGGGCCGCCCAGCCAGAACCTACATTGACCAACTATGTAAGGATGCTGGCTGCTGTGTGGAGGAGCTCCCAGAGTCGATGAATGATAGGGAAGGTTGGCGAGAGATTGTCATGGATATCCGTGCAAACAGCGCGACATGATGATGATGATGATGATATATGTATTTCTGGACTGACTTAAGTTGGAATCTGTTTATCAGCAACTGTCAGATAATCAATTCAAACAGACACAATTTTGGTTTCTTCTTCTTTTTTTTTTCTATTTTAGTGGTGAAATATTAGCACCTCTATCTATCTTCCCAATACCTTTAAATCTATCTGGCTATCTATCGATGTCTTTCCTGTAAAACAAGATAAATTTCTAGCGAAGCTTCTAGCCCAATTAAGTCCGATCTCTGACAAAACCTATCATTATGCAAAAGTAATGGATGACGTTAGCGTATTAAAAAAAAAGGATACAAACTTCTCCAGCATTCTGTAATTGCCTCTGATTCTCTCTCTCTCTCTCTCTCTCTCTCTCTCTCTCTCTCTCTCTCTCTCTCTCTCTCTCTCTCTCTCTCTCTCTCTGACACACACGCGCGCGCGCACACAAATGCACACGCACACAGATACACACGTACACATACATATACATATATATATACATACATATATATATACATACATATATATATATATACATACATGTACATACATATATCTATATACATACATGCATACATACATATATATATATGCATACACACACACACATATATATATATGCATACATACATGTATGTATATATATAAATATATATATATATACATACATATATATATATATGCATACGTACATATATGTAATATATATATATATATATTGCATACATGCATATATATATATATATATATATATATATATAATATATATATATATATGCATATATATATATTATTATATATATATATATATATATATATATAATCCAAAGATCAAGTGAAAAAATCTTGCTTACGACGTAGTAGTTTTTCAAATGTTTGTAATTTGCAAAGCTTAACGTGTGGTCTGATATATATATATATATACATATATATATATATATATATATATATATATATATATATATATATATATATATATATATATATTTATATACGCACATATGAACATGCGCATGCTGCTGAGACATAGGCTAACCAGTGTAGAAACATGCGAATTCACACGCCAATATAATTACACAGTCACTCCCGCATAAATAATAACGAATACTATATTGCCGTTATCCTGGGTAGTATGCTAAAACTGGATCGACTGGTGCGGCTCCTGTTCCACAGCCTGAAGAAAGTACGAGAAGGCACCCATTCTTCCTCATTATTCCCTGATACGTTCTGACGCGGAGGGGTAGTACATGTTAGAGTTTGTAAGATGGGATATTTCAAAGTTAACTATCTATTCACCTCAGAACTTATTCTATTCAAATAAAGTCCTGTTATATTTGTAATCGGAGCCTGCTCAATTATAATGAATTAACCACAGTAGGATCACAGAGATGTGAGAGCCGCTGTGGGCGGAATAAAGTAGGCAAAGAGTTAAGAATAGTTACTTGAAGCTATAATTCTTTACAAAGGATTAATAGCATTAATTGAAACCATACAAATACTTTAAACCATATAATTATGTGTAAATTATTTGTATCAAAAATAATAACTTGAAACTATAATCTATACATATATAAAGGGCAGTTGTGTGAACCTGTATCTCCGGAACTTGGAAAATAAAACAATTAATGACTTTTATTTTGAATTAGCATATACCTCAACTAGAAAACCTTTTTAAAGATTGCACCACGAATTCGATGATAAATTTTTACGCACAAATTTTTACGTTAATTTTTTCATCAAACTATCGGGCCATATGACCTTTAGGCACCCCTTTTGTTATCTCAATTGATAAGGACATTTTTTTCATTTACACCATTAAAATCGGGTTGCTTGTTAGGGGTTAGGGTTAGGGTTAGAGGTTAGGGGTTAGTGTTAGTTTTATACTTTAAAAAAACTCTAAAAATGGTATGTTAACAAACAACCGGATTTTGACGGTGTAAATGAAAAACATGTCCTTATGAATCGAGATCGCAAAAGGGGTGCCTAAAGGTCATATGGTCCAAACTATCGATTTCAAAACTCCATTACTTTTCAACAAAAATGATAGAAACGATATTTTTAAAAAAACGTACGTTTGTCCAAACACACAAGATTAAGAATATACATAGTTTCTATTATACTAACAATATTCTAAAATATCCAATGTCTGGACATAGTCCACTGTGAATTTATAATAATATGATTATAATTTATAAAGGAATTAAATCCCAGCATTAAATAATCCATAAGGAGTTGATTCGACTTAAAAAATAAAACAAAAGAAACCAAATTTAAAAAGGAACAATCATACGTTTTCTCATCTAACTCCCCTGGCCTGTATCCCTGTGGCAATTTCCTTCTTTAAAAAAAAACTTACCCTTTGTCATTTGGGAACTTTTGATAATTCGTGATGAATAAATTGAAAGCAAGGGATTGTGTTCAAGGTCAACAGTAATATTTCAATCAGAGTTGCCAACCTGGAAAATAAAAAAAGAAGTTTCATTAAATTCGAGACAGACTTCGTGTATATATATATATATATATATATATATATAGTGGAATGTATATATATATATATATATATATATATATATATATATATATATATATAGTGGATATAGGGATGTGGAGGGTGTTGTATTTACAGCTTTTCTTATTTGGTGCCAAGTTGGACCAACGAAATGCCATTACAAGTCTTATTTGTGTCTGTAAAGGCACTTATTCAATAGTACGTCCCGAATTATCTGTTCCGGTAGCGAAAACAGCCTCAGGTGGGCACACGATCAACACCTGACGTCTTGCCTCTCTCCGACCGCTGCTAATAACACAGCAGCCAGAAAATGGCGACAGAGACTCCCGTAAAAAGAAGGAAGCTTAAATGGTGCGAAAGAAAGAAAGGAGAGAAGGAAAGAAGGAAAGAAAAGAGAAATAAAGAGAGAGAGAGGGGGGGATCGGAAGTGGAAAAGATAGGAAAGACCGTCAATTATCTGATTCAATCAAGTCATGTTATAATTGGGAAGCATCTAGATAGATAGATAGATAGATAGAGAGAGAGAGAGAGAGAGAGAGAGAGAGAGAGAGAGAGAATAAACTTGCTACACTCAATATTAAGCATACAAGTAATATAACTGAATTACAGGAAATGATTACTTATACATATTAATGTGTATAGGTTCAAAAATAAAGGGTGTATCAAGATAGATAGATAGATAGATAGATAGATGGGAAGAGATGGAGATAGATGATAGACTAGGAGATATAAAGAAAAATGGGATAGATAAACTTAAATATGCAGAAATAGTTATAATAAATATTAGATAAATAGCCAGGGAGGGAGAGAGGGGGAAAGAGAGAGAGAGAGTGGAGGGTGCTTGTGTATGTGTGTGTTGTGTGTGTGTGTGTTTATGTATGTGTGTATGTGTTTGTGTATGTGTGTGTGTTTATGTATGTGTGTATGTGTGTGTATCTATGTGTGTGTATGTGTGGGTGTTTGTGTATGTGTGTATGTGTGTGTATGTGCGTGTGTGTGTGTGTGTATGTGTGTGTGTTTATGTATGTGTGTATGTATGTGTGTTTGTGTATGTGTGTATGTGTGTGTGTATATGTATGGTGTTGTGTGTTTATGTATGTGTGTATGTATGCGTGTTTGTGTATGTGTGTATGTGTGTGTATGTGTATGTGTGTATGTATGTGTGTTTGTGTACGTGTGTATGTGTGTTTATGTGTGTTTGTATGTATGTGCGTGTGTGTGTTTGTGTATGTGTGTGTGTGTTTATGTATGTGTGTATGTGTGTGTGTGTGTATATGTGTATGTGTGTGTTTATTTATGTGTGTGTGTGTGTTTATGTATGTTTGTATGTGTTGTGTGTGTGTTTGTGTGTGTGTATGTGTATGTGTGTATGTGTGTGTGTGTGTTTGTGTATGTGTGTATGTGTGTGTGTGTCTGTCTGTCTGTCAAAGAGAGAGAAAGAGTAGAGTAGGAGAGAGATGAAATGAACAAGGTAGAAGATCGTTGGTTAGTTAATTGGTTGGTTGGTTGGTTGGTTGGTTAATTAATTAATTAATTTTGTGTTACCTTGTAGATTTTAAAAGATCAATGTTTTAACAACCAATGTATTACGTTCCCGACCATTTTAAACTCTATTTCAAACATACATATGTACTAATCCCGCCGCACGAGTAGGATGTGACACAAGGTCAATTTCTTAAGTGTTCCTTCTTTCATACTGGTTTCCCAACTAACGTTAAAAAGACCAATCTGCCCTACTATTTATCTATAGCTGGGGGGAGGATAGTTGGATTTATGCCTTTTCAAAGGGTATTAATGCTATGTGAAATGCAAATAGACTCATCCAGGATTTGAACTCGTGTCGCAGTGTCTATTTCCTACAACGGTAACCATTACTCCACGCGTCTCCGCATAGAAAGAAAGAAAGAAAGAAAGAAAGAAAGAAAGAAAGAAAGAAAGAAAAGGCATTCTACATAGTTTGTAGTCTAGCATTTTTGTCTCACGAACAATTTGATAGTGATATATTATAATCATAGACTTACCTTAGCTGTGACACGAGGCCAGAAGTCTGTTGCGCTCAATGAGAATCGAACTCACTAGCAATGGTCTGCAAATATAGCTCGCTAACCCTTACACCACATAAGTGGTAAATAGCTTTTGAGGAATATCGTATTTTCGTCTGGGGTGGAGATGGGAGAAATAACATCAAATTTAATTCCCAGAGAAAACAGAGTACAGATGTGACTTCAGATTTGAGTTCGGGTCCAGACGTGAAATTGTCATATGTTTACCAACGATGGTAACTATTACACCATGCACCTCTTCATATATAGATACATACATACATACATAAATAAATAGATAAATGTATATATATTAGTATATGTATATATTATATTAGTATGGAGGCACGTGGGCTAGTGGTTAGAGTCGTGGAAAATGGACTCGTCGATTCGATTTCAATTCCCAGACGAAGCTGTTGGCATTTCACATGGCACTAATACCTTTGGGAAAGGTATGAATCCATATATTCTCCCTCCAGCTATGGGTTAAATAGTAGGGCAGACTGGGCCCTTCAGCCTTGGGTAGGTAACCAGTCTAGGAGAGGGATAACTCTGAATGCAAAATTCCTGAGGTCGGTCGTTGATTGTGTTTGTGGCAACCCTTGATGCACCAATTCTTTCCTATTGACTGTGCCAAAAAGTATGGATGGTCCAACACAAGCCTTCACCACTATAAACAAATCACTGTGTGGACGTTCATTGTATGAACACTCATACGTCGATCGACGGTAGAGTCCATCATATTAGTATATATTTATTTGCATAGAAACAAGTCTGGTACCTAGTATTATCTGCGTTATTCGGACTATTGTCCTCATTTTCATTGTTATCTGTACAACGTTTCGGCCGATATGCCCTCCGGTAGCGAAAACAGCCTCAGGTGGGCACACGATCAACACCTGACGTCTTGCCTCTCTCCGACCGCTGCTAATAATACAGCAGGTATTTCTTATCGGACTCGGGAACCTTCTCGGACTCGGGAACCTTCTTTTTGAACTTTCTTGTCGTAATCGGGAGCCATCACGGAACTTTGAACCTAACCATTTATTCAGTCCACGGGGGTATCCTGTTCTCATTCCGCTAACCATAGCTGGGGTAGGAGCTGTGTTAATTATTTTTCTAAATATGACATTAGGTTTATAAGTTCCCAAAATTCACACTGAATTCTCCAATTGGACATATGACCTAGTGGATAAGGTTGTTAGGTTAAGACAGTTCTAAGTGACAGTTATCTCTGGATTCCAGGTTCAATCCTGACCGGCGTCATTAACAGAAAAATAATTAACACAGCCCCTCCCCCAGCTATGGTTAGTGGAATGAGAACAGGATACCCCCGTGGACTGAATAAAGGGTTATGTTCAAAGTTCCGTGATTGCTCCCGATTACGACAAGAAGGTTCCCGACTACGACAAGAAAGTTCCCGAGTTCAAAAAGAAGGTTCCCGAGTCCGAGAAGTTTCCCGAGTCCGACAAGAAATACCTGAAGAAGGCCGGGGGGCATATCGACCGAAACTTTGTACAGATAACAATGAAGATGAGGACAATAGTCCGAATAACGCAGATAATACTAATCATCAAGCCTCATCTCAAACATTCAAGTTTCCTGCTATGTAAGCTTTATTGTTGAAGCGGAGTAAAACAATTAAACAATTAAGCTTACATCAAATCAATGATAGCAGACTCGTTTCCATGCAAATGAATATATACTAAAATATTTATTTATTTATTAACGCTCTATCACAGATATAGAGCACTCTTCTAATAATACTGTCCGTTGGATCACTACTGCCTCTTCAAGTGTACTGCCAACCATACATATTGGGCTAACTTCTGATTTAGGTCGGAAAATTAAAACGCAAAGTTTTTTGGTGGTACCCAATGACAGTTTAACTACAGTCTATGAATTAACATTTTACGAATTGGGTTACGGTTTTAGGGTGTTTTTAATTACGTATTGCTTTTAAAAAAATAAACAACAAAAAAACAAATTACTATACATTTGATTAATCATTGAAATTAATTATTGAATCTATTATTGAGACAATTGTTTGTGTTAGTATAATGTATAATTTCAATTAAACTTAGTTTTAAAAATATTTTTCAACATTAAATGTATAGTAATGTGGGTTTTTTGGGGTTTTTTTTTTTTAAGCAATACGTAATTTAAAACAACTTTAATCCCTAAAACCGTAACCCAATTCGTAAAATGTTAATTCATAGATTGTAGTTACACTGTCATTGGATACCACCAAAAAACTTTCCGTTTTAATTTTCCGACCTAAATCAGAAGTCAGCCACACATTGATACATAGATACATAGGTAGATATCTCCGAATTCTATTTTTTCTTTTTCTTTTCTTTTTTTTTTCTTTTCTTTTTTTTTTTTTTTTTTTTTTTTTCTTTCCTTATCAATAGCAAGAGAACAGCGACCATCATTATTCTAGTCATCACCACTATAATTTTCGGACATTTTGGTTTTTCGGACGGTTGCTTTTTGTTTTGTTTCTTTTTCCCCCGTTGAAAGAGTACTTGTACATAGTAGCGGTTGAACCAAGCTAAGTATGGCGACTAGTTTTAGTTTTTTTTTTTTAGAGCGCTTGATGTCATCGAACTAATTCTCAGTACTTTTCAAAGCGAAACTAAAATGTATTGTAAGATTCAAAGTGATAATACTTGAAGATAAAACAATGGTTGATAGACAAAACATTTTATATACAGCACAGAATAACAGGGTACATAATACATAGAGGTGTACATAAACATACATACATACATAAGTACTATAAATACATATACAAGAGTAAAGATAATGACACATTCATGAATGGTAAAATACAAGGTATTTAGGTATCTCTTTGATACCTAAATGTACAAGAAAACGGAGTTACGGATACATGACTAAAGGATAGTCACATATCGTAAGAGAGACTTACTAGCAGTGAGTGGCCAGTGTTAAGGGCCGAAGCCCCAACGAGAAAGGGGTAGACCGTGTCTACCTCATTGTGTCTTGTAGGTCGAGTAGGCAAAGAGAAAGAGACGTTCAAATCAGCCGCTTAAATATCAAAGGCCCCTAGCGGGAACCAGCGAACTAAACGGGCAGACAACTCCCCAGGCAAATACGAAAATAACGCCACAGTATTATTATTATTGCTTTTTCACTCGTCTTTCATTCTGATTTCTCTTTGTTTGGGATTATAACCGATACTACCGCTCAAAGTGAACATGGGAGTAATGGCATCAAATGTGCGACTCCAAACTTTCCAGAGCTCAAAAACTGGAGCCTCATCACTACATGCAGTTTAGTGTCATACACAGAACAACCATTTGACGAGGTGTCTTGTCGCATTCTACATATTCTTAAACGTTCTGGGCTCCATCGACCATATGAAGAAATAGTGGTAGTAGTGGTATTAGTAGTAATACTAGTAGTAGTAGTAGTAGTAGTCAGGATGGGGACCTTCCCTATTTCAAAATATTGACTCAATACAATCTTTCTATCTAACACTCGCCTGTCGGCGGGGCTTAAAATACACTGACTCTATCCGTTGCAAAGAAGTAGGACCCCCACCCACCAAAAAGAATGGGTATCCTAGGCATGACACTAAACGGAATCCGAAGTTGAATCCAGTTCTGGAGTTCTAGAAAGGGTGAAGTACACCTTCATTGCCATTAATCCCAGGTCCACTCTGACCCAGAGTAGTAGCACCTGTTAGGGTGCCATCTATGGGTCAAATAGATCTACTAAAAATATTCATATTTGATTGGACAATATGCAAAAAAGCTCATAAGAAATAACTACATAAATATATACATATTAACATACAACGAACGCAATTCCTTAGGGCATAAAATATTCCTAGACGGATTGAGATGCCGTTAAAATAAATCAATCGGAACAAGCACCCATAAATGATCGATTTAATTACCTTTACTATGCCATATATATTTCCTGGATATGACACTAAACGGCCTGCCCTGTCGGCTGGGACGTTAGAATGCAGCGACTGCACCTTTGCAGAGGGGTAAGACTCCCCCAATGGGGCCACCTATTGGCCGTGGGTAGCGACCCGTGATGCTTAAGGATAGAACCCAGGTGGATGAGCAGTTCATGACTTGCAATACTCCACTTTGGCCCTATCTTGGGCTAGACGGGTGGTCTGAGAGGCCCCCTCCGATCAATCAGCTGGTCATGTCAAGCCCTAGCACCTATATGATTTTCCCACCCTATTTTCCTTATGGCAAGCCCCAACCCCCTTTTATCATATGGGTGCTAGAAGGCGGTGACTGGGGGTCTACATTTCCTGGGAATGACGTTAAACTCTATTTGATGGTGAGGTTCCAGTTTTGGAGGTTTGGGGAATGTGGAGCACCCCTTCATCACCATTGCTCCCTGGTCCACTCTGACCAGGAGTGGTAGTACCTGTGGGTTAAATAGAAAAATGTATTTATAACAAAATTGTATTATCCATTAAGAATTGATTTATTTCAAAACTTTATCGGCATTAAATGACCCGCTGAGGTTGATATGCCGTAAAACCAAACCAAACCAAACACTAAACTGTACTTGATGAGGAGGCTCTGGTTCTAGAGATCTGAGTCCCCTTTCATTGCCATTACTCCCAGGCCACTATGACTTGTCGTGGATCTGCTTGTTGGGGTGCCATTTATGGGTTAAATAGAACTCTTTAAAAATTATTCGTATTTCATGGGACAGTATGATAAAAACACTCTAAACAAACAAATACACAAAAAATATAAACGTTAACATACAATAAACGCGATTCCCTAACCTCTAGGCATAAAATAGCCCTAGACGAGTTAACATGCCGTTAAAATCAATCAATCTCTCTATCTAATGTCTCCTTCTCCCACTTCACCTATTTGGAATCCCGCTGGAATAGACAAAGATAGATCTACCGCTGTGTTTGTGTTTATCAAATGTCGACGTAGGGCGTTTAGCGGTACCAAACGGTAAAACAAAGCCTTCAATAATAGCTGTACGTTTATCTTGTTTCAAAATCTAAATGGCTGACCCACGCCCCAGTGCTCGCCCTTGCCCTTGTTCACCTGTTCTAAATATGTGGTTCACACCAGCACTTAATCAAGTTGTCAGTAGCAAACATCTGACCCCGCGCATGCGCCTAAACGAACCAATCGACAAAGGAAAGCGTACATCTGCGTTCGTACGAAAATAGACCTTCGCCATTCCCCCCCACACACACACACACACAAACCAGCTCCCTTCGCACGGCTGGTACTCGCACCCCACTCTTCTTCTCAAGTAAATTCCGTAACTGAAATATACGCGAAATACCAAATTTATATTTATAATCTGGCATTAAAATTGAGTTGCCCCGGCACGGAGTTTATTGCATCATAATGTAATCAAATCCGTTCCTATTCTTAATGGCGTTTATTCGGGCCTCCATACGAAGATTATAATGGAATTGCCAGTAGAGACTGCGGACATCAGGAAATGTTTAGCTATGCTCACAGTCAGTATCTCCGAAGGGATGGATTCCCAGAGCTAAATTTATTATAATCGAACGTAGTTTAGTTTCTCAGTTCTCTGGCCGTATAGATAGAACCTATTCAGGATACAAGCTTGTCGGCAGGGATAAGAATAGCCCCTTGCAAATGGGTTAGACTCCCCCTCCGTACACACTCACATACATACAAAGGGATGTACTGAGTTTGACACTAAACTGCATACGGTGGTGAGGCTCCAGTTCTAGTGTTCTGGATTGTATGAAGTCATAATTTTATTGTTAATACTCCTAAGTCCACTCTGATCTATGGCCCAAATAGACGAAAATATTTTGTATTAGATGCTATATATCTCAAGCCGAATCTGTGCTGAATAGCCTGGAGCAAGTAACAACAGCGAGGACGTTGCCATACCCATATCCTTGCCAATTACCAACGAAGGTCGAAAGTACATATACTCAGACTACAACATTAGAGATTTCGGACAATTACTAAACTACTTTCATCCTGAGTTAATAATTTAATTACAATGATTTATATGTTTACTTAAGAGCTATTGCAATTAGATCAATATGTAAAAAGTATAATGATCTTGATTTAACTTTCTCTCGCTCTCATTCTTTTTTCTCTCTTTTTCTTCTTATATATATATATATATATATATATATATATATATATTATATATAGAGAGAGAGAGAGAGAGAGAGAGAGAGAGAGAGAGAGAGAGAGAAAGAGATGAGAGGTATCCAAAACTTGGTAGTAAGGGATTATTCTATATATGATTTCTAAGATACACTGTATTATTATTGTATGATCCAGTATGTATAAATACAGTGAATCTTTAAATCACTAGAGAGAGCTCAATGTATAATAAACTCTTTAGATTATATACAGAGCAATATTTATCTTAGAAAGGAAGGAATATATAATATATATATATATATATATATATATATATATATCCACGACATGTGTTTCGACTTATCAAGTCTCTTCAGTGTGGCTAGACATTTTAGCTACCTACAGCTGGGATTGAAGCCCGATCGTTTCAGCATCAGTCGGACAGCTTAACCGCTTGACTATCGTCACCCACAGAATGCGAAGAGGATTTTTAACTGTTTTAATACACACATATGTATGTATGTATGTAAAGGCCGTCATTGAGTGCTCCATCCCTTTTATAGGAGAGCGTTGCGTTTACGCTTTAGTTAGCGATCGTCAGCGAAATCCCCTCCAAAGTGCTCAACACCAGGGGAATGGAGAGCATATATAGTCATCCACAGACACGTGTTTCGACTTATTATATCTCTTCAGATATATATATATATATAATATATATATATATATATATATAGAGAGAGAGAGAGAGAGAGAGAGAGAGAGAGAGAGAGAGAGAGTTGGTCAAGAATATATTTGTTAAAATGACAGTTTTTTAGCGAGGGATAATAAAAACTATAAAAGATTAAAAATTAAATTAACTTAAGATTAACGAATTCTCTTACTTTTCTCTTTGCCTTCTTATTTACAAGTGACATTAATATTATGTATCTAATTTTTATCATAGTGTTGTACCGGCCGTTCCTACAGTGGAGAACATGCACCGGTTCTCACTATAAATAGTGAGACACCGAGTGGAAAGGAGCACTGTTCCCGTTAACGACAAGCTAGTCGTACATGTACCATTAATTGTAAATACACTTGTCTTATTTTACCCCATCTCGACTTGACTTCTTTTTACTGTTGGGACTAACATCACAACACATAGTCTGTCCGCTTTCCTGTCTTATGTTGTTGTTGTTTATTGATTTTAACGGCATATCAACCCGTCTGGGGTTATGTCATACCTAACGGTTAGGAAGTTATACATATCGTGTATTTATATTTATACTTTTTATTAATTGGTTTTAAAAATGTGTTAGCATTATTGGGGATTATGTTGTATGGTATTGATTTTTTTCATGTCTATATTCTATGGTATAATTTTATTTCCCTCAAAAAAGAGAGAATATCCTCCATGTTGACATTTTCAAACAGATCTTTCATATTGTTTGCTTTAAAATAACGTTTTCTGATGTGAGCAAGAAACCTGCATTTCATGAATACGTGTTTAACTGTCAAAGGTGTTTGACATGTTTCACACTGTGGTTGTTGTTCTTGTTTGAGTCTGTCTTAGAAAACATGTAAGTTTAGAAGTAAATTAAGCTTTTTATAAATTATATATTAACCAAAAAGGATGGAACAAGATAAAGAACTTATAGAACTGATAAATAAAAGAAATTATTATTAATGGTTTGTTTTGTTTTACGGCATATCAACCTCAGTGGGTCATTTAATGCCGACAAAGTTTTGAAATAAATCAATTCTTAATGGATAACAAATTTTGTTTATCAACTTATGTTTTTCTATTTAACCCATAGATGGGACCCTAACAGATACTACCACTCCGGGTCCGAATTCATCAGGGAGCAAGGGTGGTGAAGGGGTGCTCCACATTCCCCAAACCTCCAAAACTGGAACCTCACCATCAGATAGACTTTAACGTCATTCCCAGGACATGTAGACCCTCAGCCAACGCCTTCTAGCACCCATATGATAAAAAGGGGTTGGGGCTTGCCATAAGGGCAATAGGGTTGGGAAAATCATATAGGTGCTAGGGCTTGACGTGACCAGCCTCTCCGACCGCCCGTCTAGCCCAATATAGGGCCAAAGTGGAGTATTGCAAGTCATTAACTGCTCATCCACCTGGGTTCTATCCTTAAGCATCATGGGTCGCCACCCACGGCCAACAGGTGGCCCCATTGTGGGAGTCTTACCTCTCTGCAGAGGTGCCGTCAGTGTATTCTAACGCCCAGCCGACAGGGTGGAAATTATTATTAAGTATTGATTATTAATTAAAGGGAAATGTTGGTGATATATTTCAATTTAAACTAATAAGTGATTAATTATATATAAAAAAAATGATTAATTATATTAAAAAATATAAGAGGTAATATTTGTACTACTATTATTAATAATGTTAGCAATAATGCTTAACTAGACCGTAATTCCAAGAGGTCTTGTGATTATGGATGTTAATTATAAATAGGATATTAAGAATTTATGTAGATAAACGTATAGCATTACTGATTATTAGATATATATTGTGAGTGATATCTATCTATACATATATAAAGGACAGTTGTGAGAATCTGTATGTCCGGAGGAAACTTCGAAACTTCGAAAATAAAACAATTAACAACAAAGTAAATATATATACACATTGAATATCACCAGGGCTTGGTTTTATGAGCAAAAATAATAGAGATTTGATTTGTATTCGTGAAGATAATTAAAAAATAAAATTCAAATGATAACAGCATGAATTTTTTAAAAATATTTTAGATAGTTGACATTAACATTTCTTTTCAGAGTAGCTGAATCAATCTATTTTTTTTTTTTTTTTTTTTTTCACATGGGGATTTAAATGCGGAATACCACAAGGTTTCAACTCACGATTAATAATGGATAACTTTTTAAAAATCCCCCTCTACCCAGGCAACGCCGGGTAGCCGCTGCTAGTCTACAATAAAGAAAGAAATAAAGAAAGATATTTGTGTTAGGGGTCAGTATAAGGAGCCAGTGCCAAATTCCATTAGGGTCCACTAGATGGAATTTGGTACTGACCAATGTTAATGTCACTTCTAAGTAGGAAGATTCTTACTGACAACACTAAAATCTTCTATAGAAATAACAAAACTGCCTACAAATCCTCGACGCAATTGTTACATAATATATGCGGTTGCATAAGATTATTGTCAATCCCCTGTAATTCTGAGGGGATGAACCTTTTCATACCATGGCTGGGTCCTTCCATGGAAAATTACAGAAGCCCGCCAAAATACGTGAAGTCACGTGGGACCTGTTCGGTGGCCAGTTTGCAGTTGGACGTCAGGCAGTGAAGATGTACTGCCTGAACTGTGACTCACTCTGCATACGCGCGCTATGTTCGTTAGCAGATGTTTGGTGGGGATTTAACAATAAAATAAAACCAAAAGTAAATCGCAGTCTTGTGTTTGTTATCTAAAAACTAACAATGACACAGGGCTTCTGATAAAGAGAAATCCCCAATAGAAGACCAGACCCGAAGTCCCCAAGAAAGTCCAGACCTTAGAAGATTCCAGACTAAGACAAGATGTTATAAGATTCCAAAGAAGAGAAGTAAGAAAGAAGTAAGTAATGAAGAGGGTATACAACACAATCTGCATCAAAAATAAAAGATATAATCTAAATAAAATAGCATTTCACACCGGCAACAATATACTAAAAATCTTTCATAACTAACGCACTCACCTTAGCAACCACCTATAATAGACTCTCCCAACTGAATAACATAAAAATGACATATTATAACATAATAACATTAAAAACAACTTCCAAATGAATAAAATTCACACCAAACAAACAATCACTACTACCAACAATACCCCTGAGGACGAGCAGTGAAATGGTTGAAAGTGCTTGGGTAAAAATATGGGACATTTACTCTACCATCTAGATCTCGATGTACGGAAAACAACAAGAAGACTTGAAAGTCTACACCTGAAAATTATTGTTGTGAGGTTTTAAGGGGTCAAATAAGAACAAAACGACGGCTAACAAATGCAGGAAAATGTATTAACATAAAGTAGACAAATACAATACAGAGAAGTGGAAATTACGTCCGACAAATAGAGTTATTGCTTACTCGCATTGACTTACTCCCAAGCTACAATTGTCCCCCTGTTATTCATAGTAACCCGTCGGAGCATTCCATTAGTCTTATAGGTGTATCACCTATAACAATTATAAAGAAGGAATATTCCGTGGTCTTTAATAAAAACTGATTAGATAATATGTGTGTGTGCGTGTTTCTGAATGTGTGTGTGTGTGTGTGTCTGTGTCTGTGTGTTTGTGAGCGCGTGTGTGTCTGTGTGTGTGTGTTTCTTATATAATAATTGTAATAATTAATTGGATTAGCCATAGTTTCAGGTTACTCTTCACCAGTATCGGTAAATTAAATCGACTGACGCTGTAAAATGTTATCGACGCGTCTTAAAAAGATGCATTATCAAAGTCGTATCGATCAGTATTTCATTGATCTACCGTCAATCAATAATTGCTGCCCATTGTTATTCTCTGACATATTTATTTATTTATATCACGAACACGTTGTTAAATTCTTTGTCTTTGAATAAAACCAGAAACTTTTGTTTTATTTGAGATTTTTCTTTTTTCTTCACGTCATTCTTTCTTTTCTTTTTTTTCTTTTTTTTTTCTTGCACTTGTTTTTTTTTTGTTTTGTTTTTTTTTCGTAATTTTTGTTTTTTTCGTATTTTTTTTTCCAATTTTTTTCTTTTACCGGAACCAACAAATAGTGTGTCGGCTTTGATGAAATGAAAAAATAGAATCATGTTTTTTTATCAAATGAAAAATGTCACGTTGTTGTATAATGGATTGGCCAGAGCCTACCATTCTCAGCAGGAAGTGTAAGTAATTTGAAATAACGGTTAAAACGTAGACAATGTACACAGTAGGTAATTTAGTTTGAGTGACATGGATCACCTAGAGGTCATTTGAATCCATGGCCACAGATTCGCCTAAAGAATCAAAAGGTCTAGATGAAGATGGGAAAAATAGAGATAGGAATCAGTGACTTCAGTTACAGCACCTGGATGCGGTAGAGGTAAAATTCCGTCTCTGCTCATCAACTCCCCATGCGCGTGCAAGTAAGAAGGAACCAGGATAATAACAAAGAACTGTACAGGAAAATATTCTTCATGTGTAGTTCCTAATAAAGAAAAAAAATTAGAACCGAAGAAAGAGAGATAGGTCGAGCAGAGAAACAACTTCCGCCATCCAGAGGAGAGGCGTCCCACCCGACAAAGAAGCAGAGAAACGAATATTAACGAGTGCTCAGATGAAGAGTCTGTGTGCGCTACCATGCATAAAACCAGTGGTGGATGGTGTTACGATTTTTGTGGACATTCTTTAGGCTTCAAGCAAGAGCGGAGATCCTTAGTGTTAAGCAGAGCGCGATCCTTAGTGAAGAATCCTTTGGTTGTTCCTTGGTGCTCCTCAGTCTTGCAGGTCCTTCTTAAATGGTTGCAAATGGACGTATGTCAGTATCACCGATTAACTAGTTAACCAACAACGTATCCAGGCTGTTTGATGGCTGAGGTTTAAACCACGTGACCCCGCTTAGTCTATAAATTTAAGTGGTAGATTGCAGCACGGCTTATATTACAAAAATAATCCAAAATATTTGCGCCGTCGCAAACATGCATCCGTTTCAGAGAAACGCGTGCGGCGTCTTTGACGTTTTTCTGTAAATAAGGCTCTGGTGCAAAGTCTATAACCCCAGAAAAGGGAAAACTAAAAATGAAGAGATGGAGGCTTGAAGATTAGTATTATCTGCGTTATTCGGACTATTGTCCCCATCTTCATTGTTACTTGTACAATGGAATGAAAAGGGAAACCATCAGCCTTATGGATGAAGTTAGAATAATAGATAGAGAAGAAACATTGGGAAGAGAAGACGCCTCAAAGAATCAGCACATAGATAGGCTGTACTGGGCTGTTAAGTTAGACATAGCATAGAAATGAATACAATATGGGAACCCATAATTAAGAAGGCCAGATCAGATTGAGAAAAAAAAACAATATGAGTCTAGGTAAAAAAATCATACATAAGTAAATAGGTAGATATTCTAGCCAAATCAAGAAGAAGGCCGGAGGGCATATCGGCCGAAACGTTGTACAAGTAACAATGAAGATGGGTACAATAGTCCGAATAACGCAGATAATACTAAAAAGGAAGAAATGCAGTTTGATAAAATACATATATGAAACCATATACAAAGACATAACAGGGTCCGGGAAAATAATATAACTTTGCCGTGGGTTTAATATAATAGCTGAATACTGAATCTGTTTGTGACCAAATTCTACATGGCGCTGCAAACAGAATTCAAACAAATAGGGAATTGGATTCGAAATCCAAAAGGTTATTCCCTCAACAGGTTCGAATCCTGTTCACAGCACTATGTAGGATTTAGTTTAGAAACACAGATCAGTACTCAGCTCTATTTGCAACTGAAGTCTTCTCTGAGACCCACCAGTGGGTTGTTTGGTGTTTTTATATCACATGTTGGAATATTCTAATATCAACTTAGGCCAAGCTTTTTTTTCTCTGGGCTCTATTTTGGTTGCTGGCTTTGGTATGAGATACTTTGATCCATATATACTCATCACATGACTATTGTTGGGAGTTTGTACGGGTCTATATTTTGTGTACAGACTGCCATCTTTGTCTGTCAACTGGACGCTAGAATGGAATTTTCTTGCAAAAGTTAGTATCATATCCTTATTTTACAAATCTAATACTTAACAAATTGGATGAGTAGTTGATAAGGAAGGTTATTCAAGGGTTAAATAAAGTAATAGTAAATGAATGATTAGAAAATAATTTAAGTAAGAGCATTTTAACGAGCAAGGAGAAAGTAAGGATAATCACGTCACGAAGTGTCCTTGAGATTTTTCAACAGTCGCTAAGTTCGTGTGGATCCTGAGTGATTAGGAATTGACTCTCCAAGAAAATGAAAATACTCAGGGAAAAATACCAGAAGGTTTTTCTTCAAGTAAAAAAAAAGTAAAAAAAAAAAAAGGAACATTAGTCAATAAGACAATTTATAAGTGATAAATAATTATTTTATTTAAAATGAAAATAATAATTATTATTTAACTTTTTTTTTAACAGACGGGTGCAAAATATAAAAAGTTCATGAAACAGTCCAATAAATAACCTTCTTCTCTTTTGTTATATTCTTTTCTCTCTATTTTTATCAAATATAAGTATCCTTCCTTCGTCTTTCTTCTTTAAGATCCGTTTCCCCAAACAAATTTACTTCTTTCCGGTCTTTCCGTTTTCAAAAATTTAATTCAATTTTTTTCACATCAAATCTATCTCTTTCCCTCCAAACTTTCTCCTTTTTTCTCCAAATCCGTTCCAAAACAATTACTATTTTCGTTTTTTCTTTCCTTTTTCAAATTAATTCGTTTTTTTTTTTTTCTTCCAAATATTCGTCTGATTCAAACCGTCACTTCAATCTACCTGTCGTCCTGTATCTAGTTACCAGTTCAAAATTCATATTTCTGTCTAACCCTTCTCAAGTGTTCCGTTTCGTATAATGAATTTCTCTTGTCCCTCGAAACTACGGTCTGTGAATTCTAATCTGTCTGTCTCCCTTCAATTTTTTTCGCGGTAATTTTTTAAATCAAACAAACTAAGGGAATTACGTCTTTTTTCTGCCAAAGGCAGCAATCTCTTACCCGTTTATTTATTTAAAACTTTTATATTTTTTTTTCTTTTTCACTTTTCTAATGAAATAGTCAACACCCTTGCTATTAATTAAATGAAAATCTGAGAAATCTCAGAACCATGACAAACCTTAGTAAGCAAGAAAATGCCTAGTAAATAAAGTACGCTAAAGAGAAAAACCTACAAAATTGAATAATTAATGGTGGATCTCTGCTCGAGGATGAAGAAGACGAAGATGTCTTTACCAATGATGTTTAATTATTGGAATCATTAGAAATATATAATAAACGCTTCCATCTGGGAGAGGCTAAGTTATTTTTGTTGATAAGGCGAATGAAATCGGAAATGATGTCCGGAAACAATTCTAAGGGTTTGGCTTAATAAATCAAGGTTTATAGGGGAAATAAACAAATTGGGATCTAATCTATGTGTAGAGTGTTTTTTTGGCGGGGTGTGCGCTACAATATATCCAGCAGTGACAAAATGCTGTTATTGTCATCAGATGTTACCACCATGCAAACAAATAATGATTGATTGATTGATTGGATTGAAACTGGAGCCTCAACCAATCCAAGACATTAGATATCATTGTGTAGAAATTCGATTATTATCATTTATTACTTATTTTTAATTAGCCTTCATGTATACGACGAGATGAAGGGCTGTTTAGTAATTGTCCAAAATCTCTGAAAAGCTGTATCTCGAGTATATGCAGTTTTCTATAAAATTAACGAAGTGGTTAAGAAAACAGGTAAGAAATCGAGGGATATGAATTCAAAAGGAACGAAGCTAACAACGATATGAAATGCAACAAGGTTTTAAAATACAAATATAATGCACATTAAAAGGTAACATACAAAGAGAAAGAAAGTTTCCATAAGTTTAGTCGGACAGCGACCGAATTTAGTAAAAGAGTTCATATTTAAAGTAAAGCAGCAACCAAAGTTTGTAAATGGTTAGCTCTGTATAATTTTAGTTTAATGTGCTTATCAGCTCCGCCAAGGTCTGTTAGCCCGTAGTTAATTAGTTTGGGTTGAGTTTGGATAGTTTTGGTTACAGCATCCGTTCGAGATAAGGCCGTAATTAATTTAGTTGTGGGCTGCAAAAGGTTATTCAATAGCTAACAGCCTCTCGCTGTATGGTAATCAGGAGAGAAGCCTTGTCCGATGGTTTCATTTATCTCGTGCGGCTTTCCTTGTTGCTTATCCTGGTGATTAAAGTAATTACTATCAGCCCTTCCATAGGGTTCAAATAGATAGTAATCTCTCTTGAGAAGTTCTAGGGTATGGAAGAATCCGTCTAGGTGTTATTCTGTCCGTATGCTAATTGTAGGAAAGAGAGTCTAAGGCAACTTACCTTCAAAGCTAGTAGTAGCCCAAAAGGGGTGTTGGAAAACGTGTTAACTCACTTAATGGTTACAACTAAAAGAGAAAGATCACACTGTCATGCCTTTTATAAAGTCACCACGTGACTTAAAACATGTTAGGCGGTTAGTTGCTGCTGCTGTTGTTGGTGACTATACGAACTACTGTCCCCCTAGGGGGCTCAGGAACCGGTGAAGACCGAAGATAATTAATCATATAAAAAATTTTCAATATTTCATGTATACATGATCTTAATAAAGCCGAAGTATATGTAATTTTCATACGTGATGTTTAGCTGTGTATATTAACTTTGATGTGTATATCGAAGCAGATGAGGGCTGTTTAGGTAAGTGTTCAAAATCTCTGAATGTTGTAATGCCCGAGTAATATGTACTTTCATCTTCGTTGGTCATTTGCTGAGCAATGTGGTTACGAACCAACTAAGTCGTAATAGTGCGACTGGAGTTTTAATTTACTTACCTTCGATGTCGTATGTCCAACACGTTTAAACCACTACACCTCTTGAATACCATTGTTGTTAAAATGGTAAGTAATTGTTGTTTACGTATAATCCTGGCTAGATTTTGGCGCGCAAAAGATACGAACGAGACATAGTCCCCGATAAAAACTGAAAGTTCTCACGACAATAAAATTATTGGCTTTGTTTCAACTTAATGTCAAAATCAAAAACTCTTAAAAACATGCAGATTCAAGCGATCAGGACGGTCTATAAAGTCAACCGAATGTTGTTTAAGAATCTGCTGTATATGAATCAGGTAACTACACGAATAACGATTCGATTCCTCGCTGATGCCCCATTTGTTGGATATTGTATCAAACGGAAATATGATTTCCGGTTAAATTAACAAGGAACAAAAGAAGGGTGGGAAACAATAAGTTCGGAGATAGTTATCAGATCAAGGGTAGCAGATGCGTAGGCCCGTATCGTCAATACAGAAAGCAGAGGTCAGTAAGTGAATGAGTCCCCAGTCAGGAGAAGAACGGTGGAACCACGCGGTCACGCACCGCCACGGCTAAGTGGCGGTGAGAACGCACACCAGCCCCCCTTTACCTGAACATCGCCAGATCCCAGCAACAGTAGATTAGTCATTCTCTAACGTCTCGTATTTCATGTCAAGCTCGCCACCCCTCACAGAGAGAATGAAGAAATAAATAAAGGTTTGTTACAATGCCCATGTGTTGAGTCATTCTACAACGATACTAACCTACCCCGCAGTATAACCAAGCACGTATACGATTCAAGAGCAGCGAAGAAGACGCTATATAACATATTATAGAAATTGATGCAGTATATAACATATAACGAGTATTAGTGCACGGAACAAAGAAAGCGCTATCAACACCATAATAGCGACTCGTGCACACTTACCTGTAGCAAGACGGGTTGGATTAAAAAGGGCCGTTCCCATCGTGTTTGTAATCGTTAGCAAGTTAGTCACACATGCATTTCAACTGAGGGAGTTCGATCCTCGCTGGATGCTTCAACGGCTTGCGACCTTGCGCCAACATCCTACTGTTGCGTGAATCATCTTTCTTACATTCTCTGGAGGGAAATCCCAAAATAGGTTTCTCACAAAATTTTAAGAAATCTGAGAAAACCATTCAAAAAAGCCCCCATGGACTCAACTCTACTAAATTCTAATTCACTTTCTTACGCCATAATGATTCATGTGACTCTCTAAAGCCAAAGGAGTATCCTGTTCCAGTGATCGGAGGTCAAGGACCTATGCAATCAAACGTGATTTTCCACTGTAATGCCGTTATTTTAAGTTACTCTAGACTACTTGCTAAAAATGATGGTTCAAAGCAATTTCTATTATTTGTCTCATGGAAGTAAGGAACACAATGCACGTTTCTCTCCCAGAAAGAGATCTTTCGGAGGACTCAGTTCAGTAGGAGTTGTTTTGAGGTAGGCATCTAGTACTCCTGGCAAAAGTTATGAACTTAGTGCACTTAGACGCTGTTCATTTGTTGTTTGGTCTTTTTGTTTTCAGTAAACCAATACAGTTCAC
>CM042163.1:28928653-28943653 GCA_023376005.1 Doryteuthis pealeii
GAGATAAAAAAGGAGGGGGAAAAAGACAGAAGTAAAAGGAGCAAGGGAAGAAAGAACAAACAAAGAAGAAAGAAGAAAAGAAAGAAAGAGGTGGAAAAGAAAAAGAAAGAAAAGAGAAAGGAGAGAAGAACAATAAACAAAAGAAAGAAAAAGTGTGAAAGAAGAAAAAAAGAAAGAAGAAAGAAAGAGGGTCAAAAAAAAAAGAAAAAAAAAGAGCAATGGGAAGAAAGAACAATAATAAAAAGAAAGAAAAAGTGTGAAAGAAAGAAAGAAAGAAAGAAAGAAGGCAAAAGAGAGAAAGAGAGAAAGAAAGAAAAAAAGAAAAAAGAAACAAAAAAAAGAAAGAAAGGGTTCTTCGTGCGTTTAACAGCCACTGAATCCGAGCAGATGTTTGGGATCGTATTCAATACCCCGGATGTGAAATCAATGTGAAATCCTCTTGCAGGTTTCGTGTCCTCTTCTCTGCTACTGTGGATGACTAATTGGGAAAGAGGAAATGATTTGAAAATATGGCCATCCTCTTTTCCCTACCTTGTTTATCAACCGCATCTAGTTGTATATTTTGAAGTCAAAACTTTAAAACAGTAAAGTTCTCGGGGCAACCATAGTCGAGCTTTGAACCTTTCGGTACCCTTTCAGAACATTATGAATATTTCACAAAAGGGTTAGATTTACAATCTACTACAAATTAGGCATGTCGACTCTCAAATTTCTTTAAACCTTCCCAAAAATCACCTTGTCGGCGAGGCTTAGAATATGCAGACTGTATTCTCTGCAAAGGGGTAAGCTCCCCCAAAATAAAATAAATATGGGGGGGTGCCTTGATTTTGAAATTAAACTACATCTGATAGTGAGCCTCACGTTTTGGAGATCTGGGGAGTGAACTAGAATAAACGCAATTCCCTGACGTCTAGCATAGAATAACCCTAGATGGTTTGATATTGTTATAATCAACCAGCCAGTAAGGATCGAACTCATTACTCAATAGTAATGGCTGCGAAACTAGCTTACCAACCATTACACTAGAGTGGAGCACGGAGTTGGAAATTGATCTGTAAGAAGACCATGATACTTTTCAGAAAAGGACGCGGGGTAGTCTCCGTGGCGTAGTGGCTAATGTGCTGGACTGTGATGCATTGCATTAAAATGCATCGCTAAAGAATGCAACTAAGGGGTCATGTGTGTAGTATATATATATATATATATATATATATATATATATATATATATATATATCCGTACGTAGATAGGAGGTAGTGAATCATGTGTGTAAACACTAGTGATAAAATAACCAAGAAATGAAAAAGAATGAATAAATAAATAAATTAGACAGATGGGAAGATATTTGATATCCAACCGAGACAAATGTCTGAGGCCTGGGTTTAATTCGGCATTGTGTTAATTGATTATGAGGACATTTGTTTATCTGTTGTGTCAGTATGATTATGGTTCGCTTTAATATTTCAAACAAAAGAACATCTGTAGATGAGATTGAATGTCCAGCAAGGTTAGTCAGAAAGGAGATGGTGGAATTATATATATATATATATATATATATATATATATATATATATATATATAACGGTCCCAGCTAAAAAGACAGATTTTCGGCCGACAGGGGGTAATATCGACAGTAGCAGCAGACGTAGAAATTAGCCAGTGAAGCCAGTAATTCGACTTAATCTCATAACAACTTCCTGTCAGCTGACAGAGCCACCACAAACTGCCTAAGTGTCACAATTCCCTCTTCTATCAGTGTCCTATTAACAGACTTGTGTTTGTTTTATTTTATTTTCTTTTAATCCCTGTAAACCTGCCTGACTCGTGCCTTCAAATCGGCCAGCACAGATAATCACAACGTTGGGGTCTAGACATCGTGCAGCAAAGGTGCAGGGTGCAGAACGGGGATTCCCACAGGACTGTGACGTAGTAAGCGAGTTCGAGTTCCAGTCGAACTCTTGCGTTAACTTTCGGACTAATACCCTTTGGCAAGGTATGAACACCCTCATCTCCCCAGCTATGGGTTAAATAGTACAACGACTGTTCTTGTACAGGTATGGCTTTGGCATTAAATAACCCACTAAGGTTCATATGTCATTAAATAAAGAAACTAAAGCAAAATTTTTACCTCCTCACTTGTGCAAAGTAATTAGGTAGTAGCTTAACAGAACGGCGACGGAATAACATAAAACAATAAAATTGAAATGATAAAAAAACTCGAGACAATAAATATATATATTTACCAACCCCTCCGCACGAGCAGGATGCGACACAAGGTCAATTTCTTAAGCGGCGTTCAACAGGTTTGAATTCAGAGTTGTCCTACTCCTATACAAGTTGCCTAAACAAGGTTAAAGAGCCCAGTCTGCCCTTTTATCCATAGCTGGTGGGAGAGTAAGATTCATACCTTTCCCAAGGGTATTAGCGCTAAGTGAAATGCAATTACCACGTCCAGGATTTGAACTCGGGTCGACGAATCCATTTCCCGTGACTTTAACCATTACACCACGAGACAGTAAATATAAGGCAAAAGTGGGGTATCATTTAAAAATATATATACATTTAAGGAAGAAAATTAAAAAGGTAAAGAGAGTTGAAAATGTTTCTTTCAAGAGTTGGGATTTCGCATCTGAGTCGTGTTATGAATTCGAGGAAACTGAAAGATAATGAAGAAGCGCCCGTTCGATGACGTGGGTGTCAGGGTTGTTTTTTTGTTGTTTTGATTTTACAGCATATCATCCATTCCGGGTCATTTAATGCCGAATAAAGTTATTTTGATATTCGGTGCCTGCTGCTGCTGCTTAAATTATCACCATTAAGAGGAAATACGGGTTTCTTAAATCTCCCAGTTGTAGGCAAATTGTTCGGACGAAAGAAGACAAACACACAATGGAAATTTAATACATGTATTGACAAATAATACAAGAACTTGTTGCAATTTTTATTGGCATTTGCTACTAGACTTATCTGTGAGGTTAAATACTGTTCGATGGAGAAAGTGGCGCAAACAGGTGTATTCTGGTCGCTGGTTGTAGACTTCTGTAGAGACGCATCCGTTTTGTCGGTTCTCGTCCGATAAGTAAAGTAGGGGATGCTATTTTAGAAGCTTCTCGCCTGGGTAACTGTTCTTTTAAATGACGGTGGATGGGGCCCTTTTCAAGTAGACTATTTAGGTTCTCAGCCTTCTGATAAGTTTGCTGTCGAAACGGCTTTCAGAAAATATGCTGTTAAAAAACGCCTCCGTCCAGATCGACGGTCTGTAGACAAGTTTGGTGGTGGGACCGTGTATTTTTGCGTGTCTCCTCGATAACTGCTCCCTGATAAGTGCCGGGGTTTGGATTTGGCGCCAACCTCGTATGTTGGCTATTCGCCCCCTAGCGGCAGGGGGAGATAATTCTCTATCAGATTTCCGATACGATCTAAGTATTGAACAAGCTCATCTCTTCGGTGATCAAGCAGGAACCGGTGCTTTTAACGTGACCTGACCGTAAGCGTCTTTTTGTTGCTAGGCAGGTTTCGACCCATAAGTTGAGGAACAGGGATGAGTCTAAGCTTAAAGGAGAGGTGTATAGATGCTCAGGGATTGGGTGTAAACGGAGAGATGCGTGTGGCGGATAATAAGACCCTCAGATGACCTAAGAACACAAACCAAATTCAGAAACAAAAAATAAATAAATAGAAAATAGATCAACAAAATACCCACCTGTGTTGTATACTCTTCATTACTTCTTTACTTCTTATTTGCTTCTATATCTTGGGGACTTCGGGTCTGGTTTCTGTTAGGGATTTCTCGTTATCAGAAGCCCTGTGTCATTGTTACTTTTTAGATAATAAACACAAGACTTCGATTTACTTTTGATCTTATTTTATTGTTAATCCCCAAACCAGACGTCTGCGCAGATCCTTACATCCTACGAGCTCGGCTTCTAACTTCTAACTGAGTTAAACTTACTATCCTTAAACCGGAAGACAGGGTCTTCCATGCCTTCCGGTTCTCACGATTTATCCCCGGAAGGCAAGGTGAGAGTGAGGTCAAGCGCCGTCACTCACCCTCAAAGCCATCAGCTGTACTAATAACCATTATGTTTCTACACTATTGCCATAAATATTAGGTATCTAATAATTATGTAACACCTGAACCTCTAAGATGCTAATTCTTTCGTTGTCGACTAAGCTGTATTCACAATTGGAAATATAAAACATGTTTAAAATTGTGCAACGTTCTATTTGCAGCGGTCAAAAAAAGAAAGTGAGAACAAAAGGAAGAAAGCTGATCAAAAGAAAAAAATCCTACCGTCTAAAACAATGACTAAAACCCGACTCAGCCAATCGAACTCCTTTGATAAAATCGATCAAGCTTGATTAATTCTATTCACTTGTTTTTCCTTAATCAGCGAGATTTCATTAAGAACTCTTTATTTTCTTTAATTAGTTTGAATCAATTAGCGTTCCGAATTCTACAATTTCTTAATATAGTTCTTGTCAATGTACAGTGTAACCAACATGAATTCTTCTAAATATAGAACTTCGGTTAGCCGGTATTCCAATTGGCAAGACGGTATTTCCAATATCTTGTTTTATTGAATGATTAAGATAATTCGATTTTTAATTCCCAAAGACAATTGTTAAATTGTCTCATTAATGCCAACATTATATGTCATAAGGCAATATATATATATATATATATATATATTATATATAATATATTAAACTCGATTTTATTTACCCAGAAGTAAATTCATTTACTTAGGGGATTACCAAAATAAGTAATAATATATATATATATATATATATATATATATATATATATATATATATATACCTACACACACACACACACATTTGCAAATAAAAGTTATCTATTTATCTATCTCAGTTTATTCTTATCTATCTATCTATCTCAGTCTATTCTTACTATCTATCTATCTGTCTATTCTATCTATCTATCTCTCTCTCTCTCTCTCTCTCTCTCTCTCTCTCTCTCTCTCTTCTCTCTCTCTCTGTTCTCTCTCTCTCTCTCTATGTATGTATATATATATATATATATATATATATATATATATATATATGAGTAGTTTTGGGAGATTCAGGGGCAGACATAAAGTTTTGAAAAAGCTTCATACAATAAGGTGAAATATTAACTGAATTCAACTGTCTGTGTTGTCATATCCACACTTTCCTCTATTCTCAACCACATTCTGTCGAATTTATTCAAATCTTTCACTCCGCATATATATATATATATATATATATATATATATATATATATACGGGGGCATATATATGCGTTAAAGAATGTGTATACAACTATGAATGGAGTTTTGCGGGATTCGTGTCTGAAAGTGATCCAGTTTCGTAACAAGTTTGAATTCATAGTTTTTCTTCACCTAGACCAGTATATATATATATATATATTATGTAGATAATAAGGGTAATATATATATATATATATATATATATATATATATATAATATATATATATATATGAGAAAGTAAACAAACGAACAATGTGTTTGATATGGCTTTTTAGTCGACAATTTTTTGGATAATATATGCTTAATTGAAGTCGTACCAAATTTTTGAAAATTAATTAATTAATAACTAATGAATTAGGGAGGCATACCTATTCAAATGTACGGCTAAACAAATCGAGAAAAATCAATCTTTTTATGTACATTTCGGCCTATTAGGCCTCATCAGCAGAGCTATTAGACCTCCTGTCTATAGCTCTCTGATGAGGCCTAATAGGCCGAAATGTACTCACAGAGATTGATTTTTCTTAATTTGTTTAGCCTTACATTTGAATAGGTATGCCCGCCTAATCCATTAATTATTAATTAATTAATTTTCAAAAATTGGGTACGACTTCAATTGAGCATATATTCTCCCCAAAATATATATATATATATATATATATAATATTATATATATATATAATATATATATATATATATTCTAGATTATATGGTTCTCATATCTATAAGTAAATAGTGCTTAATATCATTGATAAAGCATTTATATAGAAGTTAAGGTAGCGTGGACATGGAGTCAACAGCGCCTGGCTGCTAACATTTTCTCGTATATGTGATCTTCAGACCAAATGACATTTGGCCGCTTAGGCGAGAAACTGTCAGTAACCAGGCGCCGTTAACTCATGTCCACGCTACCTCAACTTATATATATATATATATATGTGTGTGTGTGTGTGTGTGTGTGTGTGTGTGTGTGTGTGTGTTAACCAACCCCTCCGCACGAGCAGGATGTGACACAAGGTCAATTTCTTAAGCAGAGTTCAACAGGTTTGAATTCAGAGTTTTCCTTCTCCTAGACCGGTTGCCTAACCAAGGTTAAAGAGTCCAGTCTACCCTACTATTTATCCATAGCTGGAGGGAGAGTAGGATTCATACCTTTCCCAAAGGTTTTAGCGCTAAGTGAAATGCAATTACCACATCCAGGATTTGAACTGTTTGTATATATATATACATATGTGTGTGTGTGTGTGTGTGTGTGTGTGTGTTTGTGTGTGTTTACTATCCCCTCTGCGCGAGGAGGATGTGACACAAGGTCAATTTCTTAAGCAGAGTTTAACAGATTTGAATTCTGAGTTTTCATTCTCCTATACTGATTGCCAAACCAAAGTTAAAGAGTCCAGTCAGTTCTACTATTACCCCATGGCTGAAGGGATGATAGTTAGGCTAATACCTTTCCCGGGTGTATTAGTGCTATGTGAAATGCAAACAGCTTCGTCCAGGATTTAAATTCGTGTCGTCATGCTCATTTTCTACGACGATGATCATTACACGACGAGCGCCTCTTTAATTTAGAATTAGTTAGGGTCCCATCTATGGAAATAGATCGGTTTAGTTTAAATTATTCGTATCTGACAGGACCAACTGGAAAAAAACCCTCTTAAGAAACAATTACACAGCAAATGTAGATATGAACGTACAACGAACGCGATTCCCTAACTTCTAGGCATAAAATAACTTGACAGGTTGTCATGCCGTTAAAATCGATAATTCCTCCTCATCAGTAATTTAGCTTTTCTTATTAGTTGAGAAGTGAGATGCACGTCACCTAACATCTTAAGAATTTTTAGTTAGCTGTCGAAAAAAAAAAGAAGGAAAAAAAAGGAATTATCTGTCCTATTTAAAAATTAAGGGGAGGTAATTGCAAAAACGTGTTTTGTCTTTGATGAGTGTCGTGTTAATACCTGCCGAGAGCGAAATAAGAAAAAACAGAAATGTATAATGAGAAGGACTTTTTTTCTTTTTTTTTAAAGATTATAAAAAAAAAAAGTTCCGATTAACTTATCTTTCCGCGTAGTGATTTATTTATTTCTGGTCGTTCTCTCATCTCAAAAACTTGTAGTGATCTTTTTACAGGCGAAGAAAAGTTAATTTCCGGGAGCATGCGCACTGAAACGCATGTCAACCTACTGAGGTGAAGAAGAAGAAGAAGAAGAAGAAGAAGAAGAAGAAGAAAGAAAGAAAGAAAGAAAGAGCTACATTCCAACGTTAGTGTTATTAGATCGTTTTTATTGATTTCACGAACTTTAAAGGTAAATTATCTCCTATCTGTTTATTCATTACCAGCAGCGTTTGTTTATTAATTAGTTTGTTAGTTGTGTTTTAGGTCGTATTCTTAGCAGTTACCCTCCTCTCTCTATTAAGTGGGGTTACATAATGTGGCACAAGGTCGAATTTGATGAAATTCGAGTTTAAATACTGGACAAGGCCGTTCATATCTAATCTATCTCTCACTCTATCTATCTACAAGTTGAATCATATCTATCTATGGTTTGCTCAGTCGGTAGAGCGTTCGGCTAGAAACCACAAGGTTCCTAGTTCGATACCGGTCCCCGCCAACTCAGCGTATGAGTAGCACAGGGATCTGTGCGGTAAAGTAAGGAGCTGATGGTAGGTGTGGCGCTCCACCTCAGATGCTAAAAACAATCTCCTTGGTCTAGCGCTAGTGAAAAGGGGATAGACTCCCTCGCAGACTGGCTGATACCGACTTTAGGCCGCCCCGTCGACTTTACTTTTACTTACATAATGTGGCACAAGGTCGAATTTGATAAAATTCGAGTTTAAATACTGGACAAGGCCGTTCATATCTAATCTATCTCTCACTCTATCTATCTACAAGTTGAATCATATCTATCTATCTATCTATCTATCCATCTTAATCCATTCATATCTATTTTTCTATCTATCTATTTATCTATCTATCCATCTTAATCCATTCATATCTGTCTATCTAACTCGGTTTAGCTCAGTCGGTAGAACATCCGCATGGGAACCACAAGGTTCCTGGTTCGATGACCGACCCTCATCAACTCAGCGCATGAGAAGCACGGCTTGGATCAGTGTGGTAAAGTGTTGAGTTAACTTCAATTGTGGTGCTCCACCTCAGACACACAAAAAAAACAATCTCCCTGGTCTAACGTCAATGAAAAGGGGACAGAATCGCTCACTGTCCGGCTGATACCGACAATAGGTCACTGTCTACTTTATATATATATATATATATATATATATATATATATATATTTATATATATATATATATATGATTATGAAAAGGTGGAATGAAAACATCACACAATGCTGTTAAAGAGAAAACAATTTATAATATAATCATAGCTGATACTGATCAATATTTCGATTTTACAAAAATCATCATCAGAGCTCATTCACTCCGTGGTTGAATGGGTCGGAGAAGACATTCTTCTCCGACCCATTCAACCACGGAGTGAATGAGCTCTGATGATGATTTTTGTAAAATCGAAATATTGATCAGTATCAGCTATGATTATATTATAAATTGTTTTCTCTTTAACAGCATTGTGTGATGTTTTCATTCCACCTTTTCATACTCATATTATCGGATTCATTTCCTTTCTTTTAATATATATATATATATATATATATATATATATATATGGGAGAATATGTGCTTAATTGAAGTCGTACCTAATTTTGAAAGTTAATTAATTAATAATAATTAATAATAATTAATTAATAATAATTAATTAACTTTCAAAAATTAGGTACGACTTCAATTAAGCACATATTCTTCCAAAAATTGTCGGCTAAAAAAGCCATATCAAAACACATCGTTTGTGTATTTACTTCTCATATATATATATTAGGGGCCGGGTTAGCTCAGTCGGTAGAGCGTTCGGCTAGAAACCACAAGGTTCCTAGTTCGATACCGGTCCTCGCCAACTCAGCGTATGAGTAGAACAATGATCTGTGCGGTAAAGTAAGGAGCTGATGGTAGATGTGGCGCCCCACCTCAGACGCCAAAACAATCTCCTTGGTCTAGCGCTATTGAAAAGGGGATAGACTCCCTCGCTGACTGGCTGATACCGACATTAGGCCGCCCGACGACTTTACTTTTTATATATATATATATATAATATATATATATATATGTGTGTGTGTGTGTGTGTGTGTGTGTGAGCTATCTACTACTTTAATTACCCAGCTATGGTTAAATAGTACCACGACAGTTCTTCAACAAGCATGGCTTTGGCATTCAATAACCCACAATGTTTTATTTACTTTAAACAAAGAAACCAAACAAAACTATCAAGAGAGCATCCAATTTTTCAATTGCATGGTCGATCTTCACGTTTGTGTTTTTATTCAATTTATTTACATTAATTTTGCTAATATTTCTAGCAACATTCGGCATATAACTGTAACTCAATTTGACGATGGTTTTCTTGAATATTTTATGCAATTCGTTATTAGGAAGAAAATACTTTTTTGATATTTTGAAAAGGTCGTTACCTAATTTATGCATATTAAACAGCAGTGCAAATCATAACATATTCCTTGATCTATTTTTCCTTCTCTTTCTCACAGTAGAATTGAATTGATCATCTTTAACCTTGTAATATCAGGTTGGTTTTATAATCAGTAATTTTAAGAACTTGCTCGTATTGGTAATGAAGGACTATTTGCTCGTAAATTCCTACCATAAAATAAACTGAACCCCCATTTTATGTCCGTGTTTTTACAATAAATGTTTTATTTTTCTTACACCCGTTATGTTACAATACTAAATATATTTCCTTTATTTATTTTAATATTCATTTTAATATTCATTTCAATGTGTATATTCTAAAAGCTTTTATTTTGTGAGAATGCTTAGTTTTAAATTGGGGGTTCGTTTTTACACTTCAATTTTTTACTCGTAAATTCCTACCATAAAATATCCATGCCTAATTTTATGGCAGGAATTTACGAGTAAAAAGGTGAATATTACTTTTCGTTGTTGTTATTTCTTTACTTTTTGGCTTTGGTACTCTAAAATAAAAACGTCAGATTTTAATCACCGTCGACGAAAAAACAAAATTACGGTCATAAAAGGAGGATCCAATTTATGCCTAAATTGTAAAACGAGCCCCCACTTTAAAACTAACCATTCTCGCAAAATAAAACCTTTTAAAATATGCACATTGAAATGAATATTAAAATAAATAAATAAAATATATTTTGTATTGTAACATAACGGGTGCAAGAAAAATAAAACATTTAATACAAAAACACGGACATAAAACGGGGGTTCAGTTTATTTTATGGTAGGAATTTACGAGCAAATAGTCCTTTATTACCCTCGTATTTATATTCATTCTTGTTGAAGGTGTCAATGTGTGGTATACTGGAACTTAGAATGTTCGGTATTCTAGTTCATCCAAATAGAGGTTCGAGCTAACAATAATGTACTTCACTACACAGAGCGAACAACTGAGGTCGTAAGTAGACGGTTCACGTAAGCTTCTGCCACTGCTCTAAACAGCAGTACACAAGAAGTCTTGGACCAGATCCATTACTCTCTAAGAAAAAGGTAAGATAGGTTAATCCACAATAAAATGTTAGAAGAATTACTAGATAGTCTGGTCATTATATCATTGGGAATTTGTTTAAATACTTGTTTCGGGGGATTAGAACCTGTGTTGATATAACATGTTTTTTTATTGGGGGGTTTTTGTAAGGGGATATTTAAAAAGTCAGTTATCTTAAAATTAGTTTGGAATTATTAAATAGATAGAATGTTTTAATGTATTACATGTCCCCTTCGAAGAGTACTATTATCAAGAATAATCAGAATATCATCACGATAAAAACTGTAATATCATGGGTCTATTATGGTATTAACATTATTTAGCAAACTGCTTCCTTCAGGTTATCAGTGGTGCCGAAACCCGGGAATGAACCAGGGACCTTCAGATTATCAGACAGTCGTAGTCGTCGTAATTGCTTTGCTCTCCCAGCAGTTCTAGTCTTCTCACTAGCACTATCCAAATATATCTTCTCTTCCACTCGTTTCGACAGCCAAAATGCTACTGCAGACTTTCTGCCCGATCTGGGAGGGCAAGTCTCTAAATATCCCATTGCTGTGTTTCATCCGGGCTCCTTACTTTGAATTGCACGTTCGACATTCATCAGCATGCGTTAATTCTCACGACGAGACTTTACATTCGAGTTACTCTGCATTGCTTGTGCGGAATTTCACCAGCATTTCAGCAACGAAGAGGTGACGAGTTCAATTTCCGTGGTCACTCGCCACACTCCTCCCCCTCGCACAGGCCACACATATCCGAACTCGTTTCGTTCGTGGGGGCTGGAAACTGCTCGTCCACACATTATACAACAGCAGGCAGCCTACCAGTCCATACATCTCAGTGCCATCGAACGATCTCACAGGGATATCGTAATTTTTCAGCCCTTTTTATCCATTATTCTTCATTATGGTATAACGGCAATGTTGAATAATACGAATATTTCGTCCGGTATTACCATGTGCTGTTTAAGAAAAATGAAAAAATAAAAATACATAATTTGAAAGAGAGGGATAGAGAGTTAAGAAGCAACGGAGATTGTTAGATAGATAGAGTGATAAGAAAAGACTGAGATAGATAGGTAGATAAAATACGGATGTATTTCAAACTAAGCCCTTGAAAGTATTAACAAAAGCCATACACAATTATTGAGAACAATCCTTCTCTGTCCCATTTTAGCACGAGGTAATCACTCATTATCGAACAACGATATATCACTAACGCTCGTGTCCTATATCGTATCATCCTGTAACGAACAACGTTACAATAGCAACAGAAATTCTCATTACTCATATAGTGAGATCAGGTTACGGGATCGATAAATATATCCCCTCTGACGGCTAGGACAGTAGCATATGCCGACTGCAGAGGGGTAAGACTCTACCCCTTGACGAGGCCACCCGTTGGCCATGGGTGGCGGCACATAAAGACTAAGAACGGGATCCTGATGTCTGAGTGGTCCGTAACCCGTGTACTAAGTTGTTATGTGGCATCCAACACTCTACTTTGACAAATTTTTGGGTTCGAGAGGCTCGACCCAATCAGTCGGTGGGTCATATTCTCTGGTCCCAATTGTATTCTTCAAATAGCCATTGTGGCAAACATCTTGCTCCTTTATATTATATAGTTGCTAGAAGGCGGTGGCTACAGGTCAACCACAATTTTTTTAATACACTTCAAATTATTTCTTATAATTTATTGATTCACATTGTTGTGATGTTAATCCAACAGTAAAAAAGAAGTCAAGTCGAGGTAGGGTAAAATAAGACAAGTGTATTTACAATAATGGTACAGGAACGGCTAGCTTGCCGTTAAACGGTAACAGTACAACCTTTTCACTCGGTGTCTCACTATTTATAGTGAGAACCGGTGTATATTCTCCACTGTAGGAACGGCCGGTACAACACACATTTATATTGAAAATTATTTCTACCAATTGATAATACTTGATTTCTACTTGTTTATATAACCAAACAAAGATATTTACCTACAAACTATTCCTTTAGAAATAATACATACAAAAAAACAAGATTAGGAATTAAATAGCCCATAAGGGTTGATATGCCATTAAACAAAATAACACACTAACCGAAAAATATATGAATTTGTGTATTATGATCTCCATAGTATATTGAGCAGTGTATACCGTGATAGCGTTCCAACCAATTTAAGATCCATTTCTAAAAAAAAGTAAAATCCACATTTTTCATTAGTCGTCTTTTTCAAAAATAATTAAATTCATCTCTGAAAAAATAAAACCTTATTCTCCATGATATTAAAATCCATTTCGAAAATATACAAATGACATATAAAAAATGGATTTAATATGTATTAATATCTAATACGTATTCGAATATTCGTTTTAAAAAGAGTCATGAAATTTTTGCGTAACAGAAAATTTCCCACCCAGAGAGCTCAACCCACTAGAGGTGAGGAGCACATACACACACACATACCACACACACACACACACACACACACATATATATATATATATATATATATATATATATATCATGTACGGGCTGTTTGCGTTTCACTTTTTCCCTTTGGCAAAACCTAAATCCGTCCGTCCCCCAACCCCCAGATAAGGTTAAATATTAGAACAGCCTGGGCTTTGGTACGTAAAACAGTCTAGGAGAAGGAAAATTCTGAATCGTCTATTAGGATTCATTTTCATATGTTAGTTGAAATCAAATAAGTGTTTAAAAAAATGATTGACTTTGCCATTAAATAACCAAAGAAGGGTTAACATGCCCTAAAACAAACAAAACAACCAACCAACCTCAGACCAATAAACGTACATTCATCCTCTAACACAATTTAATTAGAAAGATAGATAGATAATGAATGGTATATTTGCCTCATACCCACTTGTATTGGCTGGGCACAAGCGTCGTTTTAATGTGGGCCCACCCACAAGCCGAAGCTCATGGGTGGGAAAGAACAAAAATTGCGTCGATCCCTTCGAAATTCCTCCTCAAGGGGGCGCCTCAGGCGCTGGGCAATAAACCCAGCCCCGCTCCCAAGGGGGCAGGTATTGCCTGGGGGATAGCCCCGCTATTATTTATCTCTCAACAAGTCCAGCGGCCGAAGCTCACTGGACCCCCAGCTAAACCGGGTGAAAGATAGATAATGAATGGATTAAGATAGATGTATAGTTATATAGATATGAAGGGATATAGATAGGACCGAAAACTTTTTTGTTCGAATTCCAATACATAGATAAGAAAGTAAAGTTGGTGGAGCGGTCTATTGTCGGTATCAGCCGACAGTGAGGGAGTCTATCCCCTTTTTGCTAGCACTAGATCAGATAGATTGTTTTTGCTGTAGTGGAGCGACACATCTACCGTCAGATTCCCCCTTTACTACACAGATCAGATTACCCAAATTGTGATACTCGTACGCTGATTTCGGGTGGGGCTGGTATCGAACCCGTAACCTTAATATTCCTAGGTTGATTCTCTACCGACTAAGCTAAACATGGATTGTGATTTATGAAACCATTTCGATCTGGTTTTGCCAGATTAATTATTAGCTGCACAAAGAAGAAAGGGGAGAAAAAAAAAGCCGAAACAAAGGTTTGTCGATTTGTAAAAATCATGCATAATTAAACATATACACACATTTTCTTCTTTTTCTGTCAAAAGATGGCGTCCGCTGTCCGGCCGGTCGGTTAGGCGGCCAACCAACGGAGCAACACTGCAGTTGACATATAACATTATTTGGCTCGGTAGATGAGGGCGCTTAGAGTCATTGGCTCGAATAAGAGAACGGCAACAGAACAGAGCTGGAAAAATGGCATCCCTGTTCGCCAAAATGACTCCAAAGAAAACTGTCAATTAAGATCGGCTTCCGCGTGATAGATGCGCTGTAATGAGGCTCTCAGAGATGCGCAAGATTGTGAACACTCCGCGCTTGGAAAAAGTCCAGCCGGCCCATATCAAAGCGATTTGTTTATCACTGTGCAAATGGAACCTGCATTTAAGCAGGCTAAAGATATACTTTTACGCATACTGTTGGGTTGGGCGGGGGCACTTTCTTGCGCTATGTTTGTCAGTGTGTGGGTTGGTACGCGAGCGTGTATGTGTGTGCATACGCATATGTGCGTACGGATATATCAGTGAACATGTCTGCATAAAAAC
>CM042163.1:28953653-28988653 GCA_023376005.1 Doryteuthis pealeii
AATACATAATTACTAGTAAATATATGCACACTCCTCCGGGAGCAAATACTTAAGTTTTAATGTAATGAAATATTATATCAAATTAGAAAGGCTAATGAAACTAAATAAGAATACAGATAAAGATTTGAAACAACGGGGGGGGGGTATAATCGAAAAATAGAACAACTTTGAAATTTACTCTTCCATCACTTCCGTCTTTCATTGCTAAATTGCTGGGTTTTCTGGCTTATTACTGCGCGAAGAAAAGAAATATTTTTGTCCACGATTGAAATTAAACGAATCAAATTTGTTAATAGTTAAAATTATTAATAAACTAATCTTAACGCATTAAACTTGAACTTTATTTAACGATGTTTAATTTGTGTAAATATTAATTAGTTAATTTACACATTGAATTGTTAAAGTGCGTAAAACATTTTAATTATTCAACGTTTTAATTAAAACATACAAATAACGCTGGTATTGCCTATTAGAACCGGATAGTGGATATTACCAGGACAGAGAGGGGAAGAGAGAAAGAAGAAAAGAAAAGAGCGAAGAGAGAAGAAGAAAGTAATATAAATACATCTACAAGAGTAGAGATAATGACACATTCATGAATGGTAAAATACAAGATATTTAGGTATCAAAGAGATACCTAAATGTACAAGAAAACGGAGTTACGGATACATGACTAAAGGATAGTCACATATCGTAAGAGAGACTTACTAGCAGTGAGTGGCCAGTGTTAAGGGCCGAAGCCCCAACGAGAAAGGGGTAGACCGTGTCTACCTCATTGTGTCTCGTAGGTCGAACAGGCAAAGAGAAAGAGACGTTCAAATCAGCCGCTTAAATATCAAAGGCCCCTAGCGGGAACCAGCGAACTAAACGGGCAGACAACTCCCCAGGCAAATACGAAAATAACGCCACAGTATTATTATTGCTTTTTCACTCGTCTTTCATTCTGATTTCTCTTCGTTTGATATTATAACCGATACTACCGCTCAAAGTAAACATGGGAGTAATGGCATCAAATGTGCGACTCCAAACTTTCCAGAGCTCAAAAACTGGAGCCTCATCACTACATGCAGTTTAGTGTCATACACAGAACAACCATTTGACGAGGTGTCTTGTCGCATTCTACATATTCTTAAACGTTCTGGGCTCCATCGACCATATGAAGAAGTAGTGGTAGTAGTGGCATTAGTAGTAATAGTAGTACTAGTAGTAGTACTAGTAGTAGTAGTAGTAGTCAGGATGGGGACCTTCCCTATTTCAAAATATTGACTCAATACAATCTTTCTATCTAACACTCGCCTGTCGGCGGGGCTTAAAATACACTGACTCTATCCGTTGCAAAGAAGTAGGACCCCCACCCACTAAAAAGAATGGGTATCCTGGGAATGACACTAAACGGAATCCGAAGTTGAATCCAGTCCTGGAGCTCTAGAAAGGGTGAAGTACACCTTCATTGCCATTAATCCCAGGTCCACTCTGACCCAGAGTAGTAGTACATGTTAGGGTGTCATCTATGGGTTAAATAGATCTACTTAAAAATATTCATATTTGATTGGACAATATGCAAAAAAGCTCATAAGAAATAACTACACAAATATATACATATTAACATACAACGAACCCAATTCCTTAGGGCATAAGATATTCCTAGACGGGTTGAGATGCCGTTAAAATAAATCAATCGGAACAAGCACCCATAAATGATCGATTTAATTACCTAGAATTATTATATGCCATATATATTTCCTGGATATGACACTAAACTGCCTGCCCTGTCGGCTGGAGCGTTAGAATGCACCGACTGCACCTCTGCAGAGGGGTAAGACTCCCCCAATGGGGCCACCTGTTGGCCGTGGGTAGCGACCCGTGATGCTTAAGGATAGAACCCAGGTAGATGAGCAGTTCTTGACTTGCAATACTCCACTTTGGCCCTATCTTGGGCTAGACGGGTGGTCGGAGAGGCTCCCTCCGATCAATCGGCTGGTCATGTCAAGCCCTAGTACCTATATGATTTTCACAACCCCATTGCCCTTATGGCAAGCCCCAACCCCTTTTATCATATGGGTGCTAGAAGGCGGTGACTGAGGGTCCACATGTCCTGGGAATGACGTTAAACTCTATCTGATGGTGAGGTTCCAGTTCTGGAGGTTTGGGGAATGTGGAGCACCCCATTCATCACCATTGCTCCCTGGTCCACTCTGACCAGGAGTGGTAGTACCTGTTAGGGTCCCATCTATGGGTTAAATAGAAAAATGTATTTATAACAAAATTGTATTATCCATTAAGAATTGATTTATTTCAAAACTTTATCGGCATTAAATGACCCATTGAGGTTGATATGCCGTAAAACCAAACCAAACCAAACCAAACACCTGATGAGGAAGCTCTGGTTCTAGAGATCTGAGTCCCCTTTCATTGCCATTACTCCCAGGCCACTATGACTTGTCGTGAATCTGCTTGTTGGGGTGCCATTTATGGGTTAAATAGAACTCTTTAAATATTATTCGTGTTTCATGGGACAGTATGCCAAAAACAGTCTAAAGAAAGAAATACACAAAAAATATAAACGTTAACATACAATAAACGCGATTCCCTAACCTCTAGGCATAAAAATAGCCCTAGACGAGTTAACATGCCGTTAAAATCAATCAATCTCTCTATCTAATGTCTCCTTCTTCCACTTCACCTATTTGGAATCCCGCTGGAATAGACAAAGATAGATCTACCGCTGTGTTTGTGTTTATCAAATGTCGACGTAGGGCGTTTAGCGTTACCAAACGGTAAAACAAAGCCTTCAATATTAGCTGTACGTTTATCTTGTTTCAAAATCTAAATGGCTGACCCACGCCCCAGTGCTCGCCCTTGCCCTTGTTCACCTGTTCTAAATATGTGGTTCACACCAGCACTTAATCAAGTTGTCAGTAGCAAACATCTGACCCCGCGCATGCGCCTAAACGAACCAATCGACAAAGGAAAGCGTACATCTGCGTTCGTACGAAAATAGACCTTCGCCATTCCCCCCCCCCCACACACACACACAAACCAGCTCCCTTCGTACGGCTGGTACTCGCACCCCACTCTTCTTCTCAAGTAAATTCCGTAACTGAAATATACGCGAAATACCAAATTTATATTTATAATCTGGCATTAAAATTGAGTTGCCCCGGCACGGAGTTTATTGCATCATAATGTAATCAAATCCGTTCCTATTCTTAATGGCGTTTATTCGGGCCTCCATACGAAGATTATAATGGAATTGCCAGTAGAGACTGCGGACATCAGGAAATGTTTAGCTATGCTCACAGTCAGTATCTCCGAAGGGATGGATTCCCAGAGCTAAATTTATTATAATCGAACGTAGTTTAGTTTCTCAGTTCTCTGGCCGTATAGATAGAACCTATTCAGGATACAAGCTTGTCGGCAGGGATAAGAATAGCCCCTTGCAAATGGGTTAGACTCCCCCTCCATACACACTCACATACATACAAAGGGATGTACTGAGTATGACACTAAACTGCATACGGTGGTGAGGCTCCAGTTCTAGTGTTCTGGATTGTATGAAGTCATAATTTTATTGTTAATACTCCTAAGTCCACTCTGATCTATGGCCCAAATAGACGAAAATATTTTGTATTAGATGCTATATATCTCAAGCCGAATCTGTGCTGAATAGCCTGGAACAAGTAACAGCATCTGTGACGTTGCCATACCCATATCCTTGCCAATTATCAACGAAGTTCGAAAGTACATATACTCAGACTACAACATTAGAGATTTCGGACAATTACTAAACTACTTTCATCCTTAGTTGATAATTTAATTACAATGATTTATATGTTTACTTAAGAGCTATTGCATTAGGTCAATATGTAAAAAGTATATTGATCTTGATTTAACTTTCTCTCGCTCTCATTCATTTCTTCTTATATATATATATATATATATATATATATATATATATATATATATGAGAGGTATCCAAAACTTGGCAGTAAGGGATGATTCTATATGTGATTTCTAAGATACACTGTATTATTATTGTATGATCCAGTATGTATAAATACAGTGGATCTTTAAATCACTAAAGAGAGCGCAATGTATAATAAACTTTTTAGATTATATACAGAGCAATATTTATCTTAGAAAGGAAGGAATATATATATATATATATATTCATCTACGGACACGTGTTTCGACTTATCAAGTCTCTTCAGTGTGGCTCACCATTTTTTGAGCTACCTACAGCTGGGATTGAAACCCGATCGTTTCAGCATCAGTCGGACAGCTTAACTGCTTGGCTATCGTCACCCACAGAATGCGAAGGGGATTTTTAACTGTTTTAATACACACATCTGTATGTATGTAAAGGCCGTCATTGAGTGCTCCATCCCTTTTATAGGAGAGCGTTGCGTTTACGCTTTAGTTAGCGGTCGTCAGCGAAATCCCTTCCAAAGAGCTCAACCCCAGGGGAATGGAGAGCATATATAGTCATCCACAGACACGTGTTTCGACTTATTAAGTCTCTTCAGTGTATATATATATATATATATATATATATATATATATATATATATATATAGAGATAGAGAGATAGAGAGAGAGAGAGATAGAGTTGGTCAAAATATATTTTTTAAATTACAGTTTTTAGCGAGGGATAATAAAAACTATTAAAGATTAAAAATTAAATTAACTTAAGATTAACGAATTCCCTTACTTTTCTCTTTGCCTTCTTATTTACAAGTGACATTAATATTATGTATCTAATTTTTATCATAGTCTGTCCGCTTTCCTGTCTTATGTTGTTGTTGTTTATTGATTTTAACGGCAGATCAACCCGTCTGGGGTTATGTCATACCTAAGTTATACATATCGTGTATTTATATTTATAATTTTTAGTAATTGGTTTTAAAAATGTGCTAGCCTTATTAGGGATTATGTTGTATGGTATTGATTTGTTTAATGTCTATATTCTATGGCATAATTTTATTTCTCTCAAAAAAGAGAGAATATCCCCCATGTTGACATTTTCAAACAGATCTTTCATATTGTTTGCTTTAAAATAACGTTTTCTGATGTGAGCAAGAAACCTGCATTTTATGAATACGTGTTTAACTGTCAAAGGTGTTTGACATGTTCCACATTGTGGTTGTTGTTCTTGTTTGAGTCTGTCTTAGAAAACATGTAAGTTTAGAAGTAATTTAAGCTATTTATAAATTATATATTAACCAAAAAGGATGGAACAAGATAAAGAACTTATGGAACTGACAAATAAAAGAAATTATTATTAATGGTTTGTTTTGTTTTACGGCATATCAACCTCAGTGGGTCATTTAATGCCGACAAAGTTTTGAAATAAATCAATTTTTAATGGATAACAAATTTTGTTTATCAACTTATGTTTTTCTATTTAACCCATAGATGGGACCCTAACAAGTACTACCACTCCGGGTCAGAGTGGACCAGGGAGCAATGGTGATGAAGGTGTGCTCCACATTCCCCAAACCTCCAAAACTGGAACCTCACCATCAGATAGAGTTTAACGTCATTCCCAGGACATGTAGACCCTTAGTCACCGCCTTCTAGCACCCATATGATAAAAAGGGGTTGGGGCTTGCCATAAGGGCAATAGGGTTGGGAAAATCATATAGGTGCTAGGGCTTGACGTGACCAGCCTCTCCGACCGCCCGTCTAGCCCAATATAGGGCCAAAGTGGAGTATTGCAAGTCATTAACTGCTCATCCACCTGGGTTCTATCCTTAAGCATCACGGGTCGCCACCCACAGCCAACAGGTGGCCCCATTGGAGGAGTCTTGCCTCTCTGCAGAGGTGCCGTCGGTGTATTCTAACGCCCAGCCGACAGGGTGGAAATTATTATTAAGTATTGATTATTAATTAAAGGGAAATGTTGGTGATATATTTCAATTTAAACTAATAAGTGATTAATTATATATAAAAAATGATTAATTATATATAAAAAAATGTTAATTATATTAAAAAATATAAGAGATAATATTTGTACTACTATTATTAATAATGTTAGCAATAATGCTTAACTAGACCGTAATTCCAAGAGGTCTTGTGATTATGGATGTTAATTATAAATAGGATATTAAGAATTTATGTAGATAAACGTATAGCATTACTGATTATTAGAGATATATTGTGAGTGATATCTATCTATACATATATAAAGGACAGTTGTGAGAATCTGTATGTCCGGAGGAAACTTCGAAAATAAAACAATTAACGACAAAGTAAATATATATACACATTGAATATCACCAGGGCTGGTTTTTGAGTAAAAATAATAGAGATTTGATTTATATTCGTGAAGATAATTAAAAAATAAAATTCAAATGATAATAGCATAGATTTTTTTAAAATATTCTAGATTGTCGACATCAACATTTCTTTTCAGAGTAACTGAATCAATCTATTTTTTTTTTTTTTTTTTTCACATGGGATTTAAATGCGGAATACACAAGGTACAACTCACGATTAATAATGGATAACTTTTTAAAAATCCCCTTTACCCAGGCGACGCCGGGTAGCCGCAGCTAGTCTACAATAAATAAAGAAAGATATTTGTGTTAGGGGTCAGTATAAGGAGCCAGTGCCAAATTCATAGGGTCCACTAGATGGAATTTGGTACTGACCAATGTTAATGTCACTTCTAAGTAGGAAGATTCTTACTGACAACACTAAAATCTTCTATAGAAATAACAAAACTGCCTACAAATCCTCGACGCAATTGTTACATAATCTATGCTGTTGCATAAGATTATTGTCAATCCCCTGTAATTCTGAGGGGATGAACCTTTTCATACCATGGCCGGGTCCTTCCATGAAAAATCACAGAAGCCCGCCAAAATACGTGGGACCTGTTCGGTGGCCAGTAAGCAGTTAGACGTCAGGCAATGAAGATGTACTGCCTGAACTGCGACTCACTCTGCATACGCGCGCTATGTTAGTTAGCAGATGTCTGGTGGGGATTTAACAATAAAATAAGACTAAAAGTAAATCGAAGTCTTGTGTTTGTTATCTAAAAACTAACAATGACACAGGGCTTCTGATAAAGAGAAATTCCCAATAGAAGACCAGACCCGAAGTCCCCAAGAAAGTCCAGACCTTAGAAGATTCCAGACCAAGACAAGATGTTATAAGATTCCAAAGAAGAGAAGTAAGAAAGAAGTAAGTAATGAAGAGGGTATACAACACAATCTGCATCAAAAATAAAAGATATAATCTAAATAAAATAGCATTTCACACCGGCAGCAATATACTAAACATCTTTAATAACTAACGCACTCGCCCTAGCAACCCACCTATAATAGACTCTCCCAATTGAATAACATAAAAATGACATATTATAACATAATAACATTAAAAACAACTTCCAAATGAATAAAATTCACACCAAACAAACAATCACTACTACCAACAATACCCCTGAGGACGAGCAGTGAAATGGTTGAAAGTGCTTGGGTAAAAATATGGGACATTTACTCTACATCTAGATCTCGATGTACGGAAAACAACAAGAAGACTTGAAAGTCTACACCTGAAAATTATTGTTGTGAGGTTTTAAGGGGTCAAATAAGAACAAAACGACGGCTAACAAATGCAGGAAAATGTATTAACATAAAGTAGACAAATACAATACAGAGAAGTGGAAATTACGTCCGACAAATAGAGTTATTGGCTTACTCGCATTGACTTACTCCCAAGCTACAATTGTCCCTGTTATTCATAGTAACCCGTCGGAGCATTCCATTAGTCTTATAGGGTGTATCACCTATAACAATTATAAAGAAGGAATATTCCGTGGTCTTTAATAAAAACTGATTAGATAATATGTGTGTGTGCGTGTTTCTGAATGTGTGTGTGTGTGTGTGTCTGTGTCTGTGTGTTGTGAGCGCGTGGTGTGTCTGTGTGTGTGTGTGGTGTCTTATATAATAATTGTAATAATTAATTTGGATTAGCCATAGTTTCAGGTTACTCTCACCAGTATCGGTAAATTAAATCGACTGACGCTGTAAAATGTTATCGACGCGTCTTAAAAAGATGCATTATCAAAGTCGTATCGATCAGTATTTCATTGATCTACCGTCAATCAATAATTGCTGCCCATTGTTATTCTCTGACATATTTATTTATTTTATATCACGAACACGTTGTTAAATTCTTTGTCTTTGAATAAAACCAGAAACTTTTGTTTTATTTGAGATTTTTCTTTTTCTTCACGTCATTCTTTCTTTCTTTTTTCTTTTTTTTTCTTGCACTTGTTTTTTTTTTTTTGTTTTTTTTTCGTAATTTTTTGTTTTTTTCGTAATTTTTCTTTTTTTCCAATTTTTTTTCTTTTACCGGAACCAACAAATAGTGTGTCGGCTTTGATGAAATGAAAAAATAGAATCATGTTTTTTTATCAATGAAAAATGTCACGTTGTTGTATAATGGATTGGCCAGAGCCTACCATTCTCAGCAGGAAGTGTAAGTAATTTGAAATAACGGTTAAACGTAGACAATGTACACAGTAGGTAATTTAGTTTGAGTGACATGGATCACCTAGAGGTCATTTGAATCCATGGCCACGATTCGCCTAAAGAATCAAAGGTCTAGATGAAGATGGGAAAATAGAGATAGGAATCAGTGACTTCAGTTACAGCACCTGGATGCGGTAGAGGTAAAATTCCGTCTCTGCTCATCAACTCCCCATGCGCGTGCAAGTAAGAAGGAACCAGGATAATAACAAAGAACTGTACAGGAAAATATGTCTTCATGTTAGTTCCTAATAAAGAAAAAAAAATTAGAACCGAAGAAAGAGAGATGGTCGAGCAGAGAACAACTTCCGCCATCCAGAGGAGAGGCGTCCCACCCGACAAAGAAGCAGAGAAACGAATATTAACGAGTGCTCAGATGAAGAGTCTGTGTGCGCTACCATGCATAAAACAGTGGTGGATGGTGTTACGATTTTTGTGGACATTCTTTAGGCTTCAAGCAAGAGCGGAGATCCTTAGTGTTAAGCAGAGCGCGATCCTTAGTGAAGAATCCTTTGGTTGTTCCTTGGTGCTCCTCAGTCTTGCAGGTCCTTCTTAAATGGTTGCAAATGGACGTATGTCAGTATCACCGATTAACTAGTTAACCAACAACGTATCCAGGCTGTTGATTGGCTGAGGTTTAAACCACGTGACCCCGCTTAGTCTATAAATTTAAGTGGTAGATTGCAGCACGGCTTATATACCAAAAATAATCCAAAATTATTGCGCCGTCTGCAAACATGCATCCGTTTCAGAGAAACGCGTGCGGCGTCTTTGACGTTTTTCTGTAATTAAGGCTCTGGTGCAAAGTCTATTAACCCCCAGAAAAGGGTAAAACTAAAAATGAAGAGATGAGGCTTGAAGATTAGTATTATCTGCGTTATTCGGACTATTGTCCCCATCTTCATTGTTACTTGTACAATGGAATGAAAAGGGAAACCATCAGCCCTTATGGGATGAAGTTAGAATAATAGATAGAGAAGAACATTGGAAGAGAAGACGCCTCAAAGAATCAGCACATATGATAGGCTGTACTGGGCTGTTAAGTAGACATAGCATAGAAATGAATACAATATGGGAACCCATAATTAAGAAGGCCAGATCAGATTGAGAAAAAAAACACAATATGAGTCTAGGTAAAAAATCATACATAAGTAAATAGGTAGATATTCTAGCCAAATCAAGAAGAAGGCCGGAGGGCATATCGGCCGAAACGTTGTACAAGTAACAATGAAGATGGGTACAATAGTCCGAATAACGCAGATAATACTAAAAAGGAAGAAATGCAGTTTGATAAATACATATATGAAACCATATACAAAGACATAACAGGGTCCGGGAAAATAATATAACTTTGCCGTGGGTTTAATATAATAGCTGAATACTGATCTGTTTGTGAAACCAAATTCTACATGGCGCTGCAAACAGAATTCAAACAAATAGGGAATTGGATTCGAAATCCAAAAGGTTATTCCCTCACAGGTTCGAATCCTGTTCACAGCACTATGTAGGATTTAGTTAGAAACACAGATCAGTACTCAGCTCTATTGCAACTGAGTCTTCTCTGAGACCCACCAGTGGGTTGTTTGGTGTTTTATATCACATGTTGGAATATTCTAATATACAACTTAGGCAAGCTTTTTTTTCTCTGGGCTCTATTTGGTTGCTGGCTTTGGTATGGATACTTTGATCCATATATACTCATCACATGACTATGTTGGGAGTTGGTACAGGGTCTATATTTTGTTACAGACTGCCAGTCTTTGTCTGTCAACTGGACGCTAGATTGGAATTTTCTTGCAAAAGTTAGTATCATATCCTTATTTTACAAATCTATACTTAACAAATTGCTGAGTAGTTGATAAGGAGGTTATTCAAGGGTATAAATAAAGTAATAGTAAATGAAGATTAGAAAATATATTTAAGTAAGAAGCATTTTAACGAGCAAGGAGAAAGTAAGGATAACACTGTCACGAAGTGTCCTTGAGATTTTCAAACAGTCGCTAAGTCGTGTGGATCCTGAGTGATTAGGCAATTGACTCTCCAAGAAAATGAAATACTTCAGGGAAAAAATACAGAAGGTTTTTTCTTCAAGTTAAAAAAAAGTAAAAAAAAAAAAAAGGAATTAGTCATAAGACAATTTATAAGTGATAAATAATTATTTTATTTTATGAAAAATAATTATTATTTACTTTTTTTTAAAAACAGACGGGTGCAAAATATAAAGTTCATGAAACAGTCCAATAAATACCTTCTTCTCTTTTGTTATTATTTCTTTTCTCTCCTTATTTTTTATCAAATATAAGTTCCTCCTTCGTCTTTCTTCTTTAAAGATCCGTTTCCCAAACAATTACTTCTTTCCGTTCTTTCCTTTTCAAATTAATTCAATTTTTTTCACCAAATCTCTTTCTCCAAACTTTCTCCTTTTTTCTCCAAATCCGTTTCCAAACAATTACTTATTTTCGTTTTTTCTTTCCTTTTCAAATTAATTCGTTTTTTTTCTTCAAATATCTCTGATTCAACCGTCACTTCAATCTACTGTCGTCTGTCTAGTTACCGTTTCAACTCCATATTTCTGTCTAACCCTTCTCGTGTTCCGTTCGTCTATGAATTCTCTTGTCCCTAAACTACGGTCTGTGAATTCTATCGTCTGTCTCCCTTCAATTTTTTTCGCGGGTATTTTTTAAATCAAAACAAACCTAAGGGAATTAACCCCTTTTTTCTGCCAAGGGCAGCAACTCTTACCTTTATTTATTTAACTTTTATATTTTTTCCTTTTTCTTTTCTAATAAATAGTCAACACCCCTTGCTATTATTAAATGATATTCTGAGAAATCTCAGAATACCATGACAAACACTTAGTAAGAAGAAAATGCTAGTAAATAAAGTACGCTAAAGAGAAAAACCACAAAATATTGAATAATTATGGTGGATCTCTGCTCGAGGATGAAGAAGACGAAGATTCTTACCAATGATGGTTTAATTATTGGAATCATTAGAAAATAATAATAAACGGCTCCATCTGGGAGAGGCTAAGTTATTTTTGTTGATAAGGCGACGAAATCGGAAATGATGTCCCGGAAACAATTCTAAGGGTTTGGCTTAATAATCAAAGGGTTTATAGGGGAAATAAACAATTGGGAGTCTAATCTAATGTGTAGAGTGTTTTTTGGCCGGGGTGTGCTACCATATATCCAGCCAGTGACAAATGCTGTTTATTGTCACAAGATGTTCCACCATGCAACAAATATGATTGATTGATTGATTGATTGAACTGGAGCCTCACCATCCAAGACATTAGATAATTGTGTAGAAATCGATTATTATCATTTATTACTTATTTTTAATTAGCCTTTTCATGTATACGAGCGAGATGAGGGCTGTTTAGTAATTGTCCAAAATCTCTGAAGCTGTATCTCGAGTATATGCATTTTCTATAAAAATTAACGAAGTGGTAAGAGAAGACAGTAAGAAATCGAGGGATATGAATTCAAGGAACGAGCTAACAACGATATGAAATGCAACAGGTTTTAATACAAATATAATGCACATTAAAAGGGTACAACAAAGAGAAGAAAGTTCATAGTTTAGGTCGGACAAGCGACCGAAGTTTAGTAAGAGTTCATTTAAAGTTAACAGCACCAAAGTTTGGTAATAGCCGTAATATTAGTTTAGTGCACAGCTCCGCCAAGGTCTTAGCCGTAGTTATTGGTTTGGTTGAGTTTGGATAGTTTTGGTTACAGCACCGTTCGAGATAAGCCGTAATTAATTAGTTGTGGGCTGCAAAAGGTTATTCATGCTAACAGCCTCTCGGCTGTATGGTATCAAGGAGAGAAGCTTGTCCGAGGTTTCATTTATCTCGTCGGCTTCCTTAGTTGCTTATCCTGGTGATTAAAGGTAATTACTATCAGCCTTCATGGGTCAAAAGATAGTAATTCTTCTTGAGAAGCAGGGTATGGAGAAATCCGTCTATGGTGTTATTCTGTCCGTATGCCTAATTCGTAGGAAAAGAGAGTGCTAAGGGCACTTACCTTAAGCTAGTAGTCACCCAAAGAGGGGGTGTTGGAAAACGTGTTAACCACTTAATGGTTACAACTAAAAGAGAAAGAGTCATCACTGTCATGGCCTTTTATAAAGTTCACCACGTGACTAAAACATGTTAGGGTAGGTTGCTGCTGCTGTGTGTTGGTGACACTCGACTACTGTCCCCTAGGGGCTCAGGGACCGGTGAAGACCGAAGATAATAACATAATAAAATTTCAATATTTCATGTATACGATGATCTTATAGCCGAGTATATGTACTTTCATACGATGATGTTGTAGCTGTGTATATGTACTTTGATGTATACGAGCAAGATGAGGGCTGTTTAGTAAGTGTTCAAAATCTCTGATGTTGTAGCCCGAGTATATGTACTTTCATCTTTCGTTGGTCATTGCTGAGAATGTGGTTACGACCACTAGTAAACGTAATAGTGCGACTGGAGTTTTAATTTACTTACTTCGATGTCGTAGTCCAACACGTTAACCACTACACCTCTGTGACTACCATTGTTGTTAAAATGGTAAGTAATTGTTGTTACTTATATCCTGGCTAGATTTGCGCCAAGATACGACGAGACATAGTCCCATAAAATGAAAGTCTCATCGACAATAAAATTATGGCTTTGTTTCACACTTAATGTCAAATCAAAACTCTTAAAAACATCAGATTCAAGCGATCAGACGGTCTATAAAGTCAACCGAATGTTTTGTTTAGAATCTGCTGTATATGACATTACTACAGAATAACGAGTTCGATCCTCGCTGGATGCCCCATTGTTGGATATTGTACAAACGGAAATATGAATTTCCGGTTAAATTAAACAAAGCGAACAAAAGAAGGGTGGGAAACAATAAGTTCGGAGATAGTTATCAGATCAAGGGTAGAGATGCGTAGGCGTATCGTCAATACAAAAGCCAGAGGTCAGTAGTGAAGAGTCCCCAGTCAGGAGAGAGACGGTGGACCGACGCGGTCACGCACCGCCACGGCTAAGGGCGGTGAGACGCCACCAGCCACCCCTTTACCTGAACATCGCCAGATCCCAGCAACAGTAGAAGTCATTCTCAACTCTCGGTCATTTCATTGTCAAGCTCGCCACCCACCACGAGAGAATGTAAAGAAATAAACTAAGGTTTGTTACAATGCCCATGTGTTGAGTCTCTACACCGACTACTAACCTACCCGCAGTATACCAGCAACGTATACGATTCAGAGCAGCGAAGAAGACGCTATATAACATATATAGAAATTGATGCCAGTATATAACATATACGATTTAGTGCCGAACAAAGAAAGCGCTATGCAACACCATAATAGCGACTTCGTGCCACATCTTACCTGTAGCAGACGGGTTGGATTAAAAGGGCGTTCCATCGTGTTGTAATCGTTAGCAAGTTAGTCACACATGCATTACAACTGAATGGTGAGTTCGATCCTCGCTGGATGCTTCACGCTTGCGACCTTGCGCCACATCCTACTGTTGCGTGATCATCTTCTTACATTCTTCTGCGAGGGAAATCCCAAAAATAGGTTCTCCAAAATTTTAAGAAATCTGAGAAACCTTCAAAAGCCCCCCATGGACTCAACTCTACTAAATTCTAATTCCACTTTCTTAGCCCCATCTGATCATGTGACTCTCTAAGCCAAGGAGTATCCTGTTCCAGGTGATCCGGAGGTCAAGACCTATCAATCAAACTGTGATTTTCCACTGTATGCCGTTATTTTAAGTTACTCTAGACTACTTGCTAAAAATGATGGGTTCAAACAATTTCATTTATTTGTCTCATGGAAGTAAGGAACACAATGCACGTTTCTCTCCAGAAAGAGATCTTTCGGAGGACCGAGTTTCAAGTAGGAGTTTGTTTTGAGGTAGGCATCTAGTACTCCTGGCAAAAGTTATGAACTTAGTGCACTTAGACGCTGTTCATTTAGTTTGTTTGTCTTTTTGTTTAGCAGTAAAACCAATAACAGTTCACGTATCTAAGTAGTAATATCTCATCCACAGAAAACGATGTTAATGCACGCATAGGGAAGGCACGATCTGCTATAGACAAATTATCAATCATATGGAAATCTGATCTCACTGATAAGTTAAAATTATTGTTCTTCCAAGTCGTAGTTGCATCATTGCTACTGTACGGCTTGCGGCCACGAGTGGCTCTTTGACCTTTAAGATGCGGCTCATGGAAAAATTTCGAGGATTCGAATATTCTGAAAGTTCAACTTGAATTCAGAGCAAGAAACGTGATTTTTTTTTTTTTCTTTTTTTTTTTTTTTTTCTTTTTTCTTTGGATTTTTTTTTTTTTTGGTGGGTGTATGAGAACTGCTGAAGACAATGTCTGTATTCTATTACTTGTCTTTACTAATCTTACATTACCGTGATATTGTTCTACGTCACATGATAAGTCTCGTCACGTGTTCCGGTCTTACAGCATCCCTCCTTAAGATTATACAACCCTCTATCTTCAATGTAACATTTATACAATATTCTATGTACTTAATTACAGTGTTAGTAGTAACCATTTCTGCATCATTGTTATTGGTCGACTTGATCAATTGTTTTTTTGTTGGTTTTTTTTTTTGGGGGGGGGGGAGATTTTTAGTAGAATTAGGAGGTACAGAAAGTATCGGTGTTTGCAAGAAAAGTTTTCAATTAATTATATAATTAAATATTCTTGGGTTTACCTTGTTTTTACATATTTATATCTCTGTGATTACTAAAACGCACGAATTAACCGTTTAAAAATTGCATTTCTTAAAATTTATATAACTTATCAGCCAGATTTTAAACGATTTACATACAAGATGGAGACCCGCAAGACTGCTACGACAGTAAATAGCATCTTTGATAGTCTGGTATTAGTAGCATTGTATGTCTGTTATAAAATTCTAATTATAATGAGACTTAATTGTGTAAGGTGGAAATCCGATTCCAATTTTTGTCTTGTTGATTACTGAAACTAATGCAAATAAACAATTTAAAAACTGCCTACATTAATGAATATCATTGTATTTAATATTCTATTCTTAAAATTTATATAAGAATTTTGTAACAAAATGTGTATGTAACAATAAGAATGCAAATCAAATGATTCGAAAAAAAAGGCGGGTAATCGAAAAGTAAAACAACTTCGAAACTAACTCGTCCATTATTTTCTATCTCTCCTGTCTTTCATTGCTAAACTTTTTTAATTAAACTATTTAGTTGAATTAGGAAGTAAAGTGTAAAATTACAATTATTTATTCTTGTTAATGGATGTTTTTTAAAGATGTATCCGCGAGATTTTTGCTCATATTTATTAAAATAAAACCAAACAATTAGAAATCAATAGTACCTAGCCCATACTTATAAAAATCAAATGTTTAATATCAATATGCTAATTAGCCTTCCCGTTCACACTGTAAACCGCGATTTTGTTGAATATATAAATACACTTGCATGTTATTAGTATGTAGATAAAGCCAATAGTATTAAAAATGTAAAACATTTTTATTAATAACTGAGGTTTAAATAAAAATAGATCATGAAGAATGTGACGTAAATAACTAAGAGAATTGGGTCTTGAGGAGTAATATAGTTTCGGTTTACAGATAGACAATCCCACAATCTCTATTATAATAAGAGATGTAGGTACACTATACATAATTTATATATGTATCTAGAATAATGAATTAAAATATTTTTCGTATAAATTATTTTAAAATGTTTTCTATTAACTTGAACTTTACTTAACTCATCAAATCCTTTTAGATGTAATAATGATTGCTCATTGACTGTGGCATAAGAAATCTAATAGATTGAAATGGAGTTAGTATTAGAATATATTAATAGAATAATCTTATCTATTTTTGTAATTGTTAAAAGAAAAACAATGGTTAAATTACAAAATACTATACTGGACCATATGACCTTTAGGCACCCCTTTTTGATCTCGATTAAGAAAGGACGTTTTTCATTTACACAGTCATATCCGGTTGTTTTAAACAGACGATTTTTAGATTTTTTAATTATAAAACTAACCTGTAACCTTAACCCCTAACCCTAACCAAAACCCTTCCCTAACTAACCCTACTCTAACCCTTAACAAACAACCGAATATTGACGGTGTAAATGAAAATAATGTCCTTTCTTATCGAGATCAAAAAGGGGGGTGCCTAAAGGTAATATGGTCCAAAATCTAATAGTACCAGGTACCACGTGTTGCATAGCATCATTTTTAGGATGTCCCCAACTTTATCATATGGGTGCTCGAAGGCGGTGGCTGCGGGTCTACTTGTCCTGGGAATGACGTTAAACTCTATCTGATGGTGACGGTTCAGTTTTGGAGGTTTGGGGAATGTGGAGTACCCCTTCATCACCATTGCTTCCCTGGTCCACTCTGACCGGGAGTGGTAGTACTGTTAGGGTCCCATTTATGGGTTAAATAGAAAAATGTATTATTAAAAAAATTGTATTATCCATTAAGAATTGATTTATTTCAAAACTTTGTCGGCATTAAATGACCGCTGAGGTTGATATGCCGTAAAACAAAACAAACAAACCAAATCCAACCTTTAGAGGTACCAGGTATTTTTACATAATCACAATTTTTTCCTTAAGGGACACCTCCCCATTTTCGGCGTACAATCCGATACAAAACTTTACCCGTCACTGGGTGTTACAGAAACGGCCTGTTAACGAGGTGACCAAGCCTCTGGTGAGTTTAGCACAAAGCGGTGCTAGGTGTGACGAATTCGCTAAATATATATATCGTCGCAATAATCGAATCTATCTGTTAGTAGAAAACCGAACTTCTCCCTACTTTGAATAATTTAATAATGCCGTAAGACATTGATAGATCATTTACTTGATGCAACCATAGCTGTTCTCAGAACTACTGCCATATCTCTTGTCTGTCTGTTTGTCGCACTGACTATTTGGCAAACCGTGATAAAAGGTTTTAAAAAATGAAGTGAAATGTTTGTGAGGAGAAAAAGAAGATATAATTAAAAATTAAGAAACGAAACGAAATCCTTTTAAAGCTACCCCCCCCCTCCTCAGATTTTTTTTAAAAATATATTCATTTATTGAATCAGAACGGTGAAAGCTTTGTATAATCTATAAGTAATCGTATGAGAATGATTCTAATTTCGTTGGAGATTCTTATTTATTAATTTTATTCATTGCAGAGTATTTTCGTGAATTTCCGTTATTTCATTTGTTTATTTTTTAAGTGAGAACAAGATTTAGTGGCTAAAAGAAGAAATATGTTGATGGGGAGGGGGTGATAAAGAAAATAGGGGGAGTGGCGGGTGAGACGATTTGAAGAAAGACAGAAGCTATGACGAAGAAAGAAAAAGAAAAGAAAGAAAGAAAGAAAGAAAGAAGAAAGAAGAAAGAGAAAGAAAGAAAGAAGACATAAAATCACTATGCTAGTTGATTCATGTAATACTATCGTAAAGAAGAAAAAAGGAAAGAAAGAAAGAAAGAAAAGGAAGAAGAAAGAGAAAGAAAGAAAAGGAAAGAAGGAGAAGCAAGAAAGAGAAGAAAGAAGAAAGAAAGATTGATATGTGTATAAAGAAAGGGTTAAGGAACGAATAAGAAGAACTGAAAGAAAGAAAAAGAAAGAAAGAATATTTCGATGAAGCCGAAAGAGGAGAAAGAAAGACAATTACTATATCTAGAAAGAGAGAAAGAAAAAGAAGCAAAGAGAAAGAAAGGATGAAAAAAGAAAGAAAGAAGCAAAGAGAAAAAAAGTATGCCAAGAAAGAAAGACAAAAAGAAAGAAGAAGCAAGAGGAAAAAGTATGAAAAGAAGAAAGAAAGAAGAAAGAAGATAACTATTAAAAAAACAATGATAAAACATGAAGTTAAGAAGAAAAAGTGACAACCGAAAAAGAAGTCAAAAGAAAGAAGGGGAGAAAATGGTGTGTTTTTTTTAATGTTAAGAAAAACAACTGAAAAGACGACGAAGGAAAAACTATATGGAAGAAAAGGAAGAAGGAAAAAATGAGTGAAAGAAAAAGAAAAACGAAAAGAAGAAGAAACAGTGAAAGATAAAGGAAAAGAAAGAAAGAAAAGTTGACAAGCAAGAAGAAAGGAAATTATAAAAAGAAAGAAAGAAAGATACGAAAGAAAGAAAGAAAGAAGAAAGAAAGAAAACAAGTGAAAGATAAAGGAAAAGAAAAGGCAAGAAAAGTTTGAACAGCAAAGAAGAAAGGGAATTAGTTTAAAAGAAGACAGAAAGAAGAAAGAAAAACAAGTGAAAGAATAAAGGAAAGAAAAAGAAAGAAAAGTTGACAAAGCAAGAGAAGGAAATTATAAAAGAAAGAAAGAAAGAAAGAAAGAAGAAAGAAAGAAAAACAGGAGAAAGATAAAGGAAAAAAAAGAAAGAAAAGTTCAGCAAAGAAGAAAGAGAAATTATAGAAAAAAGAAAGAAAGAAAGAAGAAAATGATTGAAGAAAAGAAATGCTGATGAAAGACAGAAAATGACCGAGAAAAAAGAAAAAATACAAATGATAGGATGAATAACAAAAAAAATGGTGAAAGAAAATGAAAGAGTGATGAAAGAAAAACATGACGACGAGAAAGAAGAAGAAGATTGTTAAAGAAAAAGAAGAAACAAATGTGTGAATAAAAATTCGAAAGGGGATTAAATAAAAATTTAAAAAACAACGACGACATGAAAGAAAATACACTATAAAAGGAAAGAAAGAAAGTCGTAGCAAAAAGAAAAGAAAAATTATAGAAGGAAGAAAAGATGAAAGAGATGAAATGAGAGAAGAAAAGGGATTTTAATGTAAGAAAGAAAGGAAAAGAAGACACAGAACGAAAGAAGACAAAAGAAAAGAATCGAGAGGAATAAATTTTTTCATGTAAAGAAGACGATGCAAGAAAAGTAAGATAAAAAAAAACTATTGAAAAAAAAGAATACAGAATGAGAAGAAATAAGAAAAGCAAAGGACAATGAAGAAAAAACATAAAAGATGAAAAAGTGAAGAAAGAAAGTGTTACATGGGCTTTAAAATAGCAAGAAAGGAAGAAACATTTAAAAAGAAAAAAAAAGAAGAAAAATTAAATACACAAAAGCGAAGAAAAAAAAAATTCTTGTCAGAAAACTACAAAAGAATTCATGATTATTTTTTCTAATAAAGAACGGGCAAGAAAATTCTCAGGAAAAACTATTTTTTTTATCAAATTTCTTTTACTGAAACCGTCAGTGATTTGTGAATAAATTTCCTTTTTTTATTCGATATATTCTTCTTGATTGTTTTTTTCTTGATTTTTTTTATTTTTTTCGTTTTTATTCCCTCTGTAAAACCTCGCGAGTTCTGTACGCAATAAAAATTTTTATCTTACAAGCAAAAAAAAAACAAAAAAAAAGAAAGAAAAACATAAAAATAAAAAAAATAAAATAGAATAAAATCAATAATAATAATCAATAATAATAATAATAATAATAATAATTAATAGGAAACTGAAGTAAAAATATAGATAAAACAAAAATATCGAGACATTGTATAATAATAAGTTATCCAGTCATAGACCTTTGTGTGAACGATTTCGATAGAATTTCAATTTCTTTCATTACTTTGTTATCGGAAAAACAAATACATATATATATATATATCAATTATATATATTATTATATTATATATTATATATATATTATATAATAATATACAGCTGATGTATTTGTTTCCGCTGTGTAGAGTCACAGCTGGTTATTATGGTATGAAACGGAATTCTTTGTGCTAATAATCGAGATGGTAACTGTGGCAGGCATCATCCGCACACATGTATATTGTCAAGCCAATAACATAACTCATATAGAAATGCGCACACCAACGCACATATGCATTATTGCAGACTATGTGTATCTAGAGGCAGTATTATATATACAAACCCAATCACGACCCGCATAGGAATTTTGGATTCAGAGTTATCCTCTGTAGAACTGTTCTACGCAGCTGAAGGGCAGTTGTCTATATTTAACCATAGTGGGGAGAAAATGTTCATTATAGGCTCATACCTTTCCCAAGGGTATTAGCGGCTATGTGAAATGCAACAAGTCTTCGTCTAAGGTCCTATACAACACACCACACACATATATATATATTAGTATATATATATATTATATATTTACCAACCCCTCGCCCGAGCAGGATGTGACACAAGGTCCATTTCTTAGCGGGTTTATACAGGTTTTGAATTTCAGAGCTTTCTTCTCCTAGACCGGTGCCTAACCAAGGTTAAAGAGGCCCAGTCCCTGCCATACTATTTCTCATTAGCTGGAGGTAGAGTAGAATTCATACCTTTCCCAAGGTATAGCGCTAAGTTGAAATGCAATTACACCATCTCAGGATTGAACTTGGGGTGACGAGTCAATTTCCCATGCTTAACCATTCCCACCACGTTAGCGCATATAGGGCTTCATATTATATAGCATCATAGAAGCAGCATCCACAAGAAAACAGCTGTACGGTACCAGACCAACTAGAGATTACTAGGCCAGATGGATCGGTCTGACGTCACTTTTGCGATTCATCATATCTAGTCCAAGTTTGTTTTCACATATACAAACCGGGGCAAAACGAGACTTGCCACACTGGCAACTCGTGAAGTTTTTTTGCAAATAAGTCAACGACTTTTCTTGGTAATTATTCGTCAATTATTTTTATTTTATTTTAATTTATAAACAAATGCCCTTTAAGGTGGTGTTGTGCTTTTTGTAATGGAAACTATAGAAATTTACCAAAAGTTAGTGTTTTTTCTTTCCCTCGTGAATAAAATTTTGTGCGATAATGGATTTTATACTATCAGACGAGAACATTTTTTTTACCTACAAAGATTCCAAAGTGAGTAATTTTTTTGTATTAAAACCTAAATAATTTATTTAAAACTTCATATTGAAAGTAATTTTAAAGTCTTTTAATTCACAAAATCAATTTTAAGACATTAAAACTCTGTCTTAAGTTAACAATTTTTTTCACATAGAGCGTAAAGTAAAAATAAACTCTAAAGAAATTCTCGATATTTAATTCATTCAATTTCGTAAGGGATATTTTTATAAAGCATAAGAAGAAATAATTCTGAAATCCTAACAATATTTGACATAGTTATTCATAAATAAATGAGTCCATTAAATTAAATGACTATTTTTGGTTAGTCTTAAATTGCGAGAAGTAAATATTTGTCTAATGTCTAATAATCCCACAATTACTTTGATATAATTTATTCAAATTAAAAAGGGATATTAATATTAATTATTGATATTATTATTATTATCGTTATCATTATTAATTATTGAACTAAAGTTGGAAAATACTTGACTTTTTTTTTTGGTAAGTAAATTGTTTTATTTCACAATAAAAAAATCTTTCTTTTTTTATTTATTTATTTATTTATCTCTTTTCCTACTTGGCTTTTTTTTTTTTTGGGGGGGTAATCAAGGTTAGTTAATTTTCATTTTATTTAACGGAATCTTGAAATATTGAGGACAATTTGCAAAATTTAGGCCCTTTGTCTCCAAGGACTCTTCTGAGTATTTCGGCAATTTGCACGCAGTACAAGTGTTCTGGATGGTAATCAATGTTATAATTATGCTATCCATTATATTTAGTTTTTCACACGCAAGCTGATGGATTATCCCGAAGTTATTATTGTTATCAGTATTTAAATTATTATTATCATAAAAATACTGATTCAATAATAATAATAATATTAATGATTCTAATAATGAAGGTTTGGTAAAGTTGGAAATCAGAGGAAGTTATTGAAACGCATTCAGAACACTGAACTGCGCAATCTGCAGTAATACTCAGAAGAGTCCTGGAGACCTGAGGAAACCTTGCGTCAACTCAGGACTCCATTGGAAAAGACCAATCCAGCAATTGCTGATGTGAAAATCAAAAGGAGTAAAAAATAATAATAATAATAATAATCAATAATGAACAAAATTATTGATAAAAATAATTCTAATACGTAATTAATTAATCTCAATGTCTTTGTAATTCACAATTGTAATTCAATTGAATTTAGGATTAAAATTAAAGGATTAAAATTAAAGGATTAAAAGGATTCAAATTAATCAAAATTTTCAAAAATCATTTTATCCAAAAAATATTATCATTATTCTAATTCCAAAAAATATATAAATGTTAAAAATTCTCTCTTTATTTGTACATAGATTTTCACTAATAATTTTTTGTTGATATTGGTAAATTATGTCCTTAAGATATCTCAGAACACTCTTCATTTTTCCCTAGAATTATAAGAAAAATGCTTCATATTGTAGAATTTTTTTGCTGACAAAGCTTTTAAGGATTTTTACAAAGGATTAATAATAGGTTTGATTTTACAATATTTTTAGGTATGTGAACTACATTTTCGACAGAGGACATAAGAAAGAGAAGCATCAGCAAAAATTTGATGAAAAATACAGGGGCAGCAATTAAGTTAACTTTTTTAAAAAAATCTCTCTTTGTGATGGCGCAAATTTCCTAGAAATCCCCAAACTGTTCCCATATCTACATCCATAATCACCTCTAGAGAGTCACGCAGATTCTAGAAGAATGCCACTGGACAATTCTGCACTTAAAAGTGCTTTAAATGAAAAGTGTTAAAGGATGCGTTGGCATATACATAAACAAACAATTTTATGATATTACTGAATCTGGTAAGGAAAATTAAAATTTTCTTGATAGAGATTACTGGAATGTTATTAGGCAAGCAAGAAACAGTTTATCATATGCAGTACATAAAAACCCATATCCAAAAAATAAAATTTGTCTCTTTTAATCGATGTCCTAAATTTGCAGTTATTGTAATTTTTGTAGGGATGAAAATGGATATGAATAGGAGATTATAAAATTCCCAAAAACATATGAATTATACAGAATGATTCTAGAAACTCTAATAGAAAGACATACGAAAATGGACACAGTAACAGACAGCAAGCTAATCCGCCTAGTATAAATTTTATACTAAAATTAAATCATGTCATGTTGTTTACTTTGATAAAGATGAATGCAAGCAAATAATTAAATTCATAAAATTCATATATGCAGCTAAAATTAATAACACAGAATAAAGTTGGATTATCAACGAAATGAGATATTTTCGCTTATTATATAACTGCTCTCCTAAAGGGTATAGATTGTAAGAGATAGCAAAAATATAATTTACCTAGTTATTCGACAATTAAAAGAGTAGAACATTAATCTAACAAATATGAATCCTAAGCAACATGATAAACATTTTCTCATGTATATTAAAGAACAAATTTCAGTTACTTGTACAGAAAGACACTACAGTATCTTACTTGTTGATCGAATATTCACCAAACCTTATTTTGATTATAAGGGTGGTAAATTGGTTGGCTTATCTGACAATAGAAATGGAAGCTGCAACAAGTGCATTTGCTTTTATGCTTAGTGGTATTCTCTACCAATATAAGGATGTTGTGCATGTTATGTGCAATAAATGTTTAAAGCTGAAATTTATTTAATATTTGTTTAAACGTATTATAATTGTTTAAGGAGATAGGCTTTCAGTATTATCAATTCATCAAACAGATAATAAATGCAAATAAATACAAGGCTATATCTACTTTTTGCAATCCACCAAAGCTTTCGATGTATATCCACACTCCATTTGTTAAGTCTCGACCTCTTTTCTGTCTATTTGACTGCAGTCCATATTTAAATGCATAGAAACAATTGGCTTTGGTCAAAAAGATGCAACTAGAAATGCATGCTCTTTCCGCAAAATTTTGTCAATAATGGAAAATCATGATAATAGTATCCAAAGTGCCCATTTGTGTACTTACAGAAACTCATGCCTGGAAATCTCCCGTCCAATTTTGAAATATTGTTATAAATTGACCTCAAAAGCTCTTATCCTACTAGTCTGAAAGGCAAAATGTTGAATTTAGTTCTGCAAATTTTCAATGAATAATCTATTCAAGGGATTATTGACGTTAGGAAAGCAGGAATGTTTGCCTAATTTTGCAGAAGTTGCAGAATATATAACATATTTTATATTTGGTGGACAAATTAATGAATGTAAAAACACCATATAAAGGTTGTCGCCTTAGAAATAAATACTGCAATCCACTTAGAGTAAACTGAAGAAACAAATTTTAGATTTCTTTCTGTTATTCTGTGACTGTTAGAATCTTGGATATAGCATTTTCTGGAAAAAAGGCAAATTAACAAAAGAAACCTTCAACTGCTTGCATCATCAACCTATGCATTTCTAGAACTGACTAAGTTCTGCATGGAAGAATTGAAAAATGCTATCATATTACCTGGCAAATTTCAGACTGATCACTTAGGCAAGGTTGGGCCAATACAGCGGACTAGTGGTGATCAGTATAAATCTTCATACGGCAAGTCTTTTGAGTGTGAACAAAAGTCAGTTGGTAAGCCTGATAAAAAATCATCTCTTTTCTTCAATTCAGTAAATCAAAGGAAATTAGCCAAATGCAAATAACATTGATGTATTGGGCAGACCATGAAGCTACTTTTTAATGTTTGACCTTGTGATGAAGGTCATAACATTGAAAAAATAGAAAAGAATGTTATCTTAAGCTCTAACAAATGCTCTTTTAAATAATTTTTGTTCTAGAGAAATGGAATACATCATTAATAAGTTAAGCAAAAAAGAAAACTTTCAGACATTCAGCTGAATTTTAATCTATAACCTATTTTTCATCAATAAGTATTATTTGATTTTTAATTTGTTGTCTGTTTTATATCTAATATGTTTTCATTTATTCATAATTCAGGTTATATTGTAAATTTACAGGAATAATCATTAAAATTGAAAAAAAAAAAGCAAAATCAAGAACAATGGCTGATTATAATTATCTAAAACTTGGTTTCAAATTTATTATTAATATATTTATTGTAATCTGTCTGTTTATATATATATAATATTGTAAAAATACAGAATGAATCATTAATAATTGAAAAAAAAAGCAAATCAATAACAATGCTGATTATAATTCATATTAATATATTTATTTATATTTATTGTAATTTTGTTTGTCTGTTTATATCTATTATTGATTGTTCATTTATTCATAATCAGTTGTTCCAGTATTAAGTAGTTATCACTTGATAATTACAATATTGTAAATTACAGAATAATCATGAAATTTTTAAAAAAAAGCAAATCAAAAGACCTATGCTGATTAAAATTTATCCTAAACTTTATATCAAATTATATTTAGTAATATTTATTTATATTTGTTTGTTTGTTATCTATAATTGATTGTTTCATTTATTTCATAATGTCAGTTACCAGTTTTTTTACATTAAAATAAAAAAAAACATGCAAATCAAAACAATGTGCTTATCAATTTATATCTCTCTCAACAGACAANAAGAAGAGATCCGTCGGAGCATTCCATTAGTCTTATAGGGTGTATACCTATAACAATTATAAAGAAGGAATATTCCGTGGTCTTGTAATAAAAACTGATTAGATAATATGTGTGTGTGCGTGTTTCTGAATGTGTGTTTCTGAATGTGTGTGTGTGTGTGTGTGTGTGTATGTGTGTGTGTGTGTGTGTGTGTGCGTGTGTCTGTGTCTGTGCGCGTGTGTGTTCTGTGTGTGTGGTGTGTCTTATATAATAATTGTAATAATTAATTGGATTAGCCATAGTTTCAGGTTACTCTTCACCAGTATCGGTAAATTAAATCGACTGACGCTGTAAATGTTATCGACGCGTCTTAAAAAGATGCATTATCAAGTCGTATCGATCAGTATTTCAGATTGATCTACCGTCATCAATAATTGCTGCCATTGTTATTCTCTGACATATTTATTTATTTATATACGAAACGTTGTTAAATTCTTTGTCTTTGAATAAAACCAGAAACTTTTGTTTTTTATTTGAGATTTTTATTTTTTCTTCAACGTCATTCGTTCTTTCTTTTCTTTTTTTTTTCTTGCACTTGTTTTTTTTTTTTTTGTTTTGTTTTTTTCGTATTTTTTTGTTTTTTCCAATTTTTTTTCTTTTACCGGAACCAACAAATAGTGTGTCGGCTTGGGATGAAATGAAAAAATAGAATCATGTTTTTTTATCAATGAAAAATGTCACGTGTTGTATAATGATTGGCCAGAGCCTACATTCTCAGCAGGAAGTGTAAAGTAATTTGAATAAACGGTTAAACGTAGACAATATACACAGTAGGTAATTTAGTTGAGTGACATAGATCACCTAGGGGTCATTTGAATCCATGGCCACGATTCGCCTAAAGAATCAAAGGGTCTAGATGAAGATTGGGAAAATAGAGATAGGAATCAGTGACTTGAGTTACTGCCCTGGATGCGGGTAGAGGTAAAATTCCGTCTCTGCTCATCAACTCCCCATGCGCGTGCAAGTAAGAAGGAATCAGGATAATATAAGAACTGTACGAAAAATAGTTCCTAATAAAGAAAAAAAAATTAGAACCGAAGAAAAGAGAGATGGGTCGAGCAGAGAGAAAAAGCTTCCCGCCATCCAGAGGAGAGGCGTCCCACCGACACAGAAGCAGAGAAACGAATATTAACGAGTGCCAAATGAAGAGTCTGTGTGCACTACCATACATAAAACCAGTGATGGATGGTGTTACGATTTTGTGGCCATTCTTTAGGCTTCAAGCAAGAGCGGAGATCCTTAGTGTTAAGCAGAGCGCGATCCTTAGTGAAGAATCCTTTGGTTGTTCCTTGGTGCTCCTCAGTCTTGCAGGTCCTTCTTAAATGATTGCAAATGGACGTATGTTAGTATCACCGATTAACTAGTTAACCAACAGCGTATTCAGGCTGTTGATTGGTTGAGGTTTAAACCACGTGACCTCGCTTAGTCTATAAGTTTAAGTGGTATATTGTAGCACGGCTTATATACCAAATATAATCCAAAATTATTGCGCCGTCTGCAAACATGCGCCCGTTTCAGAGAAACGCGTGCAGCGTCTTTGACGTCTTTCGGTAATTAAGGCTCTGGAGCAGAAAAGGGTAAAACTAAAAAGGAAGAGATGAGGCTTGAAGATTAGTATTATCTGCGTTATTCGGACTATTGTCCCCATCTTCATTGTTACTTGTACAATGGAATGAAAAGGAAAACCATCTGCCCATATGGGATGAAGTTAGAATAATAGATAGAGAAGAACATTGGAAGAGAAGACGCTTCAAAGAATCAGCACATATGATAGGCTGTACTGGGCTGTTAAGTAGACCTAGCATAGAAATGAATACAATATGGGAACCCATAATCAAGAAGGCCGATTGAGAAAAAAAACAAAAAAAAACACAATATGAGTCTAGGTAAAAAATCATACATAAGTAAATAGGTAGATATTCTAGCCAAATCAAGAAGAAGGCCGTAGGGCATATCGGCCGAAACGTTGTACAAGTAACAATAAAGATGGATACAATAGTCCGAATAACGCAGATAATACTAAAAAGGAAGAAATGCAGTTTGATAAATACATATATGAAATCATATACAAAGACATAACAGGGAGCGGGAAAATAATATAACTTTGCCGTGGGCTTAATATAATAGCTGAATACTGATCTGTTTGTGAAACCAAATTCTACATGGCGCTGCAAACAGGATTCAAACAAATAGGGCATTGGATTCGAAATCCAAAAGGTTATTCCCTCACAGGTTCGAATCCTGTTCACAGCGCTATGTAGGATTTAGTTAGAAACACAGATCAGTACTCAGCTGTATTGCAACTGAGTCTTCTCTGAGACCCACCAGTGGGTTGTTTGGTGTTTTATATCGCATGTTGGAATGTTCTAATATACAACTTAGGCAAGGTTTTTTTTCTCTGGTCTCTATTTGGCTGCTGGTTTTGGTATGAATACTTTGATCCATATATACACATCACATGACTATGTTGGGAGTTGGTACAGGGTCTATATTTTGTTACAGACTGCCAGTCTTTGTCTGTCAACTGGACGCTAGGTTGGAACTTTCTTGCAAAAGTGAGTATCATATCCTTATTTTACAAATCTATACTTAACAAATTGCTGAGTAGTTGATAAGGGAGGTTATTCAATTTTTTTTTTAGGGCATATCGACTCAGTGGTCATTTAATGCCAATAAAGTTTTGAAATAAATCAATTCTTAATGGATATTACAATTTTTTATAAAATACATTTTTTCTATTTAAAACATAGATGGGACCCTAACAGGTACTACCACTCCGGGTCAGAGTGGACCAGGGAGCAATGGTGATGAAGGTGTGCTCCACATTCCCAAACCTCCAAAACTGGAACCTCACCATCAGATAGAGTTTAACATCATTCCCGAGGACATGTAGACCCGCAGCCACCGCCTTCTAGCACCCATATGATAAAAAGGGGTTGGGGCTTGCCATAAGGGCAATAGGGTTGGGAAAATCATATAGTTGCTAGGGCTTGACGTGACCAGCCGATTGATCGACCGCCCGTCTAGCCCAAGATAGGGCCAAAGTGGAGTAATGCATGTTATGAACTGCTCATCCACCTGGGTTCTATCCTTAAGCATCATGGGTCGCCACCCACAGCCAACAGGTGGTCCCATTGGGGGAGTCTTACCCCTCTGCAGGGGTGCAGTCGGTGCATTCTAACGCCCCACCCGACAGGGCGGAGGTTATTCAAGGGTATAAATAACGCTAGTAAATGAAGATTAGAAAATATATTTAAGTAAGAAGCATTTTAGCTAAGAGAAAGTAAGGATAACACTTAGTAAGAAGAAAATGCTAGTAGATAAAGTACGCTAAAGAGAAAAAAACACAAAATATTGAATAATTCTGGTGGATCTCTGCTCGGAGATGAAGAAGACGAAGATTCTTACCAATGAAGGTTTAATTATTGGAATCATTAGAAAAGATTAATAAACGACTCCATCTGGGAGAGGCTAAGTTATTTTTGTTGATAAGGCGACAAAATCGGAAGTGATGTCCCGGAAACAATTCTAAGGGTTTGGCTTGATAATCAAAGGATTTATAGGGGAAATAAACAATTAGGAATCTAATCTAATGTGTAGCATAAGAGTGTGTTTTTTTTGGCAGGGATGTGCTACCATATATCCAGCCAGTGACAAATGCTGTTTATTGTCACAAGATGTTCCACCACCCAACAAATATGATTGATTGATTGATTGAACTGCAGCCTCACCACGCAAGACATTAGATAATTGTGTAGAAATCGATTATTATCATTTATTACTTATTCTTTATTAGCCTTTTCATGTATACGAGCGAGATGAGGGCTGTTTAGTAATTGTCCAAAATCTCTGAAGCTGTATCTCGAGTATATGTATTTTCTATAAAAATTAACGAAGTGGTAAGGGAAAGCAGTGAGAAATGGAGAGGTATGAATCCAAGGAACGAGCTAACAACGATATGAAATGCAACAGGTTTTAATACAAATATAATGTATATTAAAAGGGTACAACAAAGAGAAGAAAGTTCATAGTTTAGGTCGGACAAGCGACCGAAGTTTAGTAAGAGTCCATTTAAAGTTAACATCACCAAAGTTTGGTAATAGCCATAATATTAGTTTAGTGTACAGCTCTGTTAAGGTATTAGCCGTAGTTATTGGTTTGGTTGAGTTTGGGTAGTTTTGGTTACAGCACCGTTCGAGGTAAGCCGTAATTAATTAGTTGTGGGCTGCAAAAGGTTATTCATGCTAACAGCCTCTCGGCTGTATGGTATCAAGGAGAGAAGCTTGTCCGAGGTTACATTTATCTCGTCGGCTTCCTTAGTTGCTTATCCTGGTGATTAAAGGTAATTACTATCAGCCTTCATGGGTCAAAAGATAGTAATCTCTCTTGAGAAGCAGGGTATGGAAGAAATCCGTCTATGGTGTTATTCTGTCCGTATGCCTAATTCGTAGGAAAAGAGAGTGCTAAGGGCACTTACCTTAAGCTAGTAGTCACCCAAAGAGGGGGTGTTGGAAAACGTGTTAACCACTTAATGGTTACAACTAAAAGAGAAAGAGTCATCACTGTCATGGCCTTTTATAAAATTCACCACGTGACTAAAACATGTTAGGGTAGGTTGCTGCTGCTGTGTGTTGGTGACACTCGACTACTGTCCCCTAGGGGCTCAGGGACCGGTGAAGACCGAAGATAATAACATAATAAAATTTCAATATTTCATGTATACGATGATCTTATAGCCGAGTATATGTACTTTCATACGATTATGTTGTAGCTATGTATATGTACTTTCATATATATGAGGGCTGTTTAGTAAGTATCCAAAATCTCTGATGTTGTAGCCCGAGTATATGTACTTTTATGTATACGAGTAAGATGAGGGCTGTTTAGTAAGTGTCCTAAATCTCTGATGTTGTAGTCCGAGTATATTTACTTTCATGTATACAAGCAAGATGAGTGCTCTTTAGTAAGTGTTCAAAATCTCTGATGTTGTAGCCCGAGTATATGTACTTTCATCTTTCGCTGGTCATTGATGAGAATGTGGGTACGACCACTAGTAAACGTAATAGTGCGACTGGAGTTTTAATTTACTTACTTCGATGTCGTAGTCCAACACGTTAACCACTACACCTCTGTGACTACCATGGTTGTTAAAATGGTAAGTAATTGTTGTTACTTATATCCTGGCTAGATTTGCGCCAAGATACGACGAGACATAGTCCCATAAAATGAAAGTCTCATCGACAATAAAATTATGGCTTTGTTTCACTTAATGTCAAATCAAAACTCTTAAAAACATCAGATTCAAGCGATCAGACGGTCTATAAAGTCAACCGAATGTTTGTTTAGAATCTGCTGTATATGAACATTACTACTGAATAACGAGTTCGATCCTCGCTGGATGCCCCATTGTTGGATATTGTACAAACGGAAATATGAATTTCCGGTTAAATTATACAAAGCGAACAAAAGAAGGATGGGAAACAATAAGTTCGGAGATAGTTATCAGATCAAGGATAGAGATGCGTAGGCGTATCGTCAATACAAAAGCCAGAGGTCAGTAGTGAAGAGAGCAGTCAGGAGAGAGACGGCGGACCGACGCGGTCACGCACCGCCACGGCTAAGGGCGGTGAGACGCCACCAGCCACCCCTTTACCTGAACATCGCCAGATCCCAGCAGCAGTAGAAGTCATTTTCAACTCTCGGTCATTTCATTGTCAAGCTCGCCACACACCACAAGAGAATATAAAGAAATAAACTAAGGTTTGTTACAATGCCCATGTGTTGAGTCTCTACGCCGACTACTAACCTACCTGCAGTATACCGGCAACGTATACGATTCAGAGCAGCGAAGAAGGCGCTATATAACATATATAGAAATTGATGCCAGTATATAACATATACGATTTAGTACCGAACAAAGAAAGCGCTATGCAACACCATAATAGTGACTTCGTGACACATCCTACCTGTAGCAGACGGGTTTGGATTAAAAGGTCGTCCCATCGTATTGTAATCGTTAGCAAGTTAGTCACATATGCATTACAACTGAATGGTGAGTTCGATCCTCGCTGGATGCTTCACGCTTGCGACCTTGTGCCACATTCTACTGTTGCGTGATCATCTTCTTACATTCTTCTACGAGGGAAATCCCAAAAATAGGTTCTCCAAAATTTTAAGAAATCTGAGAAACCTTTAAAAGGGCCCCATGGACTCAACTCTACTAAATTCTAATTCTACTTTCTTAGTCCCATCTGATCACGTGACTCTCTAAGCCAAGGAGTAACCTGTTCCGGATGATCCGGAGGTCAAGACCTATTAATCAAACTGTGATTTTCCACTGTATGTCGTTATTTTAAGTTACTCTAGACTACTTGCGAAAAACGATAGGTTCAAATAATTTCATTTATTTGTCTCATGAAAGTAAGGAATACAATGCACGTTTCTCTCCAGAAAGAGATCTCTCGGAGGACCGAGTTTCAAGTAGGAGTTTGTTTCGAGGTAGGCATCTAGTACTCCTGGCAAAAGTTATGAACTTAGTGCACTTAGACGCTGTTCACTTATTATTATTTTTTGTTTTGTTGTTGTTGTTTAACAGTAAAACCAATAACAGTTCACGTACCTAAGTAGTAATATCTCATCCACAGAAAACGATGTTAATGCACGCATAGGGAAGGCACGATCTGCTATAGACAAATTATCAATCATATGGAAATCTGATCTCACTGATAAGTTAAAAGTATTGTTCTTCCAAGTCGTAGTTGCATCATTGCTACTGTACGGCTTGCGGGCCACGAGTGGCTCTTTGACCTTTAAGATGCGGCTCATGGAAAAATTCTAGAGGATTCGAATATTCTAGAAAGTTCAACTTGAACAGAGCAAGAAACGTGATTTTCTTTTGTTTTGTTTGTTGTTTTTTTTTGTTTTTTGGTTTTTTTTGGGAGGGAGGGGTTGTTATGAGAACTGCTGAAGACAATGTCTGTATTTTACTACTTGTCTTTACTATCTTACATTACCGTGATATTATTCTACGTCACATAATAAGTCTCGTCACGTGTTCCGGTCTTACAACATACCTCCTTAAGATTATACAACTTCTTATTCTAAATGTAGCATTTATACAAATATCTATGTACATAATTACAGTGTTAGTAGTAAACCATTTCTGCATCATTGTTATTGGTCGACTTGATCAATTGTTTTTTTGTTTTTTGTTTGTTTTTTGTTGTTTTTTTTTGGGGGGGTAGTAGAATTAGGAGGTACAGAAAAAGCTTCGGTGTTTGCAAGAAAAGTTTCAATTAATTATATAATTAAATATTCTTGGGTTTACCTTGTTTTTACATATTTATATCTCTGTGATTACTAAAACGCACGAATTAACCGTTTCAAAATTGCATTTCTTAAAATTTATATGACTTATCAGCCAGATTTTAAACGATTTACAGACAAGATGGAGACTCGCAAGACTGCTACGACAATAAATAGCATCTTTGATAGTCTGGTATTATTAGCATTGTATGTCTGTTATAAAATTCTAATTATAATGAGACTTAATTGTGTAAGGTGGAAATCCGATTCCAATTTTTGTCTTGTTGATTACTGAAACTAATGCAAATAAACAATTTAAAAACTGCCTACATTAATGAATATTTTTGCATTTAATATTCTATTCTTAAAATTTATATAAGAATTTTGTAACAAAATGTGTATGTAACAATAAGAATGCAGATCAAATGATTCGAAAAAAAAAGGCGGGTAATCGAAAAGTAAAACAACTTCGAAACTAACTCGTCCATTATTTTCTATCTCTCCTGTCTTTCATTGCTAAACTTTTTTAATTTAACTATTTAGTTGAATTAGGAAGTAAAGTGTAAAATTACAATTATTTATTCTTGTTAATGGATTTTTTTAAAGATGTATCCGCGAGATTTTTGATCATATTTATTAAAATAAAACCAAACAATTAGAAATCTTATCAAAATCAAATGTTTAATATCAATATGCTAATTAGCCTTCCCGTTCACACTGTAAACCGCGATTTTGTTGAATATATAAATACACTTGCATGTTATTAGTATGTAGATAAAGCCAATAGTATTAAAAATGAAAAACAATTTTATTAATAACTGAGGTTTAAATAAAAATAAGATCATGAAGAATGTGACGTAAATAACTAAGAGAATTGGGTCTTGAGGAGTAATATAGTTTCGGTTACAGATAGACAATCCCACAATCTCTATTATAATAAGAGATGTAGGTACACTATGAATAATTTATTTATGTATCTAGATAATAAATTAAAATATTTCGTAATAAATTATTTTAACATGTTTTCTATTAACTTGAACTTTTAACTTAACTCATCAAATCCTTTTAGAATTTTATAATGATTGCTCATTGAACTGTGGAATATAGAAATCTAATAGATTGAAATGGAGTTAGTAATAAGAATAATAATTAATTAGAATAATCTTATTTATTTTGTAATTGTCTAAAAGAACAACAATGGTTAAATTACAAAAATACTGGACCATATGACCTTTAGGCACCCCTTTTTGATCTCGATTAAGAAAGGACGTTTTTCATTTACACCGTGAATATCCAGTTGTTTTAACAGACGATTCTTAGATTTTTTAATTATAAAACTAACCTGTAACCTTAACCCCTAACCCCTAACCCCTAACCCTAACCCTTACCCCTAACCCTAACCCCTAACTCTAACCCTTAACAAACAACCGGATATTCACGGCGTAAATGAAAATAATGTCCTTTTTTAATCGAGATCAAAAAGGGGGTGCCTAAAGGTAATATGGTCCAAAATACTAATAGTACCAGGTACCCGCGTGGTTGCCTCATTTTAAGATGTCCCCAACCTTTATCATATGGGTGCTAGAAGGCGGTGGCTGCGGGTCTACTCGTCCTGGGAATGACGTTAAACTCTATCTGATGGTGAGGTTCCAGTTTTGGAGGTTTGGGGAATGTGGAGTACCCCTTCATCACCATTGCTCCCTGGTCCACTC
>CM042163.1:28993653-28996153 GCA_023376005.1 Doryteuthis pealeii
AGATAGATAGATAGATAGATAGATAGATAGATAGATGAGAAAGAGATAGATAGATAGATAGATAGATAGATAGATAAGAATAGAGATAGATAAATAGATAGATAGATAGATAGATAAGAATATACATAGATAGATAGATAGATAGATAGATAGATAAGAATAGACTGAGATAGATGGAAAGATAGATGAGAATAGACTAAGATAGCGAATTAGATAAGAATATACTGAGATAGATAGCTAGATAAAGATATAGATAGATAGATAGATAGATAGATAGATAGATAGATAAGAATAAACTGGGATAGATAGATAAGAATAGATAGATAGATAGATAGATAGATAGATAGATAGATAGATAGATAAGAATAGATTAAGATAGATAATTAAGATTAGACAAAGATATATATATATATATATATATATATATATATATATATATATATATATATATATATATATATATGTAAAATATAGATAGATAGATAGATAGATAGATAAGAATAGACTAAGATAGACAGACAGATAGGTAAGAATATAATAAGATAGAAAGACAGATAGATAAGAATAGACTAAATAGATAGATAGATAGATAGATAGATAGATAGATAGATAGATTGATTAGAATAAACTGAGATAGATAGATAGATAGATAGATAGATAGATAGATAGATAGATAGATAAGAATAAATTGAGATAGATAGCTAGATAAATATATTGATAGATAGATAAGAATAGAGTAAGATAGATAGATAGATAGATAGATAGATAGATAGATAGATAGATAGATAAGAATAGACATAGATAGATAGATAGATAGATAGATAGATAGGTAAGAATAGAGTAAGATACATCGATAGATAGATAAATAGATAGATAGATAAGAATAGAATAAGATAGATAGATAGATAAGAATAGAGATAGATAGATAGATAGATAGATAGATAGATTAGAATAGACTGAGATAGATGGAACGACAGATGAGAATAGACTAAGATAGCGAGTTAGATAAGAATATACTAAGATATATAGATAGATAAATATATAGATAGATAGATAGATAGATAGATAGATAAGAATAAACTGGGATAGATAGATAGATCAGAATAGATAGATGGATAGATAGATAGATAGATAGATAAGAATAAACTGAGATAGATAGATAGATAGATAGATAGATAAGAATAGATTAAGATAGATAGTTAAGATTAGACAAAGATATATATATATATATATATATATATATATATATATATATATATATATATATATAGATAGATAGATAGATAGATAGATAGATAGATAGATCAGAATAGACATAGATAGATAGATAGATAGATAGATAGATAAGAATAGACTAAGATAGACAGACAGATAGATAAGAATAGAATAAGATAGAAAGACAGATAGATAAGAATAGACTACATAGATAGATAGATAGATTGATTAGAATAAACTGAGATAGATAGATAGATAGATAGATAGATAGATAAGAATAAATTGAGATAGATAGATAGATAGATAAGAATAAACTGAGATAGATAGATATATAGATAGATATATAGATAGATAGATAGATAGATAAGAATAAACTGAAATAGATAGATAGATAGATAGATAGATAGAATTTTATTCGCAACTATTTTCCCCTAAGTTATTTAAAAGATAAATTTTATTTTCAACTCTCCCGTCCATGTCTTTTGTTTATTACTTCTATTACCAATCAATGGCGTCGTTTTAGTTCAGCTCTCGCAACTTAGAGGGACAATTCCAAAAATATTTTTTCCAACGTACCAAAAATAATCGGAAAGCATTTTAAAAGGATTGACTTATTCTAAAATAGAAAAAGTCAGATTTGGAAAAACAATGTTTTGGGAAAAGTTTCTTCGTAGTACAGATAACTTCCTACTTTTCTTGTGTCGTCCAAGGAAATATGTATATTTTTAGTTATTGCGAAACATATCATTATTTTCACGGATGTAAAGTTGCGCCTTGATTCTATCACTTTGTATGATTTCCAGGTCCACCCTGACTCGGAGTGGTAGTACCTGTTAGGGTCCCGTCTATAGGTGGCGTGGTGGCGACTCGTGGTGTTTAATGACGGAATACTGGTGGCTGGGCAGCCTATGACTTGCATTAACTTGAATTTTACTTGGACTAGACGATCAATCGGCTTATATATTATGGCCCCCGGCTGTATTTCTCAAATGCTCTTATAGCAAACCGCTAACCCTTTTTATCATATTTGGCTGTGACTGAGGGGCTTAGTGTCCTGGGTATGACGCTAAACTGCATGTAATGGTGAGATTCCTATTCCAGAGATCTAGGGAGTGTGGAGTACCCCTTCAGTGCCATTACTTTCTGATCTACCGTAATTCGGAGTAGTAGAATCTGTTAATGTCCCATATGGGCTAAATAGATGAAAACAAAAATGTCTTTGGCAAAGACTGACATGCTTTAAAAACCGACCAACCAACCAACCAACCAACCAATCAAGTGGATG
>CM042163.1:29001153-29008653 GCA_023376005.1 Doryteuthis pealeii
TACTAAAAATAAGTCATTACTATCGAGTATAACAATATCTATTTAAAACCATCACGAATCCGCCGGGGAAAATGTGCTCGACAAGAACAAGACGAGCCGCGAATGCATTGAGTTCCTATTGTGTCAGCGCTTCGCCATGATAATGAAGCACTCTTGAATGTCCTCGGACGTTCTGTTCGGTAGGAGCGGCGTTCAGTAAATTTGCGGAGGCATGGAATAAGCTGCCCGCGTCTGTTGTAGGCTGACGAAACACTGAATCTTTCAAAGCCTCCATGCTTCCTGTAGTCCGCCGACACTATACCTGATACCCCTCTCCACACACATATGCACACACGCGCACACATACATGCATATTATTATTATAAACTGTTCATGTTCCTGACACTAATACATTATTCTGTGTACTTGACATGAGACTTTGATGAGCTGTGGGGCACCTGAGCACGATACACAATAAATTTCATTATTATTATTATTATTATTATTATTATTATTATTATTATCATAAAAATTAGACGCGATAGATGGGTTTGAGAAATGCGTTATAGTGAGTCAACTATATCATTAAGATTGGCAATTACAATCTAGGTGCCGATTTTCACTTAAAAAACGAATTAAACTTAATTAAATCGATTATTTAAGGTCAGATTTTTGTTTTGGTCAAAAAGTAGTATCAAGTAGCCCCAGTAAAAACAGTAAAATAATATTACATATGTAATTCATTTTTAATACATTTTTAACAATGAATTAGACCGAAAATTTCTAACGTTATAAGTGAAGTTAACAAAGCCCGGTATTAATTCTTTTAGATAAGAGTTAAATGACCTAAAAAAATCAGAAAGTTTTTAAATAAAATAATTGATGCATTATAACATTCATTCATTTATAAATCAACACTGAAAATTTAATTAAAATCGGAATATTCCGTGATTTTTCGCTTTTTTTTCAATCAAGAATATTGATTTGATTTTGTAAAATACGTCGATGACGTCAAAAATGTTGGTACCTACATTAAGAATTTTTTTTATTTTGCCCACGTAAATTGAAAATTTTATGCTGACACTTTTTTAGTTGACTCACAATAAATCATTTTTCAAGGCTATCTATCGCTTAATGGTATTATTTTTTAAGGTTATTTTATGCCAAAGACATTTTTGTTTGATACGTTCTTGTTGGGTATACAAGTTTTATTAAACTAATCTTTTTAAACTAATTTTTAAAGACATTCAAAAAAAATTATTTTTGATCTATTTAACCCATAGATGGGACCCTAACAGGTACTACCACTCCGGATCAGAGTGGGCCTGGGTGTAATGGCAATGAAGGGATACTCTACTCTCCCCAGGGCTCCAGAATTTGAACCTCACCACTAGATACAGTCATATCCAGGACACTAAGACCCTCAGACACCGCCTTCTCGCTCATATGTGATAAAAAGGGTTGGAGGTTTACCATAAGAGCAATACGGTCGGGACAATCATACAGGTACTAGGGTTTGATTGATCAGAGGGGGCTACTCCGAACACTCGTCTAGCTGAAGAATGGGTCAAAGTGGAGTGTTGTACGTCATTCTTTTTTGCTTTGATACGGTCACACACACACACATACACACACACACACACACACACACACAAACCCATACTTTCAAGCTAAAACCGCGACAGTACTACTGTATGGCTACACCACTTTGACTTTTTGAAACACTAGAAGAAAAATCTAGATGAGAATTACACAACGATGCTGCGTGCTCTTTTGAAAAAATCCGGTGAAGTGACACCCTACTAAACAGCAGTTGTGCGGTCACTTACTTTTGCATTGTCCGCGCCCGGAAGATGGAACTTCCGGCTGAGGGACAAAGAGTAAGATAAAAATATATATCTAAAAAGGAAGAGAAAGCGGGAGAGAGGGTTTCCGGTCAATGAAGCAGGGAGAAGATAAAGAAATATATAACAAATGTCCGTCATCAGATCAAAAGATAAAGATGCGGAGGCGTATCTATCAATATAAAGGCGAGAAGATTCGAGCGGACACACAGAGACGCCAGCCGGCAGCCAAAAGGACACTTCACGTCTCCCCTCAGCAACCACCCCTCGGGCACTCATTGTAAGCTCTGCGCCTGCTCCACCCACACACCGAAGAAAATAAAGAAGGGTCCTCTCTTTGTACATACGTATCTGTTGTTTATTGAAGTCCAGTAGTCGGTAGTAGCTGACTACTAACATACATTGCTTTGGGTACAGTGAAAACCCCAGTACTAACGTACACGACTTAGAGTAGCGAAGAAGGCCGCTACATAACATTACCTCCCACCACGCACATCATTCAAGTAAGACAAACAAGACATGCTGGTGAAGTAAGGACTAATTCATAAACGATGTTCTCCTGTGGACCTCTCCACATGGACATACCAGCGCTGGTCGACTTATATTCATCAGCTCTGTACGGATACTGGATGCCGTCAAGAAAATTATCAAGAACAATAGCGAAAGACTGAAAGGAATCCCTGTTGTCGGTACGTCTAAGTGATAATAATTGATCAATATTATTAGTTACTTAAAACCATATAATTATATTTCAACTCTCTGGAAACTTTTCAACTCTCTGAAGAACTCTCTGAAGATGGATTTTACTCCGAAAATATTAAGAGAAAAAAAAGGAGAAAAAAAAAGAAAATTTAAATAAATATGTCTTTCAACATAAATTTGCATTATTTTGCCTTCAAAAAAAAATCTTATATAACTATATGTAAAGAAAATATTATCATTATATAGAAATAGTTTTTTGAAATCGTATAATTGTTTATAAATTATTATTATTATTAGATAGGAATACTTGACTTTGCAAATTGTATTAAAATAGTTACTTGAAGACCTCATTGATCTGAGCCTGGATCTCAGCGCAGGATTGTGCAAGGTTGTTTGAAAGACCAGCAGTTTCCCATGCTACAGGTCTCCTCTCTTTCCCATACCGATGTTTCTCTAAGGGGATTGCAAGGTACCATGCAAATTGGCATTAGTGCGGCTGTAGGAATTCACATAACCAAGTAGAAGATAACAGGAAACATTCTTAAAGATTGATTTTAACGGCATTTTGACCCACCTAGGTTTATTTTATGCCTAGAGGTTAGTTTGTTTTTTGTTTTGTTTTGCGGCATATCAACCTCAGTGGATCATTTAATGCCGATAAAGTTTTAAATTAAATTCATTCTTAATACATAATACAATTTTGTTTATCAACTCATGTTTTTTCTATTCAGCCTATAGGTGGGACCCTAACAGGTACTACCACTCTGGATCAGAGTGGACCAGGGAGCAATGGTGATGAAGGTGTGCTCCACATTCCCCAAACCTCCAAAACTGGAACCTCACCATCAGATAAAGTTTAACGTCATTCCCAGGACATGTAGACCCTCAGTCACGGCCTTCTAGCACCCATATGATAAAGAGGGTTTGGGGCTTGCCATAAGGGCAATAGGGTTGGGAAAATCACATAGGTGCTAGCCCAGAGGTTATGAAATCGCATTCATTGTACGTCCATATTTTTATTTTTTGTGTAGTTGTTTTTTTCTTTTTTTAGAACACGGTCCTATAAAATACGAATCATTTTTAAACAGATCTATTTAACCTATAGATGAGACCCTTACCGATACGACCACTCCGAGTCAGAGTGGACTATAGAGTAATCGCAATGAAGAGGTACTTCACACTCCTCAGATCTCCAGAACAGGAGCCTCTCCATCAGATGCAATTTGGTGTCATACTCAGGAAGACCCTTTCGGAGGAAGGTCATATTCGTCTGCGGGGGATACAGTTCGCATATTCTAAGCTCCGTCGATAGGGCTTTTACAAGACTAAAGAGCCCAATTTGTTCTACTCTTTTATCCAGATCTGGCGGGTTATAGATAATAGATACATGCCTCTTTCTCCAGAGGCATGAATGCAAGGTGAAACATCCAAGATTTGAACTGGGATTGTTGTATACTCTTCTTTTTACTTCTATTTTTCCTCTGTTCATCTTTGGTATCCGACGCTCCTCTTCCAGCGTCTGGACCTAGTCTTGGGGACCTCGTGTCTGGTCTTCTAGGTCAGTCTTGTCGCCAAGACATTCATCAACCACAAAACCATATTATTTATTTTAACTTTTATTTCTTAACTAAACATATTTCTCTAACTAATCACAGCGCGCGTGTGCAGTGAGTCTCAGCTAAAGCTGTAACATCTTATCTGACTGACGTCCAAGCTGAAACTGAAGACCCAACCAGGTCCCACGTGACTTCACGTATTTCGCGGGCTTTCTGTAATTTTCCATGGAAAGTCCCGCCCGTGATATGAAAAGGGGCCATCCCCTAAGAAATACAGGGGGTTGAATATAATCTATGCATAGATTATGTAACAGGATGGCAAAATCCATTTCTAAACACAGATAACCGTTCCACGACTAGCGCCTCCTATAGGCTGTTTATGTTAGTCAAAATCCTGTCCGGAAGAGCGCCTTCTCATCTCATAATCTAAAGTCAGAGTTAATATTTCAGTAATAGATTTTATTAATGTGTTCGACATTGTTCCTTTTCGAGTCAATGTTTCAACGTACCGATAAAATGTACTGGGAGAGATGTCTAAATTTGGCAATATTTGAAGTTAATTTTTTATGGCCTACGTTTGGCCTGACCGCCATTTGGCGCGATTATATTCATACACTGGCCTTTCCCGTTTGCTGTATGAATTTTATGACAGCACGCTCCTGTGCGCAATATTTGGCCAGCGCCTTGCCAAGTGAGATGCTATTAGTCGATCTAGATGCATACACGTGCTTTTTATATCGGATCGCGGGTCTTTTATATGAAAGGTGTGTTCAAAATTATGGAGGTGCTCGTGGCGCAACTGTTAACTTCGGAGGAAGGCTACCCGAGTTCAAATCTTGAGTGAGGCTGTTTGCATTTCATACAACGTTAATGCCTTTTGGAAAGGTTCGAATACAAATATTATCCCTCCATCTTATTATAATAGAGATTGTGTGTTTTTCTGTCTGTAACCGAAACTATATTACTATACAAGTCACAATTCCCTTTGTTTTTTACATCACATTCTCCATGACTATTTCTATTTAAACCTTAATTATTAATAAAATTGTTTATTATCATTTAGACTGTTCACCATATCTACATACTAACAACATGCAATTGTATTTATATATACAACAAAATAGCGGTTTACAGTGTGAATGGGAAGGCTAATTTGCATATTGATCTTAAAAATTTGATTTTAATAAATATATGCTTAGTATTATTGATTTCTAATTGTTTGGTTTTACCTTATTGAATATGAGCAAAAATCTCGGGGATAAATCTTAAAATAAATCCATTAGCAAGAAGAAATAACTACAATTTTATTCTTTACTTCCTATTTTAACTAAATAGTTAAATTAGGAAAATTTACCAATGAAAGAAGGGAGTAATGGAAAATGATGGAAGAGTTAGTTTCAAAGTTGTTCTATTTTTCAATCATACCCCCTCTGTTACTAATCTTTTTATCTGCATTCTTATTCAGTTTCATTTGCCTTTCTAATTTAATATGATATATTATTATATTAAAACTTAAATACTTGCACCCGGAGGGTGCATATATTTGCTAGTATATGTTAAAATAGCAATGAAGAATGAGCTCTTTAACATTGGTATAGCAACCGCTCAAAGAAAAGGAAAAAAACTGAGTTCTAAACCAGACCTGGAGAGGGATGAGTTCCGACAGGTTGTTCTTTGCCAAAATACGCTACATCCTACGTAATACTCACGTGACCAAAGTTAGGTTACGGGACAAGTGAGATGAGAGTGTTCAAAAAGTATGGAGACTGAAGTTGCACAAAAAATTGAACGTTCATTTTTTTTTCATAATAAAGTAATCAAAATTGGCAGAATGGCCTATTGTCGGTATCAGCCGGATAGCAAGAGAGTATATCCCTTTTCCACTAGCGCTTGACCTGGGAGTTTTTTGGGTTTTGTTTTTTTGCTGAGGTGGAGCACCACACCTACTATCAGCTCTCCGCTTTACCGCAAAAATCTAAGCTTGTGGCTCCTAGGCGGATGCTCTACTGACTGAGCTAACCCGGCCCATATAATGGAAAACACTTATTCTAGTTAGTTTTGTTGGGCATTAGAGCTATGTGAAATGCAAACAGCCTCGTCCAGGATCTGAACTCGGATCACCATGTCCACTTCCTACGGCGATCACCGTTACGCTACTTTGGAAAGAAAAAGAAGGGGAGAAAAGGGAGAGAACAAATAAAGAACAAGAAAGACCTATTCTTCAAGGGTAAAAAAGTGTGGCATCAATTGTCAAATATGAAAACAGTAAACCGTGATCGTGGTGTTTTCGTACTTTATAAATCATGTATTACCAGGCGCATGGTTAGAATCGCGAGAAATGGACTTGTCGACCCGAGTTCAAATTGTGGACAGGGCTGTTTGCATTTCACATAGCGCTAGTACACTTGGGAATTGTATGCTTCTAACTACTCTCCCTCTAGCTATGGGTAAATAGCAGGGCTGACTGGGATCTTTAACCTTGGCTAGATAACCAGTCTAGGAGAAGGAAACTTTATGGGGAAAATCATTTACCCGACGAGTAGAATTTGACACATGATCACAGGTATGGGGCACCTAGCATGGATCGAAATCGCTTCTCTGTTGTAAATGATTTGCGAGACTAACTTGCTAACCATTTCATTACGATGTGACGTATAATATTATGGGGAAGTAAAAAATTGAAACGAATGTCCATTTGTGAATTAAATATATGAAAGTTCATACTCAAAGGATGTTTACAGCGAACGTCTCTTTCAGGAAATTGAAAGGTGACAAGGGCTAAGGATGTTGCTTTATAGTTTGCTTATTTAATAATCTGTAGAACCACATCCTCATCCATCAGCTAAATAGTACCTCTACTCTCTTTCTACAAGGATGGCTTTGTTATTAAATAACCCGGAAAGGTTGATAAGCCATTAAAAAAAAAAACCTATTGCTGACATCTCAAATAGAAGTCCGTTTTACACAATGAATATTTACGCCCTGTTGCCGGGGCTTAGAATACACTGACTGTATCCCCACACACAAAAAAAGAAGTATCCTGGGTATGACATTAAACTGCATCTGGTGGTGAGGCTCCAGTTCCGGAGATATGGAACATCCTTTTATTGCCGATACTTCCAAGCCCACTTAGGACCAAGACTGGTAGTACCTCTTATACATACAGTTTAGCACCCCCTCCGCACGAGTAGGATGGGACACAAGGTCAATTTCTTAAACGGGGTTTAAAAGGTCTAAGTTCAGAACTTCTTTCTTCTAGACCAAGGTAAATAGCCTAGTCTGTCCTAGTTGGATACACACATTTTTCAAAAGTATTAGCGCTATGTGAAATGCAAACAGCCTCGTGCAGGATTTGAACTTGTCTCACCGTGCCGATTTCCTACGCAAGAATACCCAGAAGAGTCATGGAGACCAGAGGA
>CM042163.1:29013653-29078653 GCA_023376005.1 Doryteuthis pealeii
ATATATATAGAGAGAGAGAGAGAGAGAGAGAGAAAGAGAGAGAGATATATACAGAGAGATAGGAGTCTATAGGAGAACGTCACATGATTTTGTCCGTACTTCTCAAGCTGTTTCCAGCATGTCTTGCTCGTCTCATTTGAATGTTATGTGAGATGGGAGGTAAATGGCCGTACTGCTGTTTTATAGATTTTTACAGAATTTAACAGAATGCAGAATCCTTTTATAGTTTCCGTCTAGCTTTTTCCCCAATCGTTTCCTTAGAGTCCAACTGACGCACCCATATAATAATGCTGACATGGTAACTGCTTGGAAGAATTTTTCTTTCACGTTATCAATGCGCTTTACTGACATCGTTTTCAATAGATGAGATATTGCTACCGAGGAATATGAACTGGTTTCCAAATTTCAGAGTTTTGCCATTCAATGAAATGGCAACATCTTGGTTAAGCACTGAATTCTGTTTTATCTGAGTTCATGTTGACTAATCTGCCTAATCTGAACGGGTGAATTTGTAAGATGCTCTAGATTATCTGCGTAGACTGCTAGATATCATCTTCTTTTTGCCACTTGTTACATTTTTAATAATGGCAAGAAAAAAGTATGACATTTTTTTAAAATAATTGTCTTTTTTAAGAGGTTTCGTAGACATTTCAAAATTCAAGATTCATAAACTAAACCTATTTTTGATTGCAGGTTCGGATTTTTCATCCGAAATGATAATGAGTTGAGCCATTTAACATCGCAAATTAATTCTCACAAACTTTTTGCTTACTTTTACATCATGCCTTTTATATGAATCAATATTATTATATTAAGCCCTGTTGATGGTTTTTATTAAAAACGAAACGCTTTAGCGTCGGCTATCTATAAATCAATCTTTGACTTAATTTAGTTGTTTTTTTTTTTTCTAAACTATACATTTTCTTTACACTGTCGGATTTCATATCCATTTTTTCCTCTCATATATATATATATATATATAGTCATTGGGGCGGCCTAATGTCGGTATCAGCCAATCAGCGAGGGAGTCTATCCCCTTTTCATTAGCGCTAGACCAAGGAAATTGTTTTTGCGTCTGAGGTGGAGCACCACTCCTGCCATCAGCTCCTTAATTTACCGCACAGATTCCTGTGCTAATCATACGCTGAGTTGGCGAGGAGCCGGTATCGAACTAGGAACCTTGTGGTTTCTAGCCGAACGCTCTATCGACTGAGCTAACCCGGATATATATATATATATATATATATATATATATATATATATATATATATATATATATATATATATATATATATATATATATATATATATATATATATATATATATATATATATATATATATATATATTCCAAAATCGTCAAACGGAAATAAGGTTGATTGATTGATTGATTGATTGATTTTAACGGCATGTCAACCCATCTAGACTTATTTTAATTGCGTTCGTATTTACATTTTTTGTGTAGCTGTTTCTAAAGATTTTTTGCACACGATCCTATCGAATACGTATAATTATTAAACATATCTATTTCATCCAGAGATTGAACCCGAAAACGTACAATCAGTGCAGATCAGAGTGTCGTGGGAATAACTGCAATGAAAGTGTGCTCCATACGTCCCAGATATCCAGAACTGAGGCTTACCATCAGATATGGAAATAATAGAAAAAGTGGCCAATGATGAGGAATTTGTCACGTGGCATGATGTTTGTTCAGGTGACACACAGACGAAAAGAAATTAGGATTTATTGGTTTTAGACATAATCTGAACAATCCAAATCCAACTTCAGATTGAAGAGCTCCCTAAAAAGGTAGTTAAATTTTGAATGATATTTAAGTAAAGATGGGAATTTCAGGTGACACACAGACGAAAAGAAATTAGGATTTATTGGTTTTAATGTGACGTTAAACGGTCTGTGACCACTTAGTACTCGGGTCACAGACCGTTCAGCCACGATAATCCTGTCTCATACAATACGGGTCATCATCTAAGGCGAACAGGTTGACCAATTGCAGAAGGAGACTTACCCACTCCAAGATTAAAGAGGTTCAGTCTACCCTACTATTTACCTACAGCTGGGAGAGAATAGTTCGATGCATACCTTTCCCTATGTTATTAGCACTATGTGAAATTCATCAGGTCGTGCTAACACCACGGATTCCCATTTCTCTCTCTCTCTCTCTCTCTCTCTCTCTCTCTCTCTCTCTCTCTTCTGACACGGCATCCAATATCTGCACAGAGTTGATCAATGAAAGGTTTTTGCTGGTCGACCAACACTGCTGTGTCCATGTGTAGGTGTCCACAGGAGAACGTCACTTACAGGTTCGTCCTTCCTTATTCATCAGCAGTGCCCAGCATGTCTTTGTTTTATTTGAATAGTTTATGTAATAGAAAGTAAGTTGCCGTACAGCTGTTTTTTTTTTTGTTTTTTTTTTGTGCTGCTTCCAGGATTTGTTCAAGACAGCACGCATCATTCTTGTGTAGTTTCCATCTAGCTTTTTCTCTAAGCGTTTCCTTGTAGACAAAGTGGTACAGCCATACAGTAGCGCTGACACAGCATGGACGAATTATTGTTTCATCTTAACAGAGATCGGATTTTCATAGCAGTCCATGCCTTTCTAGTTAAAATAAAGTTGTCTCCAAATTTTCACTGAAGAATAGTTGCGTGCTGTTTTTAACAAACCCTGGAAGCAGCATCCCACAAAAAAAGAAACTGTACGGCCACTTACCTCCTATCACACAAACCATCCAAGTGAAACAATTTTGATAGTTTTAATATTAATCTCATAAAATCGATTAAAATTTTTTAGAAAAATAAGAAAATTTTAAGAATGAAATGATCAGTTGAGATTTTTTTAGCTTAGTGGGTGAAGCATCTGCCTAAGAACCACAATGTCCTGGGCTCGATACCGGCCCTCAGCAAGTCAGTGCATGAGTAGCACAAATTGGATCTGTGTGGTAAAGTCGTGAGCTGGCAGTAGATGTAGCTCCACAAGCCAAAACAATCTCCATGGTCTAGTGCAAGTGAATAGGGGATAGACTCCCTCGCTGTCCGGTAGATACTGATAATAGGCAATTCCACCGACTTTACTTATAAATATCTGCACACTGGATTGTAAGCCTCTGAAATTAATAGACCAGTTCACATATCTAGGTAGTAATATCTCATCTACAGAAAGCGATATAAATATGTATTTACCAAGCCCTCCGTATGAGCACAAGGTCTATTTCTTAAGCGGAGTTTATCAGAGTTTTCCTTCTCCCAGACTGGTTCCCTAGCCAAGGTTAAAGAGCCCACTCTGTTCCAGATATGGAGGGATGGTAATTGGATACATACACTTCCCAAGGGTATTAGCGCTATGTGAAATGCAAGCAGGATTTGAACTCGACGAGTCTATTTCCTACGACTGTAACCATTACACACATCTCCATATCAATATACGCACAGGAAAAATATTTACCCACAAACTATTACTGGGGAAGTCCACGTGGTGTAATGGCTAACGTGCTGGACTGCGAAATCATAGTAAGCGAGTTCAAATTCCAGTCATGCCAGAACTAACACCCCTGAAAAAGATATGAACCCCTCATTACCCCCAGTGTTAAATAGTGTCACTGCTGTTCTTCGACAGGGATGTGTTTAGCATTAAATAACCCACGAAGGTTGACAATTCAAATACAACTTCAGATACCTCTAAAGCTGACCATATGAAAAGCCTAAGTCGATTGATTTTCTTAATCCCCAAAATAAATTGGAAACAGAAGTAGTTAGAATCAATAGTTTTCTTTTCTTGAAGCCGCTCATGAGAGAGGATTATCTCCTAATTCCACTAAATACATATACAGCGTTATCTTCTTTGGGTGAGGCAGAGTCACTGTGGCGTAGTGGTAAATGTGCTGGACTGTGACATCGTAGTGAACGAGTTCGAACTCCAGTCACGCTGTTACGTTCACTTTCGGAATAATACCTTTAGGAAAGGTACGAATCCCCTCCTCCCCGCAGCTATAAGTTAAATAGTATCACGGATGAACGCTTTTACTGATCGGCCTACACTACTAGTACCACGGTTGTTCTTCCGCAATGATAGCTTTGGCATTAAATAACCCACGAACGTTGATATGTTATTAGAAAAAGAAATCAAAGCTTCTTTGGATGAATAGTGGTTCATTTCTCTCGTATCATGATCTCTTACGTTTAACATCATTGTAAAATCTCCACTTTTCCACAACCGCCACTCTTCTAAGTAGCAAATTGCACACGGAAATATACATATATTTACCAACCCCTCCGCACGAGCAGAATGCGACACAAAGTCAATTACTTAAGCGGAGTTTAACGGGTTTGAATTTAGATTTTTTTTCTTCTATTTTCTTCAGGTTGTATAACCAAGGTTAAAGAGGTTCAATCTGCCCTACTATTTAGCCATAGATGGGAGAGAATAGTTCGATGAAAGGTATGCTTTCCCAATGTTATTATCACTATGTGAAATTCAAACTGCATCGTTCAGGATTTGAACTCGGGTCACCGAGACCATTTCCTACGACGATAACCATTACATATATAAGTATGATAATTTACTGTGAACACACATATTCAGCGACTTTCAATAACTATTTTGAGACACCCCTTATTTTTGGAACCTGTGCATTGATCTGTATGTGTATCTTTGTTTACTGTATGTTTAATCTGGAGTAGGTATTTACGCAACCCGTTCGTCATGGGTAGCATGTGACACAGTATCGCAAGTATGGGGTATCCAGCGAAGATCGAACAAGCTATACAGTAATAATGGATCTCCGATGTTTAATCTGGAGTAAATTGAAACATATATTCAATATTGCTATTTTTTTCTGTCAGTGAATATTTAGCAAATACAAGTTATTCAAATCCAAGGGAAGTAATCTCATTCAAGGGAGAGAAATCATCTTAAAATGATGCAAGGGAAATAACCCTTGCGACGCTGTTTGAAACGTTATACAATCAAAAATAAAAAATCTTTTTTGAAAGATATTGCCTGAGAGGGTGGGAGTATGTTTTGCTTTACGACATACGGAAATGTTATTCCTTTTTTTTGTTTTGCTTTTTTAAATACACCCATTTTTACATCATTCTACAAAATTTCATTATAATTGAACGAAAATTTTATATTTTTTTTTTTTACACAAAAAAAAAAAAATATATATATACTTTAAATTTTTTTTATCTCAATTTAATCGACATCCAATATTACATAAAACGCATCATTGAAACCTTATATTTGTTTTGATAATAGACATAAAAATAGTTTTGCTGTCAAAATGTAAAAAAAATGTGTTTCATTCTAATAAAACCAAGTTTCTAATAGTTAAATTAAAATTAATTCAAATATTTAAGTTTTTTCAAATGAAAAAAGGTTTTTGTTTTACAGCATACAATCCAAACTTTTTTTTCACTGTATAATAAAATATAATTTATCAATAAGATAATATGATCTTATCAATATTGATAAATAATTATATTGCAAAATATTAAATTTAATTATAGAACAAACTTTTATTTTCTTAAACCCTGAGTCATTGAATCTGAAAAAAAAAAACAAAAAAAACAGAGGGAATAATTATATTTTTATTTTCAAGCAGAGAGATGTAAGCATGATTGATGAAACTGTTCTTAAGTTCAAACTTTTAATGAAAAGTGGATGTACGCAAGTCAAAACCGAATAAATTTAATAAATATGACTTTCTTGTTTATGAATAATTTTCTCATAAATCTATACATTAGATAACTTTAAATATATATTACAATAAAACAAACTATATATAATTCAATAATACCGGTCATGTATTTATTGATACTTGTTTTAACAAACAATGTAGACTGTTTAATATTGCAAACTCCATTTTGAGTATATATATCATACAGGGTTGTTTTTTTATTGTATGTATTTTGACTTTTTTATTGTATGTATTAATGTTTTTAACTATAAAGCAAATACTCATTGATAAACTTATGCAATTCCTGAGGGTATTGTGATGCAACAGGTACTACTACTCCTGATTAGAGTGGACCTAGGAGTAATGGCAATGAAGGAGTACTCAAAACTCCCCAGAGCTACAGAATTGTAACCTCACCACTAGATGCAATTTAGCATAATTCCCAGGATATTATGACCATCAGCCAATGCCTTCTAGCATATATATGATGAAAAGAGTTGGAGCAATATGGTCAGGACAATCATATAGGTACTATAGCTTGACATGACCAGTCAATTGATCGGAGGGGCCTCTCTAACTGCCCATTTCCCCAAACAAAGGGCTAAATTGGAATGTTGCATGTCATGAACTGCTCAGCAACCAGGATTCCACACTTAAGCATCACTACGAACCACCCAGATTCAATAAGTACTACCATTGGGGGTGGTATCTTACTCCTCTGCACAGGTACAGTTGGCGTATTTTACAGTCCCAACCAACGGGTGTGCGAGTGTGTGTGAATGGTTGAAACTAGAAAAACAACACGATGGCATATCAACTTTCATAGGTTATTTAATACCAAAGCCATTATTGTAGAAGAACAGCAGTGGGACTATGGGAAATGAAGGGCTTCATACCTTTCCTTAGGGTATTAGTCCAAAAGTGAAAGTAATAGCATGACTTCCCCTACAACAGATTTGTACAAAAAAAAACAAATATATCTTGAATGAGTATCAGCCAAGGAAATTTTTAATAAAAGAATTATCACGGTAAAATATGTGATAATAACATTAGGAAACAAAACAACATTTATTAGTATTTCAAATGTTGAAGCAAAGTTACGATAAAAATACGCTTATGATAAAAAAAAAAAATAAAAATTAAAAATAAAAAAAAATTAAAAAATCAAACCATTTAGTGTAAAAACTAATAAAAGAATGAAATCATAATGTATATATACTGTTTATTATAAAAATTGCAAAACCCCAAAGACATTAAAACAAAAGCTTTATATCAAGTGGTTTCATTTTATTTATTTTACAATATAAAAAAGATAAAAAATACCAAACCTATGAACACAAAAAAAACAGTGGGAAAAATATTTTAATCATTTTTTATTTCTTTTTATCTTGCAAAAATGGCTACTTTCAAATCACAAACATTCAAACACAATCAAGTCCCCACCCACCACTTTAAAATAATTGTGTGATTATTGTGAGGTTATTTACATTGACTATTTCAATAGCTGATGCAGTTATTTTATTTTCTAGCTAGATACCACATTGCTTTGTAACCTTTTTCTTATCTGTACACAAGAAAGAAAAAAATATAGGGTACTAAAAAAAAAAAAAACAAAAACAGTCAAACATTTTTTAAAGTGACAGATAAAGAAGAAGAAAAAATTGACAATAAAACCATTTTGATGAACAAACAATCATGTCCCTCTTTCACTGACATTTGTTTCATAAAGAGACAAAAAAAAAGCATCTTAAAAATAAAAACATTTTCTACACATTTCAGTTTTTCAATTCCTTACAAGTTGTTGGGTCCCTGACACAAGCCATAAAAAGTTAAAAGGAATTTTATCTATAACCTAGCATACCTGATTGCATATTAGGCCTATCCATTAAAAAAAATTATTAGAATATATATATATATATATATATATATATATATATATGATATGATATGATATGATAAGATAAAGATAGGGTAGCGAAGACAGCAGCACTTGGTAACAGTTTTTGCCTATGTGATTTTCAAACTAAACTTGGTTTGAAAATTGTATAGGTAGGAAATTGTCAGTTACCAATAAAAACGGCTCCTTTCTCATTGTAAAAGAGGGTTTATCTCACAGAACTTACCAACTCTCTTGGTAACCAATATGAGAGAGAAAGATGGCTCCTCTCAACCTAAACCCACTCAGATGCTAAGAGTGAATTAATCTAATCTTAATATTCACCCAGCCTTAGAAAAAATAAAAGATTAGAATTTTTTTTTTAAATTAAAAAAAAACAAACAAACTTGGAAATCTAAAAACTAATTAAAATCTGGTCAATACTACCTTTTCAAGACTAGAAAATAATTAAATAAAATATCTATTTGATATATTTATTATTTTCTTTTCTTTTTTTTTTTTTTAAATCCCAAGACCTCCAAATGAATTTAAATTCACTCTGCATCAATAACCCGTAGTAAATAAACAAAAACAAATAAAATATCCTTTAAATACAAATATCTAATCCTTTATTTTAATAATGACAATCTTACAATCCATATGTAATATGGATAGTACCTATCCATATTACATATGGATTGTAAGATTCATTCGCCACAACTCCTTTAAATACAAATAATTATTGTAAACTTTGATAAAAATAGACTACATCTTTTATTTTTAATAATGACACTCTTACAATAGAAATATAATATGACTAATCACTGCTATTAATAATAAGTCTATAGTTACTAGAATTCACCAACTATTTTTTGTTTATATTATCTCGTACAGCATAACACATAAATGGCTAGATATCAAATTAAGTCTTTACCTCTTACCCAACGTAGATATGTACTGCAACTAGTATTAAGTAATATTAAAATGTGTTTTAACTGTGTCTGAAGATTAGCAATCAAGGTGGCTGTTTTTAGTTAATTCTTTTTCTTGAAAAAAAATATTGTTTAAGTTGTCATTCAATTTTTAGAAAAATTGGTTTAAAAATGAAAAACATCTGATATTTAAGTTTAGATATTTATGAATGCTAAACCTAGTCTGGTACAAGGCCATCATTTTGCAGCACCAAACAAGGACTAATTCACTAATAATGGCTTGTGTGATTAACTCCGTATCCCTGCAACAGGCACTTTTGTTTCTAATGTTTGTAGATTGTCAGAAAGAACTCCATTAAAATCAAGGGACATAATCACTGACGACTAATTCAGAGATATTCTTTTTCTCACACACGCAGACACACACACATACGGAAAAATAGAATTAAGATGATTAATACTTTGTATGAATAGATTTTTTCGAATATGAAAGGTATACATTAAAAAAAAAATTCACAATCTTTTACAAAAGATTTCATTGATTATAATAAAAGTATATAAAATAGATTGAATCTTTTTTTTTTTTTTTCAAAATCTTTTTTTCTTTTTTTAATTTGATCTTGAGAATAACTAAACTTGGCCTAGTAAAAGCTCAAGGCAAGAATGGAGGGACGTCAGGGTAGGGTTAATGGGGTTGGAAGATAGTATAGCACCAGTCTTCCAAGTTCAGTTAATTTGCCTGCCTTAAAAATCAGCATTAATGTCCTGTTTTTTTTGTTTTGTTTTCCTGAGATCCTTCAACGTAAGGCTCCCATGGAAAATACAAAAAATGAGGCAGACCCCTTTTTATTTGATATGCATGGAATGTTTTTTTTTCTTTCAGTTATTTAAAAAAAAAAAAAAAAAAAAAAAAAAACTGTGCAACATTTTTTTTTTCATTTTGTTCTCACCTTTTTAAGAAATTTGTAAATTTAAACTAATTTATATTTTTAAAGCTAAAATTTAAATCTGTCTGCAATTTTAGCTCCAAATTTTTGTCTAATACAGTAGTTAAGTTGTTGGACTGGCCTATTGTTGGTATCAGTTGGACAGCAAGGGAGTCTATCTCCTTTTCACTAGCACTAGACCAGGTAAATTATTTTTGCATCTGAGGTGATGCTCCACACCGTCAGCTCCCCACTATAGCACAGATCCAAGATGTGCTACTCAGGCGCTGAGTGGGTGGGAGCTGTTATTGAACCAGGAATGTTATGGTTCCTAGTTGCATTTAACTGATTCAAGTAACTGAAATTTAGATCTTTCATTATTGTAATTACTTGAGTATAACACGCACTCCTAAATTTGGCTGGTTGGTTGGTTGGATTTTACAGTATGTCAACCTTTAGGTTATTTTATGCTGAACACATTTTTGTTTTGTTCATTCTTATTGGGTATTCAAACTTAACTCTTAACATCCTATACCACCTTATTCCACCTGGCCGGAAGTCACATTTATTTTCCTAATCTATCCCAAATGATAGTCTCTGTTTAAATGTAATATTAAACATTTAGAAGTCTTTGATTTAAGGGAAATAACAGGTAACTTTAAATGAAAAGGCCATTTTTAGCCATTTATTGATAAATCCTTATAGGAATGGGGCTCTGAACTTCTCAAAATTCTCAACAGGATGTTAAGAGTTAAAAAAAATTTTTAACATTTTTTTTTTTTTAAACACAGTTTTTGATCTATTTAATCAATAGATAGAACTATAACTGGTACTACTACTCCAGGTCAGGGTTCAATGGCAATGAGGACATACTCCACACTCCCCAGAGCTCTAGAATTTGAACCTCACCACTAGATCCAGTTTAATATCATACTTGGGAAACCCCTGAATTATAGTTACCATATAAGTATATATGGATAACAGATGTATTTCCCATTGAAGTCGGATGTCGGGGATTTATTACCAACTCAACCTCAGCATTTTTGTCTAAACTTGGACTTTCTCCACCAGACAAGAGGAAATACTTAAAAAAGATTCAGGAGATAGCTCTAACCGCATCAGTGTGGATCTGGCAGTCCTATATTGTGACATCAAACCGACAAAGTCTGGTGGTATCATGAGATACTGCTGGGGCACTCTGGGTTAGTGGTAATGATGCTTCGGCCCCGAAACCATGCCTGAACACAGAGTCATCATCTGATGAAGGCTTTGTTGGTTGCAATGCTACTGTGTAAATAGCAGTCATTGTATGAAGATTATTAATACGCACTGACATTTTAAAAAGTAGCAACTAAATTTAACATTTGTTCAACTGTTTATCCTGTCCATATAAAACTAAATAATATAGACCAAATATGAACTTATAAGGTTTATGTTTTTTTTTTTTTAAAAACATCTATGCCATATTTAGAGCAAACAAAAGGACAGGTTCACACAAAAATGAAACAAGTTAGTGGCAAAAATAAGCTCACACTTGGAGAAATAAAATTATAAACAAACACACAATCCAGTGGTTATTTCTTTGTAGCGGCATAAAACAGAAGTGTTTGTTACACATCAGTCTGTTTCGATCATATAGAGAAATTACATTTATGTCATATCATCATAAATATAATGATACACATAGGCGGATAAAAAGTTAATATTTTCTTCTTTTATAATATGCACCCCAAACTTTTAGGCTTAAAAATGTGTAAAAAAAGTTTGTTATACATGAATAATTAGAGTAATTTAGCATAAATTTAACATTTCGGAGGCCAGCATGTCAACTTGCTGTGCCTTATTTTGATTGCACTCTGTTCATGAGGGGATGCAGTTAGCATATTCAAAGCCACACTGGAAGGGCAACCAATTGGAGAGAAAGATGAAGTCTTGAAAAAAAATGTAGATAAAGAAAAAAACATAACCTTGCCTGTAGTTTATTATCGTTACTCCTAAGTCCATTTTGAATCGGATTGATTGTATCTGTTAGGGTCCTATCTATGAGTCAAATGGATCTGCATGAGTAAAGCATGGACTGTTATTGACCGGTTAATGACCATGTGGATATCTGATTTCTCTGATAAAATAAAATAGGAATTTTTCCGAGCCATTTCTGCATTGGTGTATGGTTGTAAGTAAAGAAAAGTCGTTGGGGTGGCCTAAAGTCAGTATCAGCCAATCAGCGAGGGAGTTTATACATTTTCACTAGCGCTAGACCAAGGAGATTATTTTAGCATCTGAGGTGGAGCATATTATCAGCTCCTTACTTTACCGCACAGACAAAACGCTTGGAGAAAAAGCTAGATGGGAACGACACAAGGCTGCTGCATGCTGTCTTGAACAAATCCTGGAAGCAGTAACCTACAAAAAAAGCTGCTGTATGGGTACTTAACCCCAATCTCAGAAATCATCCAAAACAAGGAAGACATGCTGGGAACTGTTGGTGAAGTAAGGACAAACTCATAAGTGATGTTTTCCCATTGACTCCAACATATGGACTCCTGACCAACAAAAAAATTAATTAGCTTTGTGTGGACACTGGATGCCATCTAAAAGACTTGACTGACTTCAGCATTAAATAAGAGGATTCACTGAAAAATCTGATGTTGGTCACACATCAGTTGTCAGACTTTAAAAAATATGGAGAATATTTAAAAAGTGGGAAAACATGTTCAATATTTTAATAAAACTTTTGGCTATACCTAACTTTGGTCCATTAGATTTTCAGTATTTTAAAAAATGAAAAAAAAAAAGAAGCCTAATTCATACTGTAATGTGATTATTATTTCTAGCATAAGGTGTTATTAGAGTTGAGACAAATTTACTCATTAAGAATTTTCTGAATTCTATCATACTTTTTTCAGATTTATTTTTTAACTGGCTGATGGTAGGTTTGTATTTACACAACCACAACCCACAAGCAGGATGCATCACAAGATAGATTTTTAAGCAGAGTTTAATACGTTTTAATTCATACCTACTACCAGCCAGTTGAAAAGAAAAATTACAGAAGTATTTATTAAATACTCAGAATGGAAGATTCTGCAACTTCTGTAATTATTTCTTTTTTTTTTTTTTTTTTTTACTTTCTACACCAAAGCTTTGTTTTCATTTTTTTTTTTAGAATTTAAATTTCAAATTCTCAATATTAACAGATATTAGATCTTGATATGGAAATTAATAGAACTTTAATTGGTAAATACTTATATGATTAAGGATAAAGCTATGAATGAAAAAGTTTTTACCTTTGGAAAATCATGTCACATATAAGAAACAGTGGTAGAAAAAAATAATCAAAATATGATAGAATTTAAATTTAGTTATGTTAATATCTTATTTTATAAAAAAAAAATTTTTTTAAGTAATTTATTTACACATTTTCTAAAAACAACTTCAGATTCTTGTCATATGGGGAAAAGAAGGAGAAATTACTTTTAACTAAAATTTGCCACCCAAATAAAACAAAATTTCTTCAATTGAGAACATTTTTTTTTTCTTGCACATCACATGTATCAAAATTATTTTCAATTTTTTTCTTAAAAAAAAAAAAAAAAAAAAAAAAAAAAATGGCAGTACAATTTCAGCACGTAAAAAAAAATTAATCCAACACATATGGATTTTTTTTTTAAACATCTGAAAACAGTCCATCTTAAAACTGCCATTTTTCAGGAGGGTATGGAAGGAGTGGAATAAAAAGGACAGAAAAAAAATTTTTTGAAAGGGCTGACCAATGAATAAGGCTGACTTTGGTGGTGATGAAAAATGGCGGTTGTTGATCAAAGTTCCGACTCCGATGATGATTCTAAGGGCACCTTTCGTTCAGTTCTAGAATCATCCGAGGAATAAGCAACAGGCCTAGAAAAAATAAGAGAGAAAAAATTTTAAATCATTTTCTTATTTTCAATTGTGGTTTTTCCAATCAAATAATACTATTCATTTAAAGCCCACCCTAAGGTTCTTGCAACACTCACCCAGTCATTGGCTCTGGTATTGCTTCAGTTTCATGATAAATACAAATTTTAAGTTAGTCAATTGTCTGCAGTGTACATTTAATGACTTGAGCCTTTAGTTATCCCAAGGGAAGTAATCAAAAGAGGATATATCTGGTAAGTGAGCTGGCCATGGGATATTACTAGGTAGTGAGGTAAGTTTAATTTTCAAATGCACAATGTTCTCTGTACAACATGATGGCTACTGAAATGGGATAGCTGCTATTGCCCAAAGACCTACCAGTCAGTTTGAGGTGTTTGTTGTGTAATGGTTATCATTACGAGAAATGGATATGATAAACTGGTTTGGTTGGGTTTGTTTTATGGCATATCAACCTTGGTGGGTCATTTAATGCTGACAAAGTTTTGAAATAAATTCATTCTTAATGGATACTCATTTTTATAAACACATTTTTCTATTTAACTTATAGATGGGACCCTAACAGGTACTACCACTCTGGGTCAGAGTGGACCAGGGAGCAATGGTGATGAAGGGGTGCTCCACATTCCCCAAACGTCCAAAACTGGAACCTCACCATCAGATAGAGTTTAACATCATTCCAGGACATGTAGACCTTCAGCTACCGCCTTCTAGCATCCATATGATAAAAAGGGTTGCCACTTGCCATAAGGGCAATACGTTGGGACCATCATTTAGGTGCTAGGGCTTGACATGGCCAGCCAATTGATCGGAGAGGGCCATTCGTCTAGCCTAAGAAAGGGCCTAAGTGGAGTGTTGCATATCATGGACTGCATCCACCAGGATTCCATCCTTAAGCATCACAGATTGCCACCCACACCCAACAGTTGGCCCAATTGGTGGGGTCTTACCTCTCAGCAGAGGTGCAGTCAGTATATTTTAAAGCCCTAGCCAACAGGGCTTATGACAAACTGAGTTCAAAACCTGGACAAAGCTTTTTGCATCTTCTATGGTACTAATACCTTTAGGAAAAGTATGCACCAACTATTCTCCCTCCAGCTATGGATAAATAGTAGGTCAGACTGGGTACTTTAACCTTGGAATGGCAACCAGTCAAGGAGAAGGAAAACTGTATTTAATTGTATTAACCTCCTCTTAAAAGTCAATTTGTGATGCACCCTGCTTGTGTGGAGGGTTGCATAAATACATACCTACCACCAGCCAGTGCTGTGGCAATTTTAAATCCAGGGGGCCATTCTGCTGAACCTTGTTGTATACTTAACTCTTAGAACCTAAGCAGCTGATATCTGTGCAGCCACATAGAAATGCATATAAGCAAGAGGCCTGGAAATACCTATTTCTACATCGTCATCGCCTATAAAATATATATTTACCAACCCCTCCGCGCAAGCAGGATGTGACATGAGATCAATTTCTTAAGTGGAGTTTAACAGCTTTGAATTCAGAGTTTCCTTCTCCTAGACTGGTAACCTAGTAAATCTTAAGAGCCCAGTCTGCCCTTCTATTTTCCCCATAGCTGGAGGGGTATTAGAGCAATGTGAAATGCAAACAGCCTCATCCATTTCCTACAACTTTAACAATTACACCACTCACCTCCAAAATATTGTACATTTTTTATTTTAGTTATTTTTTTTTTTGTGTGTGTATTTGAAATTACCTATAAAATGTTTTTATGTTTATTCATGTATCTTATTATAATGGAGATTGTGTGTTTTTCTGTCTGTAACCGAAACTATATTACTACTCAAGTCACAATTCCCTTAGTTATTGACATCACATTCTCAATGATTTTATTTTTATTTTAAACTCTATTGTTAATAAATATAACCATACCTACATACTAACAACATGCAATTATATTTATATATACAATAAAATAGCAGTTTACAGTGTGAATGGGAAGGCTAATTTGCATATTGATATTAAAAAAATCGAATTTAATAAATATGTGCTCAGTGTTATTGATTTCTAACTGTTTGGTTTTATTTTAATGAATATAAGCAAAAATTTCTTCAATAAATCTTAAATGAAATCCATTAACAAGAAAAAATAACTGTCATTATTCTTTACTTCCTCTTTTAACTAAATACTTAAATTAGAAAAAATAACAATGAAAGACGAGTGTGATGGAAGAGTAAGTTTCAGTTGTTCTATTTTTCGATTACACCCCCTCTGTTTCAAATATTTTTATCTGCATTCTTATTTAGTTTCATTAGTCTAACTTAATACAATATTTTATTACATTAAAACTTAAGTACTTGCACCCGGAGGGTGCATATATTTGCTAGTAATAGTAATATATGCACATGCACACTCCTCACATAACAAATGGCTACTAATATGAAAGACATGCATAGCAACACATTCACTTTGCTTCAGGTGAGTAAAAGTCATTATAGTAGGTATATTTGACTAAAAAAAAAAAAAAAAAAAAAAAAAAACATTTGTTGTGACTGTAATTCTTATTATAATGGAGATTATGTGCTTTTCTGTCTGTAACCGAAACTAAATCACTACTCAAGTCACAATTCCCTTAGTTATTGACGTCACATTCACCATGAATTTGTTCTTATTTAAACCTCAATTATTGATAAAATTGTTTTACATTATTAATAACGTTGACCATATCTACATGATATTTTCCACATACCCCACTTGTACGGGTCAGGCACGAAGGCCCTATTTATGTGGGACCACCCACAAGCCGAAGCTCATGGGGTGGCGGGTGAAAAATTGCGTTGATCCCATCGGCATTCCCCCTCAAGGGGGGCGCCTCAGGCGCTGGGCAATAAACTCAGCCCTGCCCCTTTAAATCAAGGGAACAGGTGTTGCCTGGGGGATAGCCCCCTGGGATATCAATGGTCCAGAGGCCGAAGCCACTGTTGACCATATCTACATACTAACAAATGCAATTTTATTTATATATCCAACAAAATGCGGTTTACAGTGTTAATGGAAAGGCTAATTTGCATATTGATATTAAAAATGTGATTTTAATAAATATGTGCTTAGTATTATTGATTTCTAACTGTTTGGTTTTATTTTAATGAATATAAGCAAAAATCTCTTCAGTGAATCTTAAATGAAATCCATTAACAAGAAAAAATAACTGTCATTTTATTCTTTACTTCCTCTTAACTAAATACTTAAATTAGAAAAATAACAATGAAAGACGAGATTGATGGAAGAGTAAGTTTCAGTTGTTCTATTTTTCGATTATACTCCCTCTATTTCAAATCTTTTTATTTGCATTCTCATTTATTTTCATTAGCCTTTCTAATTTAATACAATATTTTATACAATATTTAAATACTTGCACCAGGAGGGTGCATATATTTGCTAGTACTATTAAAATAGCACTATTCCATGTTTAAGTTTTTACATATAAATCCTACTGTTGTCTTTGCAATAAATAATACAAAATGTACAATAACAATCGATATAATACTGTACAAATTCAATAAAAAAATATTTTTTAAGAGCAGGGTTGTAAAATATCTACATTGATTTGCTGATAAAAATCGGGGTGTTTAAAATATCTACATTAATTTGTCGACACAGTGACAAAAACATGACTCAGAAAACATTTAAGTTAGACCAGAAATTTGCTTGATGCTGGCTCACTAAAACATAGCATAAAATCAGGACAGGAGGCCGAGACAACATATGATCAAAATTACCAAAATCTCCCATAATTCACAATTTCAATATTATAAATAAAACAAACATAACTTCTTTTTTTTTCAATTCATTTTAATTTTACATTGGGCATTTAAGCGATGCAAGACCATTTCGAACATTTCATTTTTTAAATTTGGTGAAATAAAATAAATGAATAAGGAATCTGTGATTAAGCAACACTAGATAATCATGATTAACATTTTTGCATTGCATCTTGGACAATTTAGACGGTCTCATTTTTAACCAGAAGGTATTGCAGGATGATAATGGATGGAAGATTTAGGAACAAGCTTATTAATATGTAATTATGTCTTTTAACTTTTAGAAATAAAGAAAAAAAAATTTTCTTTAAATTTTCTGAAGACAATTTTATAGTTATCAAATTAAAAGATTTGTGACATACCCAGGTTCCCTTCTTGGAGGCTGTCCTCTTGGATCATACTCAACAGGTGGTCTTCTGGGTCCTCTACCACTTTCATCTGAATGTTCAGGGGCAGGTCTTGGTCCACGGTAACCTGGTTCTCCTCTTGGTGGGCCACGAGGTCCTCCACGTCCCCTACCCCTAGGTCCTGATCCTCCACGTCCCCTACCTCTGTGTGCAGGGTCAAAATCTCTGGGATCTCTAACAGGAGGTCCACGGGGAGGACCGCCACCACGGTAATGGGGAGCACCGCGATAAGGAGGGCGACCATGTGGGGGTCCTCTTGGTCTGGCTCCATCTCTATATTCTCGATCCCGGGATCCATCCCGCGGTTCAGAAGCAATCGACTCGCTTTTACTATCACTGGTTCTGTCTGATGGAGGAGGCCGAGGCTGAAAATGTGGGTCTCTGCGTCCTCTGACATATCTACCTGGTTTTTCAACTAAGTCAGGTGTAGAAGCATGGGATCTGTCTGATCGGTATCCCATACTGCTGCCATCGCGACGACTCAAGTCACCCATTGAACCAGTTGGGTTAGAGGAGTAACTTCTGGTCTGAAACGATAAGAAAAAAAAATTAGAGTTTTACATGTTAACATGTTTTTCATTCTAAAATTATAAATGATTTTAATGTAATTAGTAAACATACACAAATACACTAATTTTTAGATGAAGTACTCATCTACACCAGGGACGATTATAGTTCAACACTTCGATTGAAATGTCAACCCTTGGCTTTTACATTATTTACAGCATGTCAACACATTATTTTACAGCATGTCAACCCTTGGCTTTTACATTATTTTACAGCATGTCAACCCTTGGCTTTTACATTATTTTACAGCATGTCAACCTTGGCTTTTACATTATTTTACGGCATGTCAACCCTTGGCTTATACATTATCTTACTGCATGTCAACCCTTGGCTTATATATTATTTACGGCATGTCAACCCTGGCTTATATATTATTTTACGGCATGTCAATATTTGGCTTATACATTATTTTACGGCATGTCAATCCTTGGCTTATACATTATTTTACGGCATGTCAATCCTTGGCTTATACATTATTTTACGGCATGTCAACTCTTGGGTTATATATTATTTTACGGCATGTCAACCCGTGGTTATACATCATTTACGGCATGTCAACCCGTGGGTTATACATCATTTTACGGCATGTCAACCCATGGGTTATATATTATGAAGAGGTTTTTGTTTTATTCATTCTTGTTGAGCATTCACATTTTTAAAAAAATGTTTAAAAAACATTTTTTGATCTATTTAAGCCATAGATGGAACCCTAACAAGTACTACCAGGGTGGACCTGGGAGTAATGCCAGTCAAAAGGTGCTCAACACTCGAGCTCCAGAATTGGAACCTTACCACTAGATGCAGTTTAATGTCATACCCAAGACATTAAGACTCAGTCACCACCTTCAAGCAGATATATGATAAAAACGGTTGAGGGGTGTGCTATAAGAGAAATGCAGTCGGGACAATCATATAGAAGTTGACATCACCAACTAATTGATCAGAGTGGGCCTCTCTGACTGCCCACCTAGCTCAAGTAAGGGCCAGTGGAGTGCTACAGGTCTTGGACTCCTCAGCCCTCAGGCCTCCATCCTCAAGCATCATGGGTCACCATTCCCAGCCAACAGGGGGGATATTAGCTCCCTGCAGAGATGCAGTCAGTGTATTCTACAGTAAGGGCCAGTGGAGTGCTACAGGTCTTGGACTCCTCAGCCCTCCATCCTCAAGCATCATGGGTCACCACTCCCAGCCAACAGGTGGGATATTATCTCCCTGCAGAGATGCAGTCAGTGTATTCTACAGTAAGGGCCATTGGAGTGCTACAGGTCTTGGACTCCTCAGCCCTCCATCCTCAAGCATCTTGGGTCACCACTCCCAGCCAACAGGTGGGATATTATCTCCCTGCAGAGATGCAGTCAGTGTATTCTACAGCCCCAGGCAACAGGGCTAAGACTTGGATGGTAAAGAAAATAAAAAGTAATAAAAGTAACGAGACATACTGGACACTGCTGGAGAAGCAAGAACAAACTTATAAGTGATGTTCTCCTGTGGACATCTACACATGGACACACCAGTGTTCGCTAACCAGGAAAAATCTACATCAATTAGCTCTGTGCAGATACTGGATGTTGTGTGGAAGACCTGCCAAGAGCAATGACCATTAGAGATAGGTAGTATAAAAAACAGTCATAAGAATCTGTGCTGCTAGCACTACCTTATTATAATGACTAAGGAGGTGCGTGGTGTAATGGTTATAGTCGTAGGAAATGGAGTCGTCGACCCGAGTTCAAATCCTGGACAAGGCTATTTGCATTTCACATAGCGCTAATAACCTTGGTAAAGGTATGAATCTAATTCCACCTATGGGTAAATAGTAAGGCAGATGGGCTCTTTAACTTTGGCTAGGCAACGAGAAGGAAAACTCTAAATTCAAACCTGTTAAACTCCACTAAAGAAATTGACCTTGTGTCGCATCCTGCTCATGCGGAGGCGTTGGTAAATCTTATTATAATGGAGATTATGTGTTTTTCTGTCTGTAACCGAAACTATATTACTACTTCATTCACAATTCCCTTTGTTATTTACGTCACATTCTCCATGATTTTATTTTTATTTAAATCTCAATTATTAATAAAATTGTTTTACATTATTAATGCTGTTGACCATATTTACATACTAATAACATGCAATTATATTTATATATACAACAAAATAACGGTTTACAGTGTGAACAGGAAGGCTAATTTGCATATTGATATTAAAAATTTGATTTTTAATAAATATGTGTTTAGTACTATTGATTTCTAATTGTTTGGTTTCATTTTAATGAATATAAGTAAAAATCTCTTCAATAAATCTTAAATGAAATCCATTAACAAGAAGAAATAACTGTAATGTTATTCTTTGCTTCCTCTTTTAACTAAATACTTAAATTAGAAAAAATAAAAATGAAATACGAGAGTGATGGAAATATAAGTTTCAGTTGTTCTATTTTTCGATTATACCCCCTCTGTTTCAAATCTTTTTATCTACATTCTTATTTAGTTTCATTAGCCTTTCTAATTTAATACAATATTCTATTACTTTAAAACTTAAATACTTGCACCCGGAGGGTGCATATATTTGCTAGTATATATAATGACTAAGCTTAGCTTAATTGTGGCACAAGGTCAGAAATATATATGCACCCCAAGAGAATTGGACTCCCTAGTAATCTGAGACCAGGTTCAAATCCAGTTTGAGTCTCACTTTGTGAAAAATGGGAAGAGTTATTTCTCATGTGGGTCTTTATTTTTTTAGATTTAGTGACACATGTAGATTAAAGACTGTAACATGATTGATAACAATTTTTTTCCCCTCACATTTTCTAAAAAATGAAAAAAAACTTTCAGTTAACTTACATGTCCTCTTGGAGGCGGTGGAGTGATGTGTTGCAGACGACCACTTCTCAGGTCTTCCCTACAAAGATTAAAATAAAGAACATAAGAAATCTTAAATAATAAACAAGATAATCTGCATTGGTTTGTTGTTGGGATATTTGTCCATGATGATATTAGTGCTTCGATTAAGAAAGGAGTGAAAGGGTTTGCATGTCAACCTTGTTGGGTTATTTAATACCAAAGTTTGTTTTTTTTTTCATCAAGCAATTAAATCGTTTCAAGTAAATATACCAATAAATATGACCAGACCTATATAGATAGTCATGAACAGACTAATTTTAAGATTTTTGGACGTTTGTTTATTTTAGAAGCATTGTTGAATAAAGTATATATTAATATTTATATTTTTGCTTGAAGGCAATTACAATGCGCATATCGCATGAAATTCGATAATTATAGAAGATATTCGCAAAGAATTACTCGGTGTGTAGAATATCATACAGACTGTTTCAACTTTATCAAGTCTCATCAGCAATATATACTAACGATTTCCCTCTGACAGAAATCGAAACCGGGACTTCAGCAGGATAGTCAGAAACTATACTGTTTCGGCCACAATACAGCACAGAGAAATTCCTGCGAAATTAACCTGTCAATGATACTGAGGCGTCTCTACCATATGAGGCAAGGGGGCGCTATGTGTATATATATATATATATATATATATATATATATATATGTGTGTATGTGTGTGTGTGTGTGTGTGTGTGTGTGTAAGGAAAGTTGAGGAAAATATTGAATAACAAAACACAGACAATTGCATTTATTTTGTCTATGTGGATTTAAGAAGCTTCATCAGAATTTGTTATTGTTTTAAAACAGACTGCTATATATACGATGAAGAGGCGAATATGTATGTGTGTGTGTCTGTATATGTATATATAATATATATATATATAATATTCAAAAGAGCTACACCCACATTTGAGAACATCGATGGAAGAAGTGCGTGAACTGCAAGTGGGATGATGATGAAAAATAAACCTCATTTGTTCTGCCTATGAACTTTTCAGCTGATATTTGTAGGGTAGGATAATGAAATATAAAAGCTTGTTTGTCTACAGATTTTGAGTCCTGTCCAGGAACAAGCACCAGAAGACACGAAAACAAGTGAAGGTACAACTGTATGTGTGTGTGTATATAATATATATATATATATATATATATATATATATATATATATATACACATACATACATACATACATACATACACACAAACTTGAGGTTTGTTTCGATTCCATTTATCGCAAAAAGATTTATACACACACGCGCAACCACACATTCATAAACACATAAAAAATGCACAATGCTTTTTTCGATACAAACACTTACACATTCTAATACTCACACCACAAAAAACAATATTTGATGTCATATTTCAAACCGTTCATTTTTTCAACGTTCTTTTTTCTCGGACTTCAAATTTTAAACAGACCAATAAACAAGGACTATTACTTGCCTTTCTCCTTATTCTGAGATAATAAAAAATTTTTATCACCTTCCACATACCAACAAAAGCCCTGAAGATGATCTAATTAATAGATCGAAACACTGCAGCATCAGCCAATAAAATCACCACAACTCATTTAAACCTGTGTTTTTTCAATTTTTTATTATACTACATACATATATATATATATATATATATATATATAAAATATTGATAGTTGTCATATAGTACCTAAATAATTAGAATGGAATCATCTGTTTGTCCAATAAATAAGGTCAGACATAACCTCAGAAAACTTGTTAATTCAACAGCAATAGCTAATTACTCTGTTCACCTTGTATCTTTGCTAAGTAAACCTTTTTCCCATTCCTTAATATGTATTGTGTTTCTTTCTATTCTTTCTGCTAAGTTTGATACTCGAGTTACAACAATAATATAGTTTGCTATATTTATATAGAATACTTGATATCAGTGATAGAGAATATATATCTAAGTTAGGATAGTGTATACAGAGTCACATGGCACACTGTGTTACATAATCTATGCGGTTGCATAAGATTATTGTCAATCCCCTGTAATTCTGAGGGGATGACCCTTTTCATGCCATGGCCGAGTCCTTCCATGGAAAATTACAGAAGCCCGCCAAAATACGTGAAGTCACGTGGGACCTGTTCGGTCCCAGTTTTCAGTTAGACGTCAGGCAGAGGAGTCGGCCATTTTAGGTCCTGCCTAAACTGGAACTCACGCGTGCTATGTTAGTCAGATATTTAGTTACAGGAAATGTATAGTTAAGGAAATAAAAGTTGTATAATTAATATGTTTTTGTGGTTGAGGAATGTCTTGGTAACAAGACTAAGAAATGAATCCAGGACGACCAGCCAGCAAGAACATAGCAAGTCAACTCCAGCGCTAGACCTTAGAAGATTCCAGACCAAGTCAAGATGATAGAAATACCAAAGCCGGCCAGAAGAAAATACGACCAGATATAGAAGAAAGAAAGAGATATATAACATTATAATTATTTAGTGCCAGTGAAGAAGGCGCTATGCAACAACTGTAACTGTCAGTTTTTCAGTGTCTTAAAATTTACCATAAATCAAATTGCAGATACAAAAATGTTATTTATTTACTGGACTGCACACATTGCCACAAACAATATGTTGGAAAGTCAGAATGGCCATTTTAAAACAACTATAAACACAGAATGAAATCTATGGATCACAGCAAATTAATACTTGTAGAACAATATGTCTACCGTAACAGTCATGATTTTAACAGTGATGCAAGATTCACTAGCATAGAAATTCAAATAAAAAAAAATTTTTTTAATTTTAAAAATAACATTTTTAAAAAATGACAATATTACAGCTATATTAAAAACCAACAAAGATTAATTGATAAAACATCTACTAACACTGATTCCAAATGGATTTAACACCAAACTGAACAGTGTTGATTTAAAATAGGATGGACAGATGGATGATATCAAGATGTTTTTTTCGAAATTGAAAAAGAGATAAAAACCTTAATACAAATTCTGAGCATCTCGAGCTAAGATATAGGAATGCAATTTGAAATTAAAAAATGTATAATGCTTAGAAAGAAAAGAGACGAGAGGAGTGGGTACAAGAGAAGAGGAAGAATCGAGACAGTCGACACCACAGTACTGTTAAAATTAGCCAGTAGTGAACAGTTCTGGAGATCAAAAAGACTTGTCACTCAGACTGTAGTAATAAATCTCCAGTTAGAACTTTTGTTTGGTTTGGTTTGTTTTGTGGCATATCAACCTCAGTGGGTCATTTAATGCAGATAAAATTTTGAAATAAATCAATTCTTAATGGATAATACAATTTTTTTATAAATACATTTTTCTATTTAACCCATAGATGGGACCCTAACAGGTACTACCACTCCGGGCCAGAGTGGACCAGGGAGCAATGGTGATGAAGGGGTGCTCCACATTCCCCAAACCTCCAAAACTGGAACCTCACCATCAGATAGAGTTTAACGTCATTCCCAGGACATGTAGTCCCTCAGCCACCGCCTTCTAGCACCCATATGATAAAAAGGGGTTGGGGCTTGCCATAAGGGCAATAGGGTTGGGAAAATCATATAGGTGCTAGGGCTTGACGTGACCAGCCGATTGATCGGAGGAGGCCTCTCCGACCGCCTGTCTAGCCCAAGATAGGGCCAAAGTGGAGTATTGCATGTCATGAACTGCCCATCCACCTGGATTCTATCCTTAAGCATCACGGGTCGCCACCCACGGCCAACAGGTGGCCCCATTGGGGGAGTCTTACCCCTCTGCAGAGGTGCAGTCAGTTCATTCTAATGCCCCAGCCGACAGGGCGGATTAAAGGCTTTAAAGATATTTATATTGTTATACTCTATATAAGAAAATATGATGTCAAAATTGATAACTCACTTCTGCTTTTCTTTCTTAGCAACTTGAGTAATGTGGACCACCTGGACGCCATAGTCTCCCATCGGAAGAAACTGAAAGAGAGAAAAGATTATCGATTCAAAATAGTGCAAAACAAAATGGGAACATTTGTCTGAATTTTAAAAAATGAGGCTTGATAATTTGTATTACCATATTTGACGGTATATAAGACGCACCTTCATTTCATCAGGTCAGATTCAGAAAAAAAAAAGTTTTTAGTGTATTTAAGCATATATTGTTGAAAACAGTCTAGCTGTGAATTACACAAGCAGAAACATAGCTGTATAAAAGTAATTTGGCAGTACAGGCAAGCAATAAGCATACACAAGACATCTCAATAGTAGGAAATAATAATAATAATAAAAAGGCCTATATTTAAACAATAGATGGAACCCTAACAGGTACTACTACCCCAGGTCAGGGTGAGCCTAAGAGTGATGGCAATGAAGGGGTACGCTACACTCCCCAGAGCTCCAGTTTCAGAACCTCACCCCTACAGGCAGTTTAACATCATACACAGGACACAAAGACCCTCAGTCACCCCCATCTAGCACATATAATAAAAAGGGAGGCACGTGGTGTAATAGTTAGAATCATAGAAAATGGATTAGTCTACCCAAATTCAAATACTGGACGAGGTTGTTTGCATTTCACATAGCACTAATACCCTTAGGAAAGATATGCATCTAACTACTCTATCTCCAGCTATCGGTAATTAGTAAGAAAGACTGGAGTGGTTGCTAATGTTGAATGGTATGGCGGTTGCTATTCCTGAGCGACAGGACTGTTGCTAATGTAGGGTGGTATTGCTGTTGCTAATGTTGAGTGGTATGGCAGTTGGGAGTGCATCGTGTAGGGTAGATACTAATGTTGAGTGGTAGGGAAGTTACAAATGTTGGGCTGTAGGGAAATGGTGAATGTTGCGTTGTAGTGCAGTTGTGAATGCGGAGTTGTAGAGCAGTTGGGAATGTGGCATTAAGGTAGATCGATTTTAGAACAGTAACGTCTCATATGTGGCGAAAGTTGCAAATTAGCATAAATTTCAAAACTTTGCCTTCGTTCGAGGAAATAGATTTCAATCTTTTAAAATGTTATCACTGTTACAGCTTAATTATTTAGGTAAAAAACAGCATATCAAAGGCATATTTTAAATTCTATCTATGAGAAGGAAAACTCTGAATTCAAACCTGTTAAACCATTTAAAAAATTGACCTTGTGTCACATCCTGCTCATGCATAGAGGTTGGTAAATATCTATGATAAAAAGGGATGGGGGGTTTGCCATAAGAGCAATTGATCAGAGGAAGCTTCTTAGACTACACGTATAACCCAAGAAAGTACCAAAGTGGCATGTTGCATATTATGGACTGCTCAGCTACCAGGTTTCCATCTTTAAGCATCACAGGAGGCCCTATTGCAGGAGTCTTACCTCTCTGCAGAGGTGCAGTCAGCATATTCTACAGCCCTAACCAACAGTGTGATTACCAAGTAGGATATTTTAGCAGAACATTTCTGGGAAGCATATTGGTATTTCGTTTTAAATTAGCATAAACCTCACCTAGAAAGACATTTTGAAGATTGCACAAATTTTACCATTTATTTTTCAATAAAACTGTCAACTTCAAAACACCATAACTTGTGTCCAAATTTTTAAAATGAGCCTTGATAATTTGTATTATTTACATTTTTCAGACTGTTGTGCTCATCTCTATTATCACTAGCAAATATATGCACCCTCCGGGTGCAAGTATTTAAGTTTTAATATAATAAAATATCATATTAAATTAGAAAGGTTGATGAAACTGAATAAGTATGCAGATAAAAAGATTTGGAACAGAGGGGGTATGATTGAAAAATAGAACAATTTTGAAACTAACTCTTCCATCATTTTCCGTTACTCCCGTTGTTGCAAGATGGGTATATTCCTGACTTTTGTGAGCTAGGACTACTAATGGAAGGAGGAGGAATAAATAACAAAGGCTTAAAAAAATAGTGATGACCCAAAAGAGGAGAGCGATGGTTTGACCGTAGCGTAACCCCGAACAGAGAATTGACCGCAAGCAGGAAGTTGGGTGTTGACCGGAAGTCACGTGGTGACGTGGGGGAAAAAAAGAAAGGGTTCGTTCTCTTTTTGCCGGCGGCGGTCGTAGGGTACGGACCTCATGAGAGCCCAGTAATCTAGTAGTGTTCTCTCTCTTTCTCTCTGCCTTTCCTCCTCTCTGGTAGGAGCCCACTATACGAGCACAAAAATAAAGGCTGGCAGTTGTGACGAAATGTTTCTCGTGTTATGATTTTTTATCGGCACCATTTCAGCACAGTGACTTTTGGAGTTTTAGTACCAAGAAAGAAAAAAGGACTACGGTACATGTATCGTTTTAGTGCCGTGAATATTACAACGTAACACCGTCTTTCATTGATAAATTTTCCTAATTCAACTATTTAGTTAAAATAGGAAGTAAAGAATGATATTACAGTCATTTCTTCTTGTTAATGGATTTCTTTTAAGATTTAACTCTAAGAATTTTGCTCATATTCATTAAGATAACACCAAACAATTAGAAATCAATAATACTAAGCATATATTTATTAAAATCAAATTTCTAATATCAATATGCAAATTAGCCTTCCCATTCACACTGTAAACCGCTATTGTGTTGTATATATAAATGCAATTGCATGTTATTAGTATGTAGATATGGGCAACAGTCTTAATGATGTAAAACAATTTTATTAATAATTGAAGTTTAAATAAAAATAAAATCATGGAGAATGTGATGTAAATAACAAAGAGAATTGTGACTTGTATAGTAATAAAGTTTCGGTTACAGACAGATAAACCTACAATCTCCATTATAATAAGATATACACAACATTACAGGTTCAATCCTGACTACAGGTAAAAATGACAGAATAATTAACATAGCTTAACACTTGTACCCAGTCATTGTCAACGGAATAAGAACAATCAACCCCAATCGATTGTTACATATTGATTGGATCCCTATTACTTTTTAAGGTAGTATAGAAATCCTTATGGCAATCAGTACAGCTGATGGCCTTGAGAGTGAGTGACAATGCTTGACCTCACTCTCACCTTGCTTTCTGGGGATAGAATCGTGAGAACGGAACCCCGATAGAAAGCCCCCCTTCCAGTTTAAGGTGGGCAACTCAAGAAGTGAGTTGCAGTAGAGAGTTGCAGTAAGTCAGTTGTGGAGTTAGAAGCTAGCAAGATGTGACTCTCAGCGCGCAGTTGTCTGGTTCTGGGGTTCCAGAATAAACTAACATCCAAAGTAAATCGAAGTCTTGTTGTTATTACTAAAAGCTAACAATGACACAAGGCTTCTGATAAGAAATGGTCCCCAGCAGAACCAGACACGGAATCCCCATACAAGAAGACCAGACGAGACCTGTAGAAGATATACCAGATCCGGCCAGAAGAATAAAAGAGGTATATAACACAATTAAATAAAGGATTTGGTTCTATGTTCTGTGAAAGCTTATGACATGAAGGCTCCTGAGTTCAACAAGAAATAATACAAAACTTTTAGAATATGTTAAAAAATAGCCAATGTCTCGGTCCTAGCTCACTATGCTGTAATCTTGTGCCAGACAAAGCTAAGGTTTTTGAATACTAAGTTTGCATATCTCTTCATTAAAAGTCACTATACAAGCATTAGCTGATGACTTTTTTTTTTCTATTGTTTTTATTGGACTGGTTTTTATAATTGATCAGGAATCTCTTTTTAATAAACACCTTCCCATGTTTACAATGTTATGGCCAACATTAACAATATGTTTTTCTTTTGTAATTATCTTTTATAATTGGTTTAGTTGATGACCCATGTGAAAAAAAACATTGGCCTATTATCTTAGAATGGACAATTAACGAGGCTGCAAAATTTTATAGATGATGCGACTTTAAATACAAAGTTTCAGGAAAGTACCCACCCTGTCATCTGAGGCTGTAGAATATGCCAACTGCACCTCTGCAGAAGGATAAAATTCCACCAATGGGGCCACTTGTTGGCTGTGGGTGATGACCCATGATACTTGAGGGATAATCCTGGTGGCTGAGCAGTCCATGACCTGCAACACTCCACTTTGGCTTTTACCTGAACTAGACAGGCATTAGGAGAAGCCTCCTCCACTTAATCAGCTGGTCACATCAAACACTTGCACCTATAATATTGTCCTGACCCTATTGCTATTATGGCAAACGCCCAACCCTTTTTATCATCTATGTGCTAAAAGACATATTAGTTCAAATCCTGGACGTAGTAATTGCATTTACTTTGCGCTAATAACCTTGGGAAAGGGATGAATCCTACTCTCCCTCCAGCTATGGGTAAATAGCAGGGTAGACTGGGTTCTTTAACCATGGCTAGGTAACCAGTCTAGGAGAAGGAAAACTCTGAATTCAAACCTGTTAAACTCCGCTTAAGAAATTGACCTTGTGTTACATCCTGCTCATGCGGTGAGGTTGGTAAATATATATATAAAAAAAAATATATATATATATGCGCTAAAAGACAGTGGCTGAAGATCTTAGTGTCCTGGGTATGAAGTTAAACTGCATCTATTGGTGAGGTTTCAATTCGGGAGCTCTGGGGAGTGTGGAGTACCCCTTCATTGCCATTACTCACATCTCTACTGAGAGATGGAGATATAGTATCTGTTAGGGTCCCATTTATGAGTTAAGTCAATCAAAAGATGCGTTTAAAAGAAAATTAGTTTTAAAAAAAGAATTGAATACCAAACAAGAATGAATAAAATAACCCAAGATTTGACATGCCGTAAAATCCAACCAACAAAAATCAGAAAAATGCAATAATTTGGCACAATTCATCCATTTTAGATGCTTTTGCTAAGGTCATGAAAGTGACAAAGTACAATAGACTGAGCTCTTCTGATACTTTCCAAGTGCTACTCTCTGCATTTGCCTACATTTCTTTAAGCATAGCATTGGAATCCAAGGTTTTAAGCTTACCTAACCATGCCTTATTGTCAAGGTTCTTGCTACCTAAGCAAAATTTCTTGAACCATCTGGTTACTGTACTGTGGTCAATTGCACCTTCACATTTCACACAAATGTTTTTGGTTGTTCCGGCAGAGTTTGAACTTGTAAAACATATGGTTCTGAATTAAATTACATTGCATATTCATCTGTGCTACTTTCAAATCATTCATAGAGTGATGTAATACATAAGATATTAATGTACCAACTAGCACAATACTACTAACCCCAGCAGATACGTTCCGTGGCTTGAACTACTATGGTCATGTGAAATACACACTGCAAACCAGGGTTGCAGAATCAGATGTTATAAGGTCCATCACTGAATCCTAGTATGACTAGGATGCTGAATCTGACTTCTAGGATTCCTATAATTCAGACTCCGCATCTTTAACATAATTAGAATTAAGTTAGACTGTCAACAAAGGTAAAGTAGCTAACTAAAATAACTTTACTAAAAAAAATTATTTTCTCATTGTCCCTTGACACATGCTCTACACTATGATGTCAGCCTGGCTCTATTTCTCACCATGTTAAGGATGCACCACGTTTTATAAGATAAATTTGTAAAATGATGTATTTTTGATGAATTTATATATCTGTAAATCTATAATATAAATAAAAAGATAAGTTAGATGTTTAACCCAAACACAAAAAAAATTGTTTGTTGGTTGAATTTTATGGCATGTGAACCCTTGTTGGGTTATCTTATGCTGAAGATGTTTTGTTTTATTTATCTTTGATCGGTATTCAAAATTTTTTTTAAACTCAATTTTTAATACATTTCTTAAAACACATTTTTTCTATTTAACTCGTAGATGGGACCCTAACAGGTAATACCACTTCGGATCAGAGTGGACCTGGGAGTAATGGTGAGGAAGTGTCCCCCACATACCCCAGAGCTCCAAAATTGGTAAATCTCTACTAGATGCAGTTTAATGTTATAAAATCTTAGTTCACAATAAAATTATAGTTAGTAAAAGTAAAGAATAAGGTTTCAATTTCAGAAGGTACAAAGACCAACTCTGACTCCTAGTATTCATAGGATGTCTTCTCAATCTAAAACATACAATTGACTCTGCCACAAACTAGCATGAACCAAAATATTGCAAAAATTCCTCCAGAGTGGCTGAATTATGCCTTACATTTCTAAAATATTGCAAAACTTTTGACTCACCCTAATATTAATTATTTGAAACCATATAATTGCTCACAAAAAAAAAATTTTTTTTTAAATTAAAAAAAAAAAAAAAAAAAATAATATATAATAATAATAATAGGCTGATTTCAGCATTAAATAGTCCAGCAAGTGTTGACATGCCATAACACCATTTACACCAACGAACCATAATAGTCAAATCTATACTATACCTAGTTTTAAAAGATAGCGTGTTCAATAATCACTGGGTATCTCCTATTACCGATTCAGCTTAGTAAATGATAAAAATTGGGATGCTGAAGAGGGATGATATTTATTTATTCATTTACTCATTATTGGTTTTTCTATTTTTCTTTCTTTTTGTTTTTAGAATGGATCAAAACTTGGCATCACACAGTTCAGTCTGGTCCATCATATTCATGACCTTGGCAAAAGCATCCAAAGCTGCTAAATGGTGCCTCATGTTACTAAAATATTGCAAAACTTTTGACTCACCTCAGTATAATTGGTAAGTCTATTTTCTGTTAGGGTCATTAAAGTTTTATAGTAACAATTACGATTTATAAACTTTCTGTGTAATTCTTTTAATTGTCAACAAAGTCTTCACTTTTTATTCAACGTTGACAGGTACTTCAGCTAGTATAATAATTAGATGTATTTTTAGAATCAAATTGAACAAATAAAATAAATTTGAAAAAGTAAATAAGCAGAGATGGTCACTTCTAATCGCAAAAGAATAATATACACAAAATCATTAAGTAGTTTTCTTTTTCTCTTTTGTGAATTAAATATTAAACATGTACAAGGGAGAGTAAAAAATTATCCACACTTTTGCCATAACATATCTTTACTATTGTCAGATTATGATATGTACATTCATGCTTATAGTTGTGGTCCCATGATTGAATCTTGAGCCTGATTGTGCCATTTTTCTTGCTGTTTTTAAAGAGCAAACATGGTTTATCCATCCACTAGCAGTATGCACCAAAGAAGTGACTGGATTCCTCTGGTCAGAAGGAGTGTCAGAGGCTGAAATTCATCAGAGGCTTTTAGCACAATACGGGCACAGTGCACTACTGTGTAGAAGTGTGTATGAGTGGATAGAGAAGTTTAAAAGAGGCCAGACAAGCATGATGCACATAAAGGGAACAGGATACCTGTAAACCTCCACCACTTATGAGAAGATTCAACCTTCTCAAGAGATAGTAATGGTAAACAGGCAAGTTATCATTGATGAGGTAGCTTTTCTCTGCAGATTAGTCATGGTTAGCCTATCAAATCATCCATGATGAGCTCAGCTTCCATAAAATAATCTTCAAAATTGAATCTTCCTCATAGTTACTTTGTTTTATTTCAGACAATGGTATTATAAGAGTCATGGTATTTGATGTCAATAATTTTGTTATTGGATGCTTAATAGGAGGTAAAATATTTTAGTTGAGTTTCCACTCTCCAAGGACCAATATTAGCATTAGTATATCCATGATATACTAACACTGAACAGAATTGGAAAGAGAGACAAAATAAACTCACTTATACAAATAAGCTACGGGCCCAAAGGCCAAAAAGGCTCTAGTTTTTGATTTAATTTGTAATTTTGATGGTGGGAAAAAAAAAGGCAGCCAAATGAATGCCTATAGACTCCTGAATATCATACTATTTTTCTGATGCGTAAATGTTGCTTATATTAAAGTTTTCCGTGGGTACCACCAATTTTCCCCATCAAATTTACCCCCCCCCTACTATATTTAACATAATAGAACTTGCATAAATCTTGAAATTTTTTTATTCACTCGAAAGAAGAAGCATTAAACAAACTCCTAATGATTTTTTAAAATTTTTTTCGGCTTACGAAAATAATGCAAATTATAAACGAAAAACAATGTTTACATTTTTTCACCGTTAAATCAATTGAAATTTAACGTAGCCAAAAACAAGTTATAACTAAAGTTTTTTTTTAAAATTCTATGAAATATAAATTAATGGTCCAATTTTCACGAAAATTTCTATAATTACTTACCTTTGGATGAATATATGTCTGAAATAGTTTTTTTCTAAAATATATTAGGGGAAATATTTTTTTATGAGGTCTACTACCCCCCTATATTATTTTATGTAATATGAAAAAATGAACTGGAAAAAACGATTTTTACTTTTTTTCTATAAAGATAAGAGTCTAGATAATTATATCAGAAGATTTTTATAAGTTTCAATGGCAAAGATTTTTAATAAAAGAACCATAAATACAGACTTCTGTTAAAAAATGATATCAATAAAGAAACTGGCCGTGTTGTAAATAAACTGACTAAACCTACCTAAAACAATAACATTTGATTTTTTTTTTTATATAAACAATATACAAGAGTAATCTCAAAATTAATGTCTCTAAAGCACTAGGGATGCAGGGAAAACGTTTGTGTAGCTAATAGCAACACTATTGTGTTTGTTATACATACACCTATGCCTGCATGCTCCTGGTTGCCAGGCTCAGTCTTGGCTTGACAGTTATTCCTGATTGAGCTCGTAATTGATGCTATTGCCAAGAGTGAAGTTTGTGCAACTATTTTTCTTTTAACACCAAGGCATTAAACCGATTCAAATTCATTGCCAATTAACAGAAGTGTACAGTGAGTTGTGCATGGATGTCAAAAACATCTGCAAGTGGCATAAAGGAGTTTGAAATGACAAGTTAGGTTAGGGTTAGGGGTTAGTTTTATAATTAAACAAAAAAAAAAACTCTAAAAGTCGTCTGTTAACAATTAACCAGATTTTGACGGTGTAAATGGAAAAAATGTCCCCACGAATCGAGATTGCAAACGGGGTGCCTAAAGGTCATATGGTCCAAAACAATTATTTAGTAAAATGAATGTTTTTTTAGCATTAGGCAGCGGGCTTATTGCCTACGTATATTGAATGCAAAATAAGTTTGTGGAATGACCTATTGTCAGTATCAGTTGAACAGTGAGGGAGTCTATTCCCTTTTCGTTAGCACTAGACCAGGGCGATTGTTTTGCTGAGGTCGAGCGCCACATCTACCGTCATCTCCAAGATGCTTTACCGCACAGGTCAGATTTACACAAGCAGTGTTACTCATGCGCAGAGTTGGTAGGGATCGGTATCGATCCCAGACCCTTCCGATTCATAGGTGAATGTTCTACCGACTGATCTAAACCTTGAATGCACTGATCTTGAATATACTTTTATTAGAATAACTCACATGAATATTTCTCTCACTTTTAGGACTATTCCTTTATGCAACAAAATATCTTTGTTGTGAAAGTATTTATTTTTTTCCATTAAGACGTCTGTAGGCAAATATACTTATAGAAATATAAATATGCATCGCCTGAAATGACAATTATGTAGAAAAATAGATGGATATTCAAGAATGTTCTAGAAAGTGAATGTAATAGTGCGACTGAAGTGCAGACTCACTTATCATGAGGTTGTAGTCAAGCATGTTAGCTACTACACCACAGGGACTTAACCCCCCATATAACAGTGCAAATTAGTTGTAATAAGAAGAGTTACTTGAAGGATAATGGTTTACTAAGGATTATTAGTATTATTTACTTGAAACCATATAAATGCGTAAAAACACAACTAAGCCCAGGCAACAACACATATACATATAGGTATACATACATATACATACACACACAATTACACAGAGTATTACCTCTTTCTTACTAGTTAATTATATAAGCACTTAACAATCTGATTATTTTAAGTCTTGCTTCTAGTAACATTCTCAAGCCAAAATTACTGATAATACCAGGGTAAGTATCTGTAGGTATGAACAGGTAAATTGGATAATAACAGGTAAAACAACTGGTAATAGGTATGTTGGAGAAGCCAAACAGATATTCAGAAGTCCTCACTAATTCAAAATACAGTATTTTGTTGCGCTTAAGACAAACTTTCAGCCTCCAGAGATATCTATCCCTCAAACTCACCCCAGAGTGAGTTTGAGAGACAGATGGCTGAATGGAAATACGTAAAAGTACAAAATTCTAACTGATGTAGCTTCACTTTTGGACAAAACAAAACTATTTTCTTGGTACAACTAACATTCAATATATATAAAATGATTAAGAAAAAGATTGTCATATATGCAGTGACACATCAGGATTTTCTCACCTATTGTTCTTGCTATGAAAAAAATCAAATCATTGTTAACTTAAAAAAATGTTGCAATTTTTTGCACACCGCCCCCCCCCTAAAATTTAGAGAGCTAAAAATTGACAGTCTAAAACCTGGATAAAATTTTAGAAAAATTGAAAGGCATGGGTGATATTACCTGGATGATTTGACATGGAATGACCGCCTGGGTTCACTAGGGCAAATAGAGGTCTTAGCATTTAAGCAGGGGCCGGGTTAGCTCAGTCGGTAAAGCATTCGGCTAGAAACCACAAGGTTCCTAGTTTGATACCGGTCCCCGCCAACTCAGCGTATGAGTAGCACAGGGATCTGTGCGGTAAAGTAAAGAGCTGATGGTAGGTGTGGCGCTCCACCTCAGATGCTAAAAACAATCTCCTTGGTCTAGCGCTATTGAAAAGGGGATAGACTCCCTCACTGACTGGCTGATACCGACTTTAGGCCGCCCCGTCGACTTTACTTACTTTACTTTAAATAGAAGTAGAATTGTGGTATAGTTTATTTTATTTTCACATTTCATCATGGTATTTGTTCTTTAATTTCATATTATTATTTGTTTTATCTTTTATACAAGCTTTATTAATTGGGCAGTCCATAATGGAGTAATGGTTTGCAAACTACTCTCGCAGATCCATATTGAATAGCTAGTTTGATCCTCGCTGGATGCCCCATACATATAACTTTGTCGTATGGGTTGTGTAAATACCTACTTGCACCCTTGTGTCATATCCTACCCATGGAAATCAGGTTGGATAAATATCTTCATCCCTGTCCAATTAGCTAAGCTACCCGAGTAGCATGTATGCACCCTAATCTATATATTTAATGTTGAGTGTGTGGCACTCCACCTCAGATGAAAAAAAAAAAAAAGCCCTTTAATACGGTTTAGTTTAGTGACATGAAATTATACTAAATCATTCCTTACTTTTAGGATTGAGTTATGTTAGAAAAAAATGTCGGTTTTAATTGGTTCTCATCATCATCATGCAGCACGGATATCCATGACAATCTCTTGCCAACCTTCCCTATCATTCATTGCACCTGGGAGGTCCTCTACGGAGCAACCAGCATCTTCGCATAGCTGGTCAATGTAGGTCCTTACTGGGCGCCCCACACTTGCATGTCCATGTGTTGGCTTCCACAGGAGAACATCGCTTATGAGTTCATCCTTGCTTCTCCAGCAGTGTCCTGCATGCCTTGTCTGTCTCACTCGGATAGTTTGTGAGATGGAGGGCAAGTGACTGTACAGCTGCTTCCTTGTGGGGTGCTGTTTCCACGACTTGTTCAAGACTGCACACAGCATTCTTGTGCAGCTTCCATCTAGCTTATTCTCAAGACACTTCATTAGGATTCAAGTGGTGCAGCCATATAGTAGCACTGATACAACCACAGCCTGGAAGAATTGTGGTTGTATCAGTAATTAGTCATAATTTGCAATTAAGTCAAAAACTGACCAATCACTTACTTTACTTTCTGCATATCACTTTCTACCCCTCTATGTATCTCTTGATTATCTCCTCATTATATAATGTTAGTTTCTCTAGAGAGAGAAAGAAAGACGGGAGATTTTGAAATGTATTTCTATGTTAAATTTCACAAGCAGCAACAGGTAACTTAAATTAGGTCAAACATCCCCATTCTTAGAAATCTTACAAAATGATTTTAAAGTTTTGTCCAGGCTTTATTTATTCCTTTTTTTTTTTTTAATTTTATTCACTTTGCTAACTCACTTTCCCCTAATCTTAATTATCTACCCAGAGCTGAATGGGTGACCCAACAGGTCACGTTTTGTCTAGTAATATAAAAAATAATTTATTTTAAATTCATTATGAGATGTTTATTAAGTACAGCAAAAAAGGAAAAGAAAGTACAATATCTGTGATGCTATTTTGAATAGTGTTGGGTCAGTAAAATGGTAATTCCTGTGTGTGGAGTTGAGTGAGGTAGAGGCTTTCTGTGATTGAATATACCAATCACATGATGAGCCCAGAAGTTTTGGTGCAAAATACCAAAAATGACAGAGACCCTGGACCAGATCCAACGAGGCAGTGACTTTAAAACCTCTCCAAGAAATCAACCTAAGATACCAGATATCTTCACCAGCACACTGGTAAGTCTCTCAACCTCAACTTTATACACAGGAAGGACTTTATATTGTTACTCATTGTTTTATTTGATCATTGATAAATTGTTAGAAGTTTTAATCCATTTATTTGTTACTGTTAGTCTTAGAATTAAATGCTATACTAACACAAAAATAGTACAGGTTTCACTGATGTATAAGATTTATAACAATAGGTATTTATCCAACTTATTCACCATGGGTAGTATTGAAGTCAGTCAGTCTACTATTGGTTTGAACAATGTGACTGGCCAAGCACAAGTGAACCAGTGTCAAGACAACTGGTACTTATGGGAATTCAGAACAGTCCACTCATGCATTTGGGTGATTCCATTCCCGAGTCCTGATTGGCTGCTTGGTTTGTAGGATCCTCTGAGGCTCCATAAATCCTGCCATTTTGCAGTAGTCATTGCAGCAAACCAGAATCATATTTCAGTTACAACTGCTTGTTGTCTCGTCTTACCAATTCGACGGTAATTGGACTTAGTATGATTATTCTACAGGTAGGATGTGACACAATGACACATGAGCATTGAACTTATTATGAATTTGTGAGACTTGCTTTTTATCCATTACAACACAATGGAATGCACTTTATAAAAGTTATATAGTATGGACAGCTCATTTTGGAAGGTCTGTAAATGCATGTTGTCCAGTGGGCTGGCAAGGCAATGAAAGAGACCGAGCATGTCTTTTGGCTCCAAAAGTTAAACTTTCAGCTGAAGTGGAATTGTGAGATATTTTTTATTTCATATTGTTTTTTTTTTTTGTTGTTTTTTTAATTTTTATTCAAACTTCATTAATTTACTAATCCCCATACTCGATCCCAGATATTGAGCAGACTCTGTAGATACAGCAAAAAGAAATATATATATGAGAAATCAGTTGATTGATATATTAACAAAAGTGACATTTTTATGCAAAAAGAGAGGCTTCAAGATGCTAAAAATTTAAATTTATATTCATGTATATTCTGACCAATCAACACATTTGAAGAGAATGCCAACATATCTTTGAATTGGTAGATGATATATTTTGCCATACTAACTAGTAGAACAAAAAATCTTAAATAATTCAAGAATCTTTTCTCTCCTAGATTATTAAAAAAAACTCCAAACCGTGATAGAATAACTAGTTGTTACTCTAGATTACCCTTTCTAGAAAAGAAAAGGATTTGTAACTTTTGTTTTTCAGACATGATTAAATGCTGTAGACAAATTAGCAATTAACTAAAATTTGTTTGAGGTGAAAAGATGAGGGATTTTTGGTTACACTTTTTATAAACTTAGAACCTGGAACCAAACAGATAGCAGCTTTATATATAATAAACTAATAAATGAATATTAAAGAAAACAAAAATACTGAAGATTCTATTAAGTATTGATCTCAATGTGACCTATTTTTGAGTTTCTTTCCTAATTGCAATGTCTTTCTCTAATAAAATCAGATCATGTGATAACATACCTTTTCTACATTGATAAAAACAAAAAAGAAAACCCTTAAATCTGATTAAAAAAATTGGCTTCCAATTCATGGAAAAGTATATATATATATATGTAGAAAGTTTTGTAGAAAAAACAACAAGATGTTAAAAGTTTTGCTCACAGAAATCTGTTTCGACCGTATGAAGAGGTCTTTATCAAAGCAATATTGTAAACGGAAAGACGAAATAAATATATCATTAATCACGAGGCACAGAACGCTCTCGATCAGTACCTGAATTTTCAAAAAAATTTTTTAAATGTGTATTTTATGTTAAAAATAAAATAAATTTTATTTTTAAAAATTATAAGCATTTTTATCATTAAAAAAGCTCAAAAGAGTTTGCAGTAAAAGTGTATATAAATATAAAAAAGATCAGGAAAATGTTCCGGTTACAAAAGAAAGTTTTTAAAAATATAATAAGTCCAACAGTACAATAGATGAAGATGGAAAATTTCAGGAATCTGTAATGACAAATTCGTAGTTTATATATATATATATATATATATAAACAAGTAGAGAATTTGATGGATATAAAAAAAAGAAAACTGTCCCATGATAGTTGTTACATTTGCAAAAAAATTTTATACACTGAATGTCACAAATATTGAGACACAGAAGTAACAAAACCTATTACTTTTGTCCCATAATGATTGTTACATTTGCATATAAATTTCATACACACAATGTCATGACTATTATGGGACAGAAGTAACAAAAACCTATTACTTTTGTCCCATAATGATTATTACATTTCCATGTGAAGTAGTAAATAAGAAATAAAATAAAGAACAACATAAATATTTACCATTAAGCTTAGCTAAGTACGGCCCAAGGCCAAATGTAAAAATTGGGACGTTGAGGAAGGCAAGGACATATAAGCCTGAATGAATGCACGCTGTCTTAGCCAGAGTTACATTATCCACACACTATTAGGTCACCTGTGGGTGCACCATGTGGTATAATGGTTCAGTTCGACCATTGTTAAGGAGTTTGCTTCTCACTGGGTGCATAATAATTCTGGCCTTGTTCCAAAAACACTTACATCTTGTTAGCAGTTTTTTTTTTTTGTTCTTCAGTACAAACAACAAATGGATAATAAACTTCTTAAACTTTAAACTTTGTCTAGAATGAAAAAAAAAAATAGAAGGGAAAAAAATAAATATTTGACTTGTTGAAAGGGGGGGGGCAACAATGTCATCGCCGTCAAAAAATCTTCAGCAGCTAAAAAAAAAAAAAAAAAAAAAAAAAAAAAAAAACGGTCGTCATAAAATCTTCAGTAACTCAAAATCCTCAGCGGCTGAAAAATCCGTCGTCGTAAAATCTTCAGCAACTCAAAATCGCAACTCGACTCCTGTCATCACCCCACTTCTACTAATACTAGTTTCACATCCGGGTGTATGCATCCCACACGAGATTCTCGAGCCAATCCCGGCCGCCGGAATCCTAATAGCTATCATCCGGGCACCTGGCGCTTACATCCGGGACTGTAGCTTCTCGATTTTGGTGCCAATGTGTCGCCTGTTAACATTCTGAAGGAAGAGGATTCAATTCTACAGTCCTACATATCAAGCAAAGCCTAGCCTGCTTCCTTTGAGAATACGGCAGGCCTTGACGTTCACCACTCACCTCGTGTCCTCTGTCACACTTTGTCTAAGGACAATTTAAAAAAAAAAAAATTATTAGTCTGAAGGTTCCAGAATATGACAAGAAACAGCTCAAGAAGGCCGGAGAGTGTATTAACCAAAATGTTGTGCATGTAATAATAAAGATGAGGACAATAGTAAAAAAAAAATCCACATAATACAAAAGAACTTGTCAAATCATTTTTAAGTTTACTAGCAAATATATGCACCCTCTGGGTGCAAGTATTTAAATATTAATGTAATAAAATATTACATTAAATTAGAAAGGCAAATCAAGCTAAATAAGAATGCAGATAAAATGATTTGATACAGAGAGGGGTATAAACCAAAAATAGAACAACTGAAACCTACTCTTCAATCTCTCCTGTCTTTTATTGCTAAATTTTCATAATTTAACTATTTAGTTAAAATAGAAAGTAAAGAATAAAATTACAGTTATTTCTTCTTGTTAGTGGATTTCTTTTATTATTTATCCCCCGAAATCTTTGCTACTTATTCATTAAGATATAAACAAACAATTAGAAATCAAATTTTTAATATCAATATGCAAATTAGCCTTCTCGTTCACACTGTAAACCGCTATTTTGTTGTATATATAAGTACAATTGCATGTTATTAGTACGTAGATATAGTCAACATTATTAATAATGTAAAACAATTTTATTAATAACTGAGGTTTAAATAAAAATGAAATCATGGAGAATGTGACGTAAATGACTAAGGGAATTGTGATATGAGTAGTAATATAATTTCGGTTACATACAGAAAAACACACAATCTCCATTATAATAGGATTTGTCTAATTTTAAAAATCAACCTAATTTACCAATTCTAAAAAGCAGTGGGGGTAGACATTTTTGTCCAAACTAAGCTGGGTGGGGGGTGGAATTGTAGCGAAATAGTTACTGTTATTGGAAGTGAACTAAAAAATGGATACGATGAGAAGATTTCAAATCCTAAATGAGGCTGTTTACATTTCACATAATGCTAATCCTCCTGGGAATAGGATGAATTTCACTATTCTACTTCCAGCTATGGATAGATGCAACCTATCTAGGAGAAGGAAAACTGAATTCAAACCAGTTGTAGACATGTAGAGGAATGGGCTCTGCCATGCTATTCCTACCCAAGACACACTACATGAGTAAGCACCCCCATGACTAAACTGGGTTATGGACTCAGTGATTATGAAGCTAAGCTTAGGTTATCAAAGAAATACTGGGGAGTTTAAATTGACTGATTGAAACAGCAAGTCAAACTGTCTAGGTTTATTTTACCACCATCGGTGGCGGCAGGCTCTCCGTAGCGGACTGTTCATATCTGAAGCCACCTTGAAGCCACCCTGGCACAACACCATGAAGCCAAGAGGTCCAGAAGAAAGCAGTGACAACAAAGCACCAGCACATCAACATCTGTGGGGTTAGCCTTCACATGCAACATCTGAGATTGAGAATGTTTTTCGAACATTGGACTTCACAGTCACAGGAGGTGCTGTAACTTCAGGCACACAAAAACTATATTATAATCGTCCAAGACTTTCAGTTAATATGTAGAAAATGTTTGTTATCACGTGATCTGATTTTATAAAGAAAGACATTGTAATTAGGAAAGAATACCAATGGAATGTTAGGAAGTCATGTTTATATTTACATTTTTGTAAAGAGATTTTTTTTGGTCTTGGTCATATTGAATATGAATGATCTTTAAGCAGATCTATTTAAGCCATAGAAGAAACCCTAACAGGTACTATCGCTCCAAGTCAGAGTGGATCTAATGGCAATGAAGGGAGGTTTCACACTCTACAGACATCCAGAACTGGAGCTTCACTATCAATGCAATTTACTGTTATACCTAGGACAACTTTTTTTTGTGGTTCTTACATCTTAACAGGATATACAGTCAACCTATTTTAAGTCACACCAGTTTAAATTCAGGGTAAACAAAAACAAAAATTCATTTATAAAAAAAAGAATTTTTCAAAACTTAAGATGAAAATTATTTGTCTGCATTGTATTATTAAGATTTTTGGGACTTCATTTTTATTGTTAACTAGACAACATTTCAGCCAATGTGCCCTCCAAAGGCTCATGAATGCTCACGAGTTTGACAAGAAGGTTCCTGGGTTCGACAAGAAACACCTGAAGAAAGCCAGATGGCACATTGGCCAAAACATTGTGTATATAACAATAAAGATGAGGACAACAGTCTAAAAAATTTTAATAATAAATCAGATAAAAGTGATTTGCTTTTTTTTTTTTTTTTTTTTTTTTTTTTTTTTTTTTAAATCAGTATGTAAACAAATATGTGTTTTAAAAAAGTGGAATGTAAAACCTAGTTTACTCACACGTCCTCACTTAGGTTTTAGGAAAAGTTAATTCGAAAAATGAAAATTACTTATATTTACAGTGTGAAAAAAAATCAAATGCTCTATCAGCAGGATTTAGAATATGCAGACAGTCTTCACCAAAGTGGGGGTAAGACACCCCCCACCAAAAAAAAAAATAGGAGTGTCCTAGGTATGACATTAAACTGCATCTGATGGAGAGGCTCCACTTCTGGAGATCTGGGGAGTGTGGAGTATGTCTTCATTGCCAGTGTAGCGTAATAGTTACTGTTACTATTACCATCACTTTCAGACTAATAACCATTCGGTGCTGTTATAGTATGTGGCCTACCTGGTTTGAATGTGTCCTACCTCAGTAAGAGTATATTAATAGATATAACTAATAGTCAATTTATTAAAACTATTTATTTTTCACATATTCAATTTCAAGAAATGCAATCCATTAATAAGCTGTATATAGTAATTAAGAATAATTAAAAAAGAATTTATCCATAATTTACATGAATCAGATCTATTTAATTTTAAAATATGCTAAAATTCTGAAATAAGGTTAGGGTTAGCAGTTATTATAACCTTATAATATGATTTTTATGGTAGGCCACATACTATAAGATTAAGAGAGACATGATTTCATAGGCCACATACTATAAGATTAAGAGAGACATGATTTCATAGGCCACATACTATAAGATTAAGAGAGACATGATTTCATAGGCACATACTATAAGATTAAGAGAGACATGATTTCATAGGCCACATACTATAATGGTACCAACCATTCATCTTAACCATTAGGAAAGGTATGAACCACTTTATCCCCCTAAGTTATGAGTTAAATAGTACCACTACTGTTCTTCTACAAGGGTGGCTTTAGCATTAGATAACTCACAAAGGTTGATATGCCATTAGACAAAGAAATCAAACTTTCATCATCATTAGTTCCAGGTTCACTTTGACCCAGAGTGGTAGTACCTGTTAGGGTGCCATTTATGGGTCAAATAGAGCTGTTTGAAATTATAGTATCTGATAGGACCAGATACAAAAATAAATTTTAAAGATAAAAATGAGTGCAAATAGATAAAAATGAGTGCTATTAGATAATACTTGATATCATAACTCAAGAAATTTCATAAAAATGCACTATGAATGCAATTCATAGTGCATTTTTATGAAATTTCTTGAGTTATGATATCAAGTATTATCTCAGAATAAGATAACCCTAGAGGAGTTAAACCATTAAAATCAATCAACCACCCAAATTTTTGTAAACTGGGAAACTATACATTAAAAAGAAGGAATTCTTTTTTTTCAAAACCACTTTTTATTACAAAACATCCGTGTGTGTGTGTGTGTGTGTCTGTGTGTATATATATATATATATATATATATATATATATATAACTGAAAAACTAGAACTGTATTTTACAAGTTAGTTTGAAATATAGCTCTTCAGTGGTTGAAGTTCATTTTTCAATTTTTCAGGATCTATTTGTCTAGAAAGAACATGTGGTCTCCTAAACAATCAGGTTGGGCCTTCTACAGCCTTGTTGAAAGAAAAAATAGAGCACCTCCAATTTAGAACCTGATATCCCAGTATTTTTGCACACCTCATGTGGCGTTATGGTTAGAATGCTAGTTTAATAGACCCCTGTTAGTGATTCCATTTCCCCACAGTATGCCACCATACTTCTAGCCTTGTGTCTTTTAAATAAGCCTAATAAATAACAATCCTCTCCCCCAAATAACAATCACTAAAAAGGAGACAAATAAAATAACACATCTCAATTTTAGAACCTGGTATCCTAATATTTTCGGACACCTCACATTGGGCAGTGGTTAGTAAGCTAGATTAGTAGACCACTGTTAATGACTTAGTTTCTCAAAGGGTGCTCCATACTTCTAGCCTTGTGCCTCAATTAATTTAAGCTTAGTTAATAACAATTGGTTAGTTATTTCTCAGAATTTTTGAGATGAGGCTTAATAATTAGTATTATTTGGATTATTCGGACTATTGTCCTCATCTTCATTGTTATCTGTACAACGTTTTGGCTGATGTGCCTCCGGCCTTCTTCAGTATTTCTTGTTGGACTCAGGAAGTTTTTCAGATTCAGGAACCTTCTTTTTGGACTCGGAAACCTTATATTTGAACTCGGGAACCTTTTTGTCGTAATCGGGAGTCATCACGGAACTTTGAACCTAACCTTTATTAACACAGCTTAACACCTGTACCCCAGCTATGGTTAGTGGAATGAGAATAGGATACCTCCGTGGACTGAATAAAGGGTTAGATTCAAAGTTCAGTGATGGCTTCCAATTATGACAAGAAGGTTCCCGAGTCTGAGAAACTTCCTGAGTCCGACAAGAAATAGCTGAAGAAGGCCAGAGGGCACATCAGTCGAAACGTTGTACAGATAACAATGAAGATGAGGACAATAGTCCAAATAATACAAATTATTAAGCCTCATCTCAAAAATTCTGAAAAATAACTAACCAATTGTTATTAACTAGGCTTAAATTAATTGAGGCACAAGGCTAGAAGTATGGAGCACCCTTTGAGAAACTAAGTCATTAACAATAATCCAAATAATACTAATTGGTTAGTTGCTGGATTTTTTTAGTTTTTTTACAGCATACCAATGCTATTTTGGGTCATTTAATTCCAAGTCAAGTCATTTTTGATAAACAAAGAACTCAGGTTGCTTACATTAAACTTCAGATTCTTGTTCTTGGTTTGTTTTACAGCAATCAACCTCAGTGGGTCATTTAATGCCAGCAAAGTTTTCAAAAAATATTTAATTCTTAATGGATACTCAATTTTTTTTATAAACACATTTTTTTTATTTAACCCATAGATGGGACCCACTACCACTCCAGGTCAGAGTGGACCTGGGAGCAATGGTGATAAAGGGGTGCTCCACATTCCCTAGACCTCCAGAACTGGAACCTCATCATCAGATAGTTTAACGTCATACCCAGGACATTAAATTTAAAATTGTGAACATATTAAAAATTCATTGAATGCGATCTTATTAGTTTCAGTTTTTTTTTTGCATATCAATCCCTTATGGGTTAACTAATGCCAAAATTTGATACAAATCATTTGCACAGTTATATGGTTTCAAATATTCCTATCTAATGCAAATAATTTTCAAACAGATCTAGGTATTTAACTAACCCATTCAACAGGGTTAGGATGTATTGAGAATTCTGGGGTATGGGGGTTACCGTCCTTTGTCTGCGAGCCTCTGTTTCAAACCAACCAATCATGAGCCAGCATACTTTGGAGGCACAGCCGAATAAGCAAACTCATGCCACCTCTCTTCTGATCCAGCTCTCACTGGGGACAGACCTAAATAAGGGTCGGACAAACAGAATCAGAGTCGTCATCATATCCGAATGGAACAGAGGGCCGTAGCAAGGTCTGCGTTAATGGATACATCAGTTAAGTGACAAATTCTAAAGTTTGCGACTTATTGTTATTCTGTAATAGTCTTTTATTCATATTTCTTGTCGTTTGGTTGTTTCTTTAACTCTCACCTGTCTGCCACACTCATGGTTAACTCATACTTCAAACCTTGGAGTACTTTGTGCCTTATTTCTTTATAGATGTTTATGGGACACCCAGCAAGGATCAAACTCACTATTCAATGGTAAAGTATCTGCAAGACTAGTTTGTTAACTATTACACCATGATGGTTTGGCTTGGTTTTCTTCTAGCACCCATATGATAAAAAGGGGTTGGGGCTTGCCATAAGGGCAATAGGGTTGGGAAAATCATATTGGTACTAGGGCTTGACGTGACCAGCCGATTGATCGGAGGGGGCCTCTCCGACCGCCCATCTAGTCCAAGATAGGGTCAAAGTGGAGTATAGCATGTCATGAATTGCTAATCCACCTGGGCTCTATCGTTAGGCATCACGGGTCGCCACCCACGGCCAACAGGTGGCTCCATTGGGGGAGTTTTACCCCTCTGCAGAGGTGCAGTCGGTACATTCTAATGCCCCAGACGACAGGGCGGACACCATGATGGGATGCCTTATTTTCAAATAGATCTATATGATCAATAGATGGCAACCAAACAGGTACTACCATTCCAAATGAGAGTGGAACTACGAATAATGGTGATCAAGAGATGACTCCACAAACCCCAAAATTCCAGAACTGGAGCCTCACCAACAGATGCAGTTGAGTGTCATACCCAAGACACCTGTTTTTCTGGGGGTGGGGGGCGGTCTTATCCTTTTGCAAGGAATACATTCAGCATATTCTAAGTCCCAACTCAAGTTTAACAGCCTTATTAAAAGACAATAATATTCATATTAAACAACTATCATTGATATCATATAAATGATATCATCATAGCTTATGATATTTAATTCTTATCTAATAGTGAAAGTTGAGTGATTGGTTGATTTTAATAGCATAATCAACCCAACTAGGGTTATTTTATACCTAGAGGTTAGGGAATTGCATTCATTATACATTTGTATTCACATTGTGTGTGTAGTTGTTTCTTAAAAGATTTTCACACTAGATTTTTGTTATAAATAAAGTATTATTTAATACAAATAATTTCATGGTTTAAAATAATCATTTCTATCTAACAATATTCATTTGTTTACACACATTTATATAGTTTCAAGTAACTAATAATAACAATCCTAAGTAAACCCGCCTTGTCGGTGGGGCGTTAGAATGCACCAACTGCACCTCTGCAGAGGGGTAAGACTCCCCCAATGGGGCCCACCTGTTGGCCGTGGGTGGCTACCCATGATGCTTAAGGATAGAGCCCAGGTGGATGAGCAGTTCATGACATGCAATAATACCTTTGGCCCTATTTTGGCCTAGACGGGCAGTCGGAGAGGCCCCCTCTGATCAATTGGCTGGTCACGTCAAGCCCTAGCACCTATATGATTTTCCAAACCCTATTGCCATTATGGCAAGCCTCAACCCTTTTTATCATATGGGTGCTAGAAGGCGGTGGCTGCGGGTCTACATGTCCTGGGAATGACGTTAAACTCTATCTGATGGTGAGGTTCCAGTTTTGGAGGTTTGGGGAATGTGGAGCACCCCTTCATCACCATTGCTCCCTGGTCCACTCTGACCCGGAGTGGTAGTACCTGTTAGGGTCTCATCTATGGGTTAAATAGAAAAACATGATTGATAAAAAAATTGTATTATCCATTAAGAATTGATTTATTTCAAAACTTTATCGGCATTAAATGACCCACTGAGGTTGATATGCCGTAAAACAAAACAAAACAAACCAAAGTAAATAATTCTAGCTTCCAGGCAAATATTGTTATTTACAAATAATTTACAGTTATATATGAAGCATTCCTATACAATACTAATAATTTCTAAACAAATCTATTTGACCCATAGATGTGACCTTAACATGTAGTACCACTCCGGGTCAGGGTGAACCTGGGAGTAATGTAATGAAGGTGGAACTTCATATTCACCAGATCTTCAAAACTGGAGCCTCACCATCAGATGCAATTTAATTGCATACACAGGACAGTAAAAAGAATAGTCTATCAATAATTAGATTATCCTTATGCCAATATCTTAATTTTCGTCATTGAAGAAATATAAAATTCTTTTCTTTTATTTAAAAACTTTTTTTTTTTTTCTGTTGCCAATTGAATAAACATTCTATCCATATTGAATGTAAACATTTTTTTTTTCTTTAACAAAAACTTGTTTTCATTGTAAATCCGGATTTGTTAAAAGAAACTTTTAAAAATAATTATTTTTTCCTAGGAGAAAAATAATTTCGGGAAAGGTAATTTAACCAATTGTTAGTGTTTAGGCTAAAATTAACTTTGTATCTAACAACAACCATACCCGGAGGTTCTTTCATCCGATTTAACGGTTATTTTTAATTTGTTCTGATCATGTTTTATAATGCCTTTAAATAGCATGCATTTTGATTATAGATATTTTCCAAATAGCCGAGGTAGAACTGAATGAAATCCCTTTACCATATAGGTCCTTACTGTATATATATATATATATATATATATATATATATATATATATATAACAGTGTGTGTGTATTTGTGTGTGTGTGTGTAGTATGTCCTACTTTGGTGTTGAACACCAAAACCATTGTTTTCATATTTCCAAATATACAGAAAATATTTAGGTGTTTTTTTATACCCCCAAATAGTTATTTTTTGGGGGGTGTTACCTTATAATATGCTTATGAAAAGTAACATTTCACGGAGATATTCATAAAAATATATTACAAAAGCTTTCAGTTAAAAAAAAAGTAGAACATTTTATGCAAACCACAGCGTTATTTCGTCTTAAATTAATATAACCAAATTTTAATTAAAAGTTGTTTTTTTTTTATTTAAATCGAAAAGTAAAAAGAGAATGATCACCATGTAAAAATAATTCTTAAAAATGGTATATATCTTAAACCAGAAAATTTTTTTAAAAAAATGTATATTATTCAAAAATATTCAAAAAAGAAACTATTTTAACGCTTTATTTTGTCCTAAAGCAAATCCGGAAGTCGTAGAGTTTAGAAGTTACTTTTTGTGGGGGAGGGGGGTTACTTTTTGTGGGGGAGGGGGGGGTCACATTTTTAAAATAAAAGGGTTAGTCAAGATAATATCTTAACGAACTGAAAAGTTAAAAAAAAAAAAAAATAACAATTGTAAATAAACGAATTTAAAAATGAGAAGATATTGGTTTACTTACCCGGAGGTTTCGCCTGTATTTGTTCGAAACTCTCTTGGCGTGAATCAAGAAGTGCGAGCCAACTCCCAAACATAAAATAAAAATCACAATGAATCCAGGTCCAACGAATTTGTAATCAAAATTGACCAGGTAGACATGACGATGTCGTAAGGTAATCACTAAGATGCCCACAGTCATACAGATGAGGCTAAAAACAAAAAGAATTATAGAAATCACGAAGTAAAATTTTCCAGGACCAAGACTTAAAGAATTCAAATTTTCTTTGATCCGTCCTTGTAGATAGTGATGGTACGCCATAAGCGTATCCATGTGGATATCTTTTTTTGAATTCTTCATGATGGAAGATTTTGGGGGGAATTTATTTAAACAAATAAAACCCCACAAAAACAGGTAAATATTAAAAGAAAAAAAAAAGTCTTTAGCCGATAAGGACAATCAGTTTTTTTAACGTTACTTTAAAAAACAAAAAAAAAACTTATGTACACTTCCTATTTCTTTCACTTTAAAAATATACTCTTTTTTTTTTAAAACAAATCCTAACTTTTAACCCCACCTCACTCCAAAATCCTTGCTCTTTAAATAATCAACCCAGACGTTTACCCTCTGAATTGAGTTGAACTTTTCAAGAGGGGGGTAAAAAATAATGAGTTATTTAAAAGAAGTCAACATGGCTGAGGTAGTCCTTGTCCGTCGGCGCCGGAGTTGTCACACCTGAGACAGGTGCGCATGCGTGGATCGTACAGGTGAGTATTCTCTTTCCCTCTCACCTGTAGAGGAAAGTACAACATAGTCGCCAGTGACACATACGAAGGAGGAAGCCTCGCCCAGTCAGGTCAGGCTGGGCCGTTAACGTTATAATCGACTACAATAGTTCATCTTCAAAACCTTTATCTGACACAAGGCCGTACCTAGAGAGCATTAAACCCGTTACATTAAATAAGCATTGAAGCAATGATGAGACTAGCTTGTTCAATATTTCATTAATTAACTTTCGTATTGTAACGGGTGGCGCCCATAATAGTTTTCGCTTGGGTTTCGGTTTACTAAAAAAATATAATTTCCGTATGTAGAGTTAGTTGATTGTTAGGTCGTAACAAAGAAATATTATGAGCAGTCCTTAATGCCGGGTAGGTGATACTCATTACAATATATGTGTCCGGGCAAACAACTATTATTCTGTCTTTAGCAGAGCCGGCCCCGGATGAACGGATTTCATGAAAAAATGAGTGGCGGTTCCCATAGGGGAGGCATGAGAGCCTATCACTGGTAATTTAGGGTCCGTAATTCATATCAGATACTTTTAAAAAGAAATGGCCCCAAGAGAATGCAGCGATGGACATTAATCTGAAACTATTTCATTTTTAAAAGGAAATAAAAAAATGTGTTAAGTTTATAATTAAAAAAAGTTTAAAAATTTAAAAATAACGGGATTTTAATGATAAAAAGCAAAAGAAAAATAATGGGATATCTCCTTGAGGATATATAATATATAAAAGTCGTCGGGCGACCTAATGTTGGTATCAACCAATCAGCGAGGGAGTCTATCCCCTTTTCACTAGCGCTAAACCAAGGAGATTGTTTTTGCGTCTGAGGTAGAGCGCCACACCTACTATCAGCTCCTTACTTTACCGCACAGATCCCTGTGCTACTCATACGCTGGGTTGGCGAGGGCCGGAATCGAACTAAGAACCCTGCGGTTTCTAGCCGAACGCTCTACCGACTGAGATCATTCTATGTGAAGTTCTTCTGTAGTGGTACAGGTCAAAAGCTTGATGTACATTGCATTGTTTCAGGTGTGTCAACGGACAGGGCAATACAGATTGATAAATGAACTCTCTCTCTCTCTCTCTCTCTCTCTCTCTCTCTCTCTCTCTCTCTCTCTCTCTCTGTCTGTCTGTCTGTCTGTGTGTGTGTTGTGTGTGTGTGGTGTGTGTACAGATAAGAGTAAATTTCAGTCATTATCTTCATTTTTTACGGAACTTTTACACTTAAAAAAACATATCTTGAATTTGCCTACCCGCTTTATCTGTTTAATCTCCTCCCCCAACCACTGCCTTATTTCGGAATGTTAACGGCATTTAAACCCTTTTTGGGTTATTTTATGCCAAGGTCAATTTTTATTTTGCTATTATGGTTTCAAGTAACTATTCCTATTTACTTCTAATAATCATAAGTATCTCTATTTAATACAATAACTTTTTAGCATTTTTTGTTACCCATGCAATACATTTTCGCACTGGATGCTCCAGATACCTGACCTTGTGTCAAACTAAGCTAAACCGAAGAAATTACCTTTTCGCACTTGGTTCTCCATCCATCTGGCCTTATGCCAAACTTAACTAAGCTAAAGAAATTATCTTTAGTACTGGGTGCTCTGTACACCTGGCCTCGTGCCAGACTCAGCTAAGCGTAGGGTATGGCATTTCTCACTGGGTGCTCCATTCTTTTAGCCTTGTGTCAAACTAAACTCCACTTAGTAAATAACCTTTCTTACTGGGTGCTCCTTTCTTCTGGCCTTGTATAAAACATAAATAAGCTAACGAATTGTCAAACTAAGCTCAGCTTTACACGTTGGGCGCTCCATTCTTTTGGCCTTGTGTCTAATATTAATAAGTTTAGGAAATGACCTATCCCACTGGGTGCTCAATAATTTCAGCCTTGTGTCAAACTAAGCTGAATTTAGCAAATGAAGATTAAATCTTGTTGGTTAGTGTGTCTTATAGAGGTATGAATTTGGTAATTATGAACTTTTGTATAGTAAATTAGGGTGTCCCAGAAAAAACAGAACCCACAAATTTTGTAATGAAACTGTTAATTTTCCCATTAAACAAATAAATTAGGGTTTAGGGTTAGGGTTGTGGTTTAGGGTTTAGGGTTAGTTTAATGGGAAAATAAATAAATAATTTGGGTTCTGTTTTTCTGGGTCAGCCTGTACAGGGTGACCCAGAAAAAACAGAACCCAAATTATTTATTTATTTTCCCATTAAACTAACCCTAACCCTAACCCTAACCCTAAACCCTAATTTATTTGTTTAATGGGAAAATTAACAGTTTTATTACCAAATTTGTGGGTTCTGTTTTTTCTGGGACACCCTAATTTACTAAACAAAAGTTCATAATTACCATGAATTTTATGTCCTTACGTCCCAGGTATGGTTTGTTTAAATAGTACCACTACTGTTCTTTTTCAAGGATGGCTTTCGCATTAAACAACCCCAGAAGGTTGATATGCCATTAATAGCAAAGAAACCAACACTCTTAGACATGAGCCTGTACCAGACTAAAATGACCTAAATAAATCTCTACCTCCATAGACCGAAGCGTATTCATACACGCCCCAAAAAAGATGCTGTGTGTGCAGGGTGACGCGTATGACTTAATTTCGTGTTTACCTTTCGAGTTTAGTGGTGGCAAAACAAAACAACTAACGACTATTCGTTTGTAGGTCAGGTGAGATATGAAAAGACTTCCACTGAAATACTACAAAGTGCCCGCCCACCCACCGGAAAAAAAAATTACTCACATTCCTTTGCTATTACTTATATAGGTAAACTCACCTCACGTTCACACAAGTCGCTGGTCGCACCCGCAGGAAGACAAGAGCCGACAAAGTGTATTATTTTTTTTTTTTTAAATCAGGAAATAAAAAACAATTAGAATATAATGTATGTATATATGTATGTATATGTTCATGGGAACACATACATTAAATTATAATTTTTTTTTAGTTGCATGATGTAAACACACATACATTCGCACGCACGTTTGATTCGTTCTTGTTGGATATACAATTTTTATTAAAACTAGCATATATATGCACCCTCCGGGTGCAAGTATTTTAGTTAAATTTTATAATAAAATATTATATTAAATTAGAAAGGCTAATGAAACTGAATAAGAATGTAGATAAAGATATTTTGAACAGAGGGGGTATGATTGAAAAATAGAACAACTTTGAAACTAACTCTTCCATCATTTTCCGTTACTCCCGTCTTTCATTGGTATATTTTCCTAATTAAACTGTTTAGTTAAAATAGGAAGTAAAGAATAATATTACAGTTATTTCTTCTTTTTAAGGGATTTCTTTTAAGGTTTATTGAAGAGAATTTTGCTCATATTCAATAAGATAAAATCAAACAATTAGAAATCGATAATACTAAGCATATATTTATTAAAATCAATTTTTTAAGATCAATATGCAAATTAGCCTTCCCATTCATACTGTAAACCTCTATTTTGTTGTATATATAAATACAATTACATGTTTTAAGCATGTAGATATGGTCAACAGTGTAAGAAATGTGAAACAATTTTATTAATAATTGAGGTTTAAATAAAAATAAAATCATGGAGAATATTATGTAAATAACGAAAGGAATTGTGACTTGTATAGTAATATAGTTTCGGTTACAGATAGACAAACCCACAATCTCCATTATAATAAGATATATATATATATATATATATATATATATATATAATCAATTTATGAATTAAATTGTATTCCTTAAAAGTACAACAGTTATCATCTTGCAACACCCTCTGGTTAAAAATGAAACCATCCAAATCATCCACGATGAAATGCAAAAATGTAAATCCTCATTATCTGGTGTTGCTTATCTGCCGAATTCTTATTTGGTATGAGTCGTCAGCTCAGCTAGATAATGGAATATTATGTTTTTATTAGAAAGTAAGAAAGGGAAAAAAAGGATTTGCGACATAGAAAAAATATAATAAGAAGAAAGAGAGTAGGGGAAAGATAGAGTGAAGGGAGCGAGCGTGCAGAAGTAATAATGCTAGTCTGTTTTAATCGACATAATGAAGAGAGAGAGAGAGAGAGAGAGAGAGAAAAAAAAAAGAATGACGTACAACACTCCACTCTAACCCATTCTTCGGCTAGACGAGTGTTCGGAGTAGCCCCCTCTGATCAATCAAACCCTAGTACCTGTATGATTGTCCCGACCGTATTGCTCTTCTGGCAAACCTCCAACCCTCTTTATCACATATGAGCAAGAAGGCGGTGTCTGAGGGTCTTAGTGTCCTGGATATGACTGCATCGAGTGGTGAGGTTCAAATTCTGGAGCTCTGGAGAGAGTAGAGTACCCCTTCATTGCCATTACACCCAGGTCCACTCTGATCCGGAATAGTAGTACCTGTTAGGGTCCCATCTATGGGTTAAATAGATCAAAAATAATTTTTTTTGAATGTCTTTAAAAATTAGTTTAAAAAGATCTTATTATAATGGAGATTGTGGGTTTGTCTGTCTGTAACCGAAACTATATTACTATGCAAGTCACAATTCCTTTAGTTATTTAACAAGAAGAAATAACTGTGATATTATTCTTTACTTCCTATTTCAACTAAACAGTTTAATTAGGAAAATTTACCAATGAAAGACGGGAGTAACGGAAAATGATGGAAGAGTTAGTTTTAAAGTTGTTCTATTTTTCAATCATACCCCCTCTGTTCCAAATCTTTTTTATCTACATTCTTATTCAGTTTCATTAGCCTTTCTAATTTAATATGATATTTTATTTATAAAATTTAACTAAAATACTTGCACCCAGAGGGTGCATATATTTGCTAGTATATATAATGAAGAATGCAGTTGTAAGGCTACTCGCCCCCTATCACACAAGCTATCTGAGTAAGACATACGAGATGCTGGGCACTGCTGGAGATGAAAGAACAAACACATTAGTGATGCTCTCCTGCGGATACCTACACGTGGTTACACCAGTGTAGGCTGACCAACAAAAACCTACATCAACCAGCTCTGTGCAGATTCTGAATGGTGCGTAGAAGACTCCCGAAGGACAATGACAGATAGGGATGATTAGCAAGAGAGAGTCATGGATATCCCTGCTGCCAGTATGACCTAATAATGATGATATGCAGTAGTACCTTGACTTACGAATTTAATCATTCTGTTTGTAACTCAATTTCCTTTGTATATCAAATAAAATTTCCTCATTAAGATATACTGAAATGCCATTAATTCCCTTCAAGCTCCCCAGGAAAACACCCTAATTTTTTTTTAGGTTTTTTAATAAACTCTACTAAACTATTTTTACTAAAATTGATATAATGTATTATGTGTAGTAATAGGCTTTTATGGTTTATTTTTTTTATAAATATTATTTTCTTTAGTGTAATAAATTTTGGAAATGTTTTAGTGACTTATTAACATAGCACATTTTGAAGTTTGCTCATACCTCAAATTTTAATCTCAATACAAAGCAAAACATTCGACCGAGTGCCAAAATCGGACTTGGAAAATTTTAAAGTTGGAGTATCATAAGTCAAGATACCACAGTATTCATTTTTTTTTTATTTTACACTTTCAATTACTGTAGAGTTTTGGTAATGAATAATATCATCATCATCATCATCATGTCACGCTTGCAGCACGGAATTCCATGACAATCTCTCACCAAACCTTCTCTATTATTCATTGCATCCGGGAGGTCCTCTACGGAGCAAATAGCATCCTCGATAGCTTGCGTCCAATGTTTAACACTTTTATTGAATATTGGAATATTAAATGTTTGAACACATTTCTATTGAATTATTGACATCAAACTGCCCTACCTGATCACCATACGATCTTTGAGTAAATCCTGGAAGCACATTCCACCAAGAAATAGCTATACAGGCCACTTACCTCCTATCACACAAACAATCCAAGTAAGATGAACAAGACATGGCTGGACAACAAGAACAGGAAAGCAAAGGACCACCCACACATGGACACCCTAGTGTTGGCTGACAGCAAAAACTTACATTAAAGAGCTATTTTTGGAGGATATGTGGTGTAATTGAAGTCATACCTAATTTTGAAAATTAATTAGTAATAATTTTAATGAATTTAGGGGGCATCTATGTTCAAATGTAAGGCTGAACAAATTTTAGAAAATGTGAATCCACGAATGTACATTTTGACCTATTAGGTCTTCATCAGCAAGGTCAAAAATGTACATTCGGGATTGACATGGTTTTTCTCGATTGTTTTAGCCTTACATTTGAACATATTATGCCCGCCTTAAATTCATTAATTATTAACTAATTAATTTTCAAAAAGTAGGTATGACTTCAATTAAGCACATATCCTCCAAAAAATTGTCGGGCTAAAAGCCATTATCAAATAAACACATGTTTAATTTACGATACTCTCATACAAGAGCTATGTGTAGACACTGGATGCCGATGTTGAGGACATGCAGAGACATGAAATGACCACCTAGAACGGGAGGGCAAAGATAAACATGGGAATCTATGTTTGTCAGCACCACTTATGGAAGTTGATATGATAGTATGATATATTATTCTGATATTCTTTGATTAAATGCAAAGATTTACTTTGATCAAAAATGTTGAGGAGGATGTACTTAATTTCTCTTCTCNCTCTCTCTCTCTCCTCTCTCCTCTCTCATATACTACATGTGTGGTGTATGTCTGTATCCGTCCAGTAAGTAAGTACACTCGTAATGTTTTTTTAAATAGAAGAAATTATTTTCTGTCTAAAACCAGATACCAGCACTTTATTATTTCAAGTTGAGAATTAGCATCTAAAAGGGATATTTATTAGGTATTATTTATTACCGAAACTCTTACAGTATTAAAAAAATCTGTATGCCAAAAATAAAATGTTAACCCTTCTGTGACCAGAAATAAAATTGGCATACATATGTTTTTGAACTGCGTGAGAGGATTTATTAGATGGCGGGTTAGGCTCAGTCAGTCTCTAGAGCGTCGCGCCCTAGAAACCACAAGGTTCCTAGCTCGGATACCGCGCCCTACGCCAACTCAGGCGTCGATTGAGGTTAGCACCGGGATCTGTGCTGGTGAGGACGTAAGGGGCGGGCTGATGGGGGTTTGGTGAGGGTGGTGGCGCGTCGCGAGGCGCGTGCAGGAGCTGGCTGAAGAAATTGAGGATGCGTCGGGTTGGGGCTGGTGGAGGCGGCTAGCGGAGTGGAGAGAGAGATAGAGACGTCCGGCCTCGGGCTGGTCGTGCGTGGGATGAGCGCGAGAGCGAGTGTAGGTCAGGCGGGCCCGGACGTGAGCGTTTTTTTGTGAGCGGTTGGTAGGGTAGGTAGTTCGAAGTGATGTGTGTATGTGAGGTTGGGGCTGGGTGGGCGTTGTGTGAGAGAGTATTCCTGAGGCGGGCAGCGGCCGGCGTGGCCTAGAGCGGGGGTGGGGAAGGGCCGCGGGGCGCGCGCTCAAGCGGAGGGGGCGCGAGGCGCGCTGGTGTGGCGATGGTATGGTAGACCGCGAGTGGGGCGGATGGTGACGAGGGGGGGAGGGGGACGGCTCGGCGGATACTTCAAGGCACGATCCTGGGAAGAAGTCTGGCGTGCCGCGGGGCTGAGCGAGTGCCCTGAGCATTGCGAACACCTCCCTGTCTTGCCCTTGTAGTTGGCTAGCATAGCAGTCAGAAGAGGGGGCGGCCGGTTCAGAGGCATGCGGGGGAAGGGGGGTGGGTGGTCAAGCCGTGGAGGCACTGGTAGGTAGTGTGATTGTCCCAACTCTAGTTGTTGGCAGTTGCAAGAGGAGCCCGCAACGCCGTTGGGATGGCGATGGAGGAGTGCGTGAGAAGTGCAGGGCCGTGCTGGCGCGGGCAGGGGGGGCGGTTCGGCGCGTAGGGGGGGGCTGGGGGGCGGGGGGGCGGCGGGGTGCGTGGGTGAGAGCGTGGGTGGGGGGGCGGGGTGATGGATGGCGGTGTGGGTTGGTGGGTGGAAAGCGGGGTGGGGGCGGAGCTGGGCGGGAGGTGGGCGTGGGAGGGCGGTGGTCCGGTGTTGCGAGAGGCGCCTGGAGGGTGACCGTGATGCAGAGTCATACTCTACAGGGTCCACGTCTAACTGGCAGTTGAGTGTAGGTACCTGGTTGATGTCGCAGTCGTATGTGGGTGAAATGAGATCGAGAAAAACTGAGTTTTAAAAGTCCTTAAGAGGGAAAAGAATTGGGGGGAAGGTGTTGAAAGGAAGGTGTTGTGATTTGGGAAGTAGCTCGAGGCGGGAAGAGATGGAATAAGAAACAAAGAAAATCTTTGGCACTTAAAATAACCCAATAACGCCGGGTGACATGCCATAAGAATCCAACTAACCAACCATTAAAATCCATCAGCTGTCCGACAAGCAAAAGGTTAAAAATAGGTGATTGGGGGTGTGGAGTGCCTAGGAGAGGCGGTGGAGAAGTGGTGGCAGGCCTTTAAAGAGGGAAGAGGTGGATGAGGATGGTTATGGCTAGATGGTCGGGGCGTGGAGAGAGCGCGATTTGGTGGCTTATCAAAGTCACGTATTTATGGATGGTGTGACACACATAGGAGGTTGAGGGTGATGTTTAAACTTGATCGAGCTTGTTATCAGAAGGCTGCTCACTTCAGTGTTACAGATAAAAAGATAATTTTCCGAGAAAAGAAGATTCTCAAAAGTACAAAAAAAAAAAAGGAAAGTTTCTTTAGAATTTTCGTTTTCTCTGTTCATAACTGAATGGTTGTGATTAGCATTATTTTGTGGTATTAAGTGGCGCGCGATGGATGCGAACGATTTATGGGTCTATTTGGATGCCCAAATATACGGGACGGAGATACTTTTCCCCAGGGTATTTGTCCGAATGTGAATGTAATAGCGTGACTGAGTTAGAACTTGTTTGCTGTGATTCTTGCAGTCAGCAAATTAATCCACATCTCACCCATGGTGACCGGCCCGCTTTTATCTGAAGATTTTTATAACGAGCATACGGCAACTGCTGTTGAAATTGATTAGTATCGATTTCTGCTGATAATCATTATTGTAATGAATTCAATCAAATAAAATGTTGGATGCTTCAGTTATTAACGACTTGTGTCAAAATATAGTTGTTTTTTTTATTTATTTAAATAACTATGTCACACCACTCTCTTCCCCGCTGTTGGTCTTGAGAATGAAAGAGATGACAAATATTCAATAAAAGGAAAAGGTCAGACACGTGGTCCAAGAAAAAATGCACTCATTTAGTGTATTTCAGATTCCCCTTTAGAGTGATCTCAAATTAAAAAGTTATGACAGTGGTGTTCTTTTTCAGTTGATGAAGAAAAGATCCTCTTATTTCCATATCCACTAAGCTATAGGTTAAATAGGTGTCACGTTTGGCATTAGATAACCATTGACAGGTTGATATGGCCATTTAAACAAAGAAAATCAATTTTTGATTAAATTGGGTTAAAGAAAAATAAACAATTTTACATTTTTTTAAATCTTAAAAGAAATTTTGTTAAAAAGTTTTTCTTTTTATCTAAAGAATTTAGTTGAAAAAATATTTTGGTTAAAAATTTGAAAGAAAACAATTTTTCTTTAGATGAAAAAAAGAATTTGGTTAAAAAAAAAGAAGTAAAAAGCTAAAAATAATTTTCAGTTATAAAAAAAAATAATTTGAAATTTTAATTAAAAAAATAAAATAAATATTTTTGGAGAAAGATTTGGGTTAAAGATTAGTTTAATAAAAATGAGATTGTAAAAAAAAAATTGAGTTTTAAAAAGTGTTGAATACCCACAAGAATGAATAAAACAAAATATCTTTGGCATAAATACCCACAAGGGTTGATATGCTATATCAACGAAAACCACAACTAGCCAAAGAAATCAACCAAACCAAAAATCCTCCTTCCAACGCCACTAATCAGGTGGCCTTGCTAGTCTGAAATTTAAGTCCTAACTGAACAATCTGCCGCCTTATAAAAATCACAATTCTTGTGTGACATTTACTGTGAGAGTTTTAGTGATTATCTCTTCTTGTTCAAGTTACACAGCTTTACTGGTGGTGGTGGTGGGAATGTAGTATTTTATACTATAAAAATATTATTTAGATGGAATAAACATTAGAGATGACTATTTACTGCTTGGATCAATTTATTATGGCCTTATGTCAATCTAAAGTATTGGTTTTAAATAACTAAAATGTATATAGTATCATTGCGCCCCGCTCCTATTATATGACGTCTCTCTCTCGTAACGGAGCTCTCTGATAAGTGAAGTTTTGGTATTTGGCACCAACATACGATATTGGCATTCGCCTCTGGTGGCAGGGCGAGAATAATTTAGCTATGGAATTTCTGATAAAAATGAAATATTGAAAATCACTTAATTTTATCAAAATGATATCAATTGATAATATAAATAAACAAAACAAAACAAAACAACATTTATAAATAAAACACAGCGGCATTGGGTGCTTATTAGATAGAGGTACAGATTTTATAATGGGCACAAGGGGACAATTTCTCTGGGACCACCTGCCAAAGGGGACACCTGGACTTCTTTATAAAACTGTAATAATAATAAAATTACTTTTAATCATCAAAAAAAATAACACAATGTATAAAAATAATGATGGGTAAGATGGGATTAAATGGACCATGTGGTGAGATATTATATATTTACCAACTGCCTCCGCACGAGCGGATGTGACCAGAGGTCAATTTCTTAAGCGGTTCATACAGTTTTTGAATTCAGAGTTTTCCTTCTCTTAGACCGGTTATCTAACCAAGGTTAAAGAGCCAATCTGCCCTAATATTTATCCATAGCTGGAGTAGGATTCATACTTTCCAAGGGTATTAGCGCTAAGTAAAAGGCAATTACCACGGCCAGGATTTGAACTCAGGTCGATGAGTCCATTTCCATGACTTTAACATTACAACCACATGCTTCACATGTGGTGAGATATGAGCTCCCTTACAAGAAATGGAGAGGTTCAAAATCTGACTCCTAGATGTCCTCAATTTTTTTTTTATTTCTCATGTTCATAATTTAATTTGAAGGTTAAGGAAACTTGAGTTGAGGGGCCCCTAAATGAAGTGCTCTGTCCCACCCCCAAGGTTTAAAGCTCTGATTAGATGCAATCATCCTGATAATTTTTAAAAAGGCTTTTGAGTCATGTAGAGTAATAATTAGATACTAGCAGAGTTTGATATACCAAGTATGATAATTTAATTTATTACAAGCTTGATATGTTTAATTAAGAGCTATTGCTAAATAGTTCAATATATAAAGTATAACCTTGATTTAACTCTTTATCACTCTTTTTTTTCTTTTTTTTTTACTTTCTTTGCTTCTTTTATCTTTTCATTATGTTTGATTGAAACAGATTTATGTTATCACTTCCACATATTCTACCCTATCTCTTATTATAGTTTTCTTTGTGTAGGGATGTCCTTTTTCTTCCCTTTCTTCATATCAAAATGTAATGGTTAATCACTTAGCTGAGGTGATGACACTCATGAGAAATAAGAAATCGGCAGATAAGCAACAGCAGATAATCAGGATTTAAATTTTTGTATTTCATCTGGACAATGGTAATTTATGAGGAAGTGCGTCCCGGTCTCCTGCCTCAAAAATTTGCTGCTGGTGACTATCAAAAACAACCCGAGCTCGTCGTAATTCTTGTTTATTTATCATAATTTGTCGTAATTCTTGTTTGGATATGAAGATGGATATATAGTTTGGAAATAGACTGAGATAGATAGATAGATAGATAGATAGATAAACAAAATAATATCGATAGATATGAACAAATGGAGATAGATAGATATTTTTCGACAAGTAAATGTATTTGGGGGGGGGTCGTATATTTTTTGTCGTAATTCTTGTTTATTTAAACTAAAAATAAGACATTAAACAAACATGAATAAAAGAAAATCTTAGTATTTAAAGTAATATAGATAAATATGAAAATTGAGATAGATAGATAGATAGATAGATGGATAGTTTTGTGAATAGACTGAGCTGGGTTGTTATTTAAATAGTCACCGGGTAGCAATTTTTGAGGCAGGAGACTGGGACGCACTTCCTCATAAATTACCTGGACAATTTGGACAGTCTCCTTTTTAACCAGAGGGTGTTGCAAGTTGATAAGGGTCGTACAATTAAGAAAACACGGTATTAATGTATAGATAATTGTCAAGGAAATGCATAAGCTGTCTGGCTAACACTAATTAACACGTAGAGTTACTCTTATTTAAAATAGTGAACAATCTTATGATTATGTGCTAAATTTATACCTTAAATGAAATAATAAAAATAGTCTCTCTCTCTCCCTTCCTGTCTTTCTCTTAATATATACTAGCAAATATATGCACCCTCCGGGTGCAAGTAATTAAGTTTTTAATGTAATAAAATATTGTAATTAAATTAGAAAGGCTAATGAAACTAAATAAAGATACAGATAAAAGATTTGAACAGAGGGAGTATAATAAAAGATTTTAAACAGAGGGAGTATAATAAAAAATGGAAACTGAAACTTACTCTTCCATCACTCTCGTCTTTCATTGTTATTTTTTCTAATTTAAGTAATTTAAGAGGAAGTAAGAATAAAATGACAGTTATTTTATCTTGTTAATGGATTTCATTTAAGATTCATTGAAGAGATTTTTGCTTATATTCATTAAATAAAACCAACAGTTAGAAAATCAATAATCTAAGCACATATTTATTAATTCGATTTTTTTAATATTAATATGCAAATTAGCCTTCCCGTTCACACTGTAACCGCTATTTTTGTTGTATATATAATATAATTGCATGTTATCAGTACGTAGACATAGTTAACAGTATTAATAATGTAAGACAATTTTATTAGTAATTGAGATTTAGATAAAAATAAAATCATGGAGAATGTGATGTAAATAACTAAGGGAATTGTGACTTGAGTAGGATATATAGTTTCGGTTACAGACAGAAAAACACACAATCCCCATTTATAATAAGATATATATATATGAGAAGAAATATTTTAAAAACATAACAAACACAGGATGTTATGATTAGGGGAAACAATTTTATGTGTCAATACTTAAGCATTTCGGTATATTACATCTTCAGGACACTGTTAAGTATGTTATGTGAGGGACAAAATGAAAGTGTTAAGTGTATAGTGGTTGTGTGAATCTGATGCTATTAACTGTTAATTTTTATATGCACGTTTGTTTACGAAAAGCAAATGACGTGATCAATGCATGTGCAAAAATGGAAGGTGAGAACATATAATGACGCATGCTTTAAACGTGAATAAGCGGAGAACGAAAAGTTAACAAAGATATGCCATATTTCATATGGAATATTAATGTTAGAAAAATAGGAAAATTAAAACCATAATATAATAGCATCAAATTCACACAACCACTATACACTTAACATCTTTCATTTTGTTCTCACATAAACATTACTTAACAGTGTCTGAGATGGTACAATATACCGAAATGCTTAAGTATTGTCATAAAAATTGTTTCCTGATCATAACATCCTGTGTTTGTTATATTTTTTAATATTTTCTTCTCATATTGTCGGATTCATTTCCTCACCGTCTTTCCATATATATATATATATATATATTGAAGTTAAGTAAACAACACAAATGTGTTTATTTTTTTTTTTTTTCATTTTTTTTTTATATGGCTTTAAGCCGACAATTTTTGGAGGATACGTGTTAATTGAAGTCATACCTAATTTTGAAAATTAATTAGTTAATAATTAATGAATTTAGGCAGGCATATATTGTTCAAATGTAAGGTAACAAATCGGAAAATGTCTTTCAAAATTAGGTATGACTTCAATTAAGCACATATCCTCCAAAAATATATATATATGTGTATATATATATGGGAGAAATGTGAGGAGGTTAATCCGACAGTATGTGGAGAAAAGTAGACAAACACGGGTGTTATGGAAACTAGATGTTTTATTGTCGACGATGCAACGTTTCAGTCTTTTTATTAGAACCATCTTCAGGACCTGGATACAGTACTCGCTTCAATGATGGACATTCCAAAATGCTGAACAGAAGATTCGCCAGTAGGGAGAGGGGTGGTTGGGGGTGGTTAGTGGATTTTCTTGAGAAGAAACGTTGCATGTCAACAATAAACTCCAGTTTCCATAACATCCCGTGTTTGTCTTACCTTTCTCCAACACACATATATATATATATTATATATTATTATATATATAGTGGTGGGATGGTCACTGTTTCAGCTTTTTGCTGGAATGGTGTACAAAGGCAGTATTATTGGTAGAGTGCTCAATTTAAGATAGAGCTGTTATATAATGTGATAAATAAATATATAGGTTTTACATATGTATGTATTTCGTGACAAAGGAACATTCACGACCATATTGGTTTCATGTGAGGCAATCGTCAGGTGAAGAATGTTATAATGCAACGAAATTCAAGAGAATTTAAAAAAATTCAATAGACATGGGATGTGTATGATTGGATAAAGTGATGTGCATATGTATGTGGTGGTATTTTGAATGTATGTGATGTGGTATATATATATATATATAATATATATATTATAGTGAGTGTATATATATATTATATATTATAGTGGTTGTATATACATATATATATTATAGTGAGTGTGTATATATATATATATATATATATATATATATATATTATATATATATATATATATATATATTATATTATAGTGAGTGTATATATATATATATATATATATATA
>CM042163.1:29081153-29146153 GCA_023376005.1 Doryteuthis pealeii
TTTATCCAATCATACACATCCCATGTCTATTGAATTTTTTTAAATTTCTCTGAATTTCGTTGCATTTATAACATCTTCACCTGACGATTGCCTCACATGAAACCAATATGGTCGTGAATGTTCCTTTGTCACGAAATACATACATATGTAAAACCTATATATTTATTTTATCACATTATATAACAGCTCTATCTTAAATTGAGCACTCTACCAATAATACTGCCTTTGGTACACCATTCCAGCAAAAGCTGAAACAGTGACCATCCCACACTATATATATATATATATATATATATATATATATGTGTGTGTGGAGAAAGGTAGACAAACACGGGATGTTATGGAAACTGGATGTTTATTGTTGACGATGCAACGTTTCTTCTCAAGAAAATCCACTAACCACCCCCAACCACCCCTCTCCCTACTGGCGATCTTCTGTTTCAGCATTTTGAGAATGTCCATCATTGAAGCGAGTACTGTATCCAGGTCCTGAAGATGGTCTAATAAAAGACTGAAACGTTGCATCGTCGACAATAAACATCTAGTTTCCATAACATCCCGTGTTTGTCTACTTTTCTCCACATACTGTCGGATTAACCTCCTCACATTTCTCCCATATATATATACACATATATATATATTTTTGGAGGATATGTGCTTAATTGAAGTCATACCTAATTTTGAAAGACATTTTCTCGATTTGTTTAGCCTTACATTTGAACATATATGCCTGCCTAAATTCATTAATTATTAACTAATTAATTTTCAAAATTAGGTATGACTTCAATTAAGCACGTATCCTCCAAAAATTGTCGGCTTAAAGCCATATAAAAAAAAAATGAAAAAAAAAAAAAATAAACACATTTGTTTGTTTACTTAACTTCATATATATATATATATATATATGGAAAGACGGTGAGGAAATGAATCCGACAATATGAGAAGAAAATATTTAAAAAATATAACAAACACAGGATGTTATGATCAGGAAACAATTTTTAGTGACAATACTTAAGCATTTCGGTATATTGTACCATCTTCAGGACACTGTTAAGTAATGTTTATGTGAGGAACAAAATGAAAGATGTTAAGTGTATAGTGGTTGTGTGAATTTGATGCTATTATATATGGTTTTAATTTTCCTATTTTTCTAACATTAATATTCCATATGAAATATGGCATATCTTTGTTAACTTTTCGTTCTCCGCTTATTCACGTTAAAGCATGCGTCATTATATGTTCTTCACCTTCCATTTTTGCACATGCATTGATCACGTCATTTGCTTTTCGTAAACAAACGTGCATATAAAAATTAACAGTTAATAGCATCAGATTCACACAACCACTATACACTTAACATCTTTCATTTTGTCCCTCACATAAACATTACTTAACAGTGTCCTGAAGATGGTACAATATACCGAAATGCTTAAGTATTGACACATAAAATTGTTTCCCCTAATCATAACATCCTGTGTTTGTTATGTTTTTAAAATATTTTCTTCTCATATATATATATCTTATTATAATGGGGATTGTGTGTTTTTCTGTCTGTAACCGAAACTATATTCCTACTCAAGTCACAATTCCCTTAGTTATTTACATCACATTCTCCATGATTTTATTTTTATCTAAATCTCAATTACTAATAAAATTGTCTTACATTATTAATACTGTTAACTATGTCTACGTACTGATAACATGCAATTATATTTATATTATACAACAAAATAGCGGTTTACAGTGTGAACGGGAAGGCTAATTTGCATATTAATATTAAAAAATCGAATTTAATAATATGTGCTTAGTATTATTGATTTCTAACTGTTTGGTTTTATTTTAATGAATATAAGCAAAAATCTCTTCAATGAATCTTAAATGAAATCCATTAACAAGATAAAATAACTGTCATTTTATTCTTTACTTCCTCTTAAATTACTTAAATTAGAAAAAATAACAATGAAAGACGAGAGTGATGGAAGAGTAAGTTTCAGTTGTTCCATTTTTTATTATACTCCCTCTGTTTAAAATCTTTTATTATACTCCCTCTGTTTCAAATCTTTTTATCTGTATTCTTATTTAGTTTCATTAGCCTTTCTAATTTAATACAATATTTTATTACATTAAAACTTAATTACTTGCACCCGGAGGGTGCATATATTTGCTAGTATATATAAGAGAAAGACAGGAAGGGAGAGAGAGAGACTATTTTTATTATTTTCATTTAAGGGTTATAAATTTAGCACATAATCATAAGATTGTTCACTATTTTAAGATAAGAGTAACTCTACGTGTTAATTAGTGTTAGCCAGACAGCTTATGCATTCCTTGACAATTATCTATACATTAATACTCGTGTTTCTTAATTGTACGACCCTTATCAACTTGCAACACCCTCTGGTTAAAAAGGAGACTGTCCAAATTGTCCAGGTAATTTATGAGGAAGTGCGTCCCAGTCTCCTGCCTCAAAAATTGCTACCCGGTGACTATTAAAATAACAACCCAGCTCAGTCTATTCAAAACTATCCATCTATCTATCTATCTATCTATCTCAATTTGTTCATATTTATCTATATTACTTTAAATACTAAGATTTTCTTTTATTCATGTTTGTTTAATGTCTTATTTTTAGTTTAAATAAACAAGAATTACGACAAAAAATGATACGACCCCCCCCAAATACATTTACTTGTCGAAAATATCTATCTATCTCCATTTGTTCATATCTATCGATATTATTTTTTGTTTATCTATCTATCTATCTATCTATCTATCTCAGTCTATTCCAAACTATATATCCATCTTCATATCCAAACAAGAATTACGACAAATTATGATAAATAAACAAGAATTACGACGAGCTGGGGTTGTTATTTTGATAGTCACCAGGGCAGCAATTTTTTGAGGCAGGAGACCGGGACGCACTTCCTCATAAATTACCATTGTCCAAGATGAAACAAAAATTTAAATCCTGATTATCTGCTGTTGCTTATCTGCGATTTCTTATTTCTCATGAGTGTCATCACCTCAGCTAAGTGATGAACCATTACATTTTTGATATGAAGAAAAGGGAAGAAAAAGGACATGCTACACAGAAAACTATAATAAGAGATAGGGGATGAATATGTGGAAGTGATAACATTAATCTGTTTCAATCAAACATAATGAAAAGATAAAAAGAAGCAAAGAAAGTAAAAAAAAAAAGAAAAAAAAGAGTGATAAAGAGTTAATCAAGGTTATACTTTTTATATATTGAACTATTTAGCAATAGCTCTTAATTAAACATATCAAGCTTGTAATAATTAAATTATCATACTGTGGTATACAACAGGTCCTGCTAGTATCTAATTATTACTCTACATGACTCAAAGCCTTTTTAAAAATTATCAGATGATTGCATCTAATCAGAGCTTTAAACCTTGGGGGGGGGGGACAGAGCACTTCATTTTAGGGGGCCCCTCACTCAAGTTTCCTTAACCTTCAAATTAAATTATGAACATGAGAAATAAAAAAAAAATTGAGGGACATCTAGGAGTCAGATTTTGAACCTCTCCATTTCTTGTAAGGGAGCTCATATCTCACCACATGTGAAGCATGTGGTGTAATGGTTAAAGTCATGGGAAATGGACTCATCGACCTGAGTTCAAATCCTGGCCGTGGTAATTGCCTTTTACTTAGCGCTAATACCCTTGGGAAAGGTATGAATCCTACTCCAGCTATGGATAAATATTAGGGCAGATTGGGCTCTTTAACCTTGGTTAGATAACCGGTCTAAGAGAAGGAAAACTCTGAATTCAAAACTGTATGAACTTCGCTTAAGAAATTGACCTTGTGTCACATCCTGCTCGTGCGGAGGAGTTGGTAAATATATATATATCTCACCACATGGGTCCATTTTATCCCATCTTACCCATCATTATTTTTATACATTGTGTTTATTTTTTTTGATGATAAAAGTAATTTTATTATTATTACAGGTTTTATAAAGGAAGTCCAGGTGTCCCTTTGGCAGGGGTCCCAGAGAAATTGTCCCCTTTGTGCCATTATAAATCTGTACCTCTATCTAATAAGCACCCAATGCCGCTGTGTTTTATTTATAAATGTTGGTTTTGTTTTGTTTTGTTTATTTATATTATCAATTGATATCATTTTGATTATAATATTAAGTTTATTTTCAATATTTCATTTTATCAGAAATTCCATAGCTAATTATCTCGCCCTGCCACCAGAGGGCGAATGCCAATATCGTATGTTGGTGCCAAATACCAAAACTTCACTTATCAGAGAGCCGTTACGAGAGAGAGACGTCATATAATAGGAGCGGGCGCAGATGATACTAGTATACATTTTAGTTATTTAAAACCAATACTTTAGATTGACATAAGGCCATAATAATTGATCAATCAGTAAATAGTCATCTCTAATGTTTATTCCATCTAAATAATATTTTTTATAGTATAAATAGCTACATTCCCACCACCACCACCAGTAAAGCTGTGTAACTTGACAAGAAAGAGATAATCACTAGAACTCTCACAGTAAATGGTCACACAAGAATTGTGGATTTTTATAAGGGGCAGATTGTTCAGTTAGTGACTTAAATTTCAGAGCTAGCAAGGCCACCTGGCATTAGTGGTTGGGAAGGAGGATTTTTGGTTTGGTTGATTTCTTTGGCTAGTTGGTTGGTTGGTTCGTTGGATTTTATAGCATATCAACCCTTGTTGGGTTATGTTATGCCAAAGATATTTTTGTTTTATTCATTCTTTGTTGGGTATTCAACACTTTTTAAAACTCAATTTTTTTTTTAAATCTCATTTTTATTAAACTAATTTTAACCCAAATTCTTTCTGTCCAAAAATATTTATTTTATTTTTTTAATTAAATTTTCAAATTATTTTTTTTTTTATAACTGAAAATTATTTTAGCTTTTACTTCTTTTTTTTTTAACCAAATTCTTTTTCATCTAGAAAAATTGTTTTCTTTCAAATTTTTTAACCAAAATATTTTTTCAACTAAATTCTTTTAGATAAAAGAAAAACTTTTTTAACAAAATTCTTTTAAAGATTTTTAAAAATTAAAATTGTTTATTTTTCTTTAACCCAATTTTAATCAAAATTTGATTTCTTTGTTTAATGGCATATCAACCTTTCAAGGGTTATCTAATGCCAAATCTGTGACACTATTTAACCTATAGCTAGTGGATATGGAAATAAGAGGATCTTTTCTTCATCAACTGAAAAAGAACACCACTTCATAACTTTTTAATTTGAGATCACTCTAAAGGGAATCTGAAATACACTAAATGAGTGGCATTTTTTCTTGGACCACGTGTCTGACCTTTTCCTTTTATGTGAATATGTTGTCATCTCTTCATCTCAAGACCCAACAGTGTGACAATAGTTATTTAAATAAATAAAAAAAACAACTATATTTTGACACAAGTCTGTAATAACTGAGCATCCAACATTTATTGATTGAATTCATTACAATAATGATTATCAGCAGAAATCGATTACTAATCAATTTCAACAGCAGTTGTCCGTATGGTCGTTATAAATATCTTCAGGATAAAAGCGGGTCCGGGGTCACCATGGGTGAGTGGTTAATTTGCTGGACTGCAAGATCACAGCAAACAAGTTCTAACTCCAGTCACGCTATTACATTCACATTCGGACTAATACCCTTGGGAAAAGTATAAACACACGAACCCTTCAAATATGAATTAAATAGTACCACTACTATTCTTCTACAAGGATGGCCTCGGCATAAAATAACCCACAAAGATTTATATGCTATTAAACTAAGAAACCAAACCAAACCAATCAAACTAAAAACAAAGTCAAAAGACGATTAAAGGGAAATAACTCTAAAATAGTTACTATAGAGTTACTTCCCTTAGATAATTTTTTTGTAATAAACTAAGAAACTGAACCTAACAAATCAGATTAAAAATAAGGTTAAAACAACGAGTAAAGGGAAATAACTCTGAAATAGTTACTTTAGAGTTATTTCCCTTAGAGAATTATTACTTATTAAAGAAACCAAACGAAATAAAGCAGATTAAAAATAAGGTCAAAGCGACGATTGAAGGGAGATAACTCTGAAATAGTTGCTATAGAGTTACTTCCCTTAGAGAATTATTTTGTAGTACATAGCATTCGCATGAAATCTGGGACACGAATTCAAATCGAAGACGGAGATGTTACGTGTAACTTCACGTTAATGCCCCTGGGAAAGGCATGAATTCAACTGTTCTTCTTTAGCTATGAGTAAATAGTAGGTCAGACTGGGTTTTTTATACTTGGATAGGCAACTGTTTTTGGAGAAATATAAATTCAAACCAGCTTCAATCTGCTTAAAAATAGACCTTGAGTCATATGCTACCGGGGTCAGAATGATTGGGTAAATACATGTATTAGGAAAACACACGTTTAGTGTAATGGTTATCGTCGTAGAAGACCAGAGTTCAAATACTGTATGAAACAAAAACAAATAAATGAATAAATAAAATAAACGAGGATTTTAAAAGGAATATTCAGTAAGTAGGGATGAGCAAAACGCGGGCTTTTAATACACACGAAGATTGTTAAACAATATTTTAAAACGTCAATAAAAAATGGAAAATTAACTTTTTAATGTTTTATTTTACGTTTAACATAAAAGAACAATTCCAAGTTTATGTGTTATAAAAAAGAAAAAAACAAATTTCTCTTACACAAAACCTAAATTTTTGCATTTAAAAGTAAATTCCCGTAAAATACCGCCATTTCTTAATCTTTGTTGACAAAATTATCGTATCTTGACGTGTGCACTATTTTTTGTATGGAGAATTATACATAATATGTTTTCAAACAAATAAAATAATACATTTCTTCAAACACTGTTTGTTTGAGTTCTACAAAGTATAATTATACTAGCGTCACGGATTTGAACCTATTATCGCTGAAGCAAAAAATAACAACAACAACAATACCCAAAACCCAGAATTTTTTATATCCCTTAGCGCCCCCCGTTAATAAAAATGACGACAATTTGTAATTCAAACATATTTTCAATTTTTTGTTTAAATAAAAACCGAAATATGTTATGTCATTATTTTTAGCTAGATATTTTTTATACAATATTTTCTTTGATCAATAAATACGATTTTGATATCCACTAAAGAAAAGTATTTATTTTACGTTTTATAAATTTTTAAAAATCCCTGAAAAAAAAATAAACAAGTAGACAATTGGAACTTTTAATATAAAATTCTTTAGAAAATAACCTAACAATTTAGAAAAAAAAGAAAAAAAAGATACATATTTTTTCTTATTTCAATGTTAAAGATGCCCTATTACCAAAACCGAATTAGTAGCGATTTAGTTTTTTTTTTACATACGTTCCGTCATTAAATTATCTTTTCAAAAATGTAAAAATCATTTATATCCCCCCAAAAAAAGAAGATCTTTGTACGGGGGATCAATGCGCGAGACAAAAACTAACGAAAAAAATTATTAGCCTTTTCAATTTAGTAAACATTTATTTACAATAAAAGTTCGTCTTTTATTACTTCATATACCGAAAGTTTTATTAAAATCGGATAGTTAGTTTATTTTATATGATTTTTAGAAGAATTTCCTGTGATCATCCTTTTTTTAGAGCCAGCGATAATTTGCACATGGCTATCAGTAAGCATTTTTAAGGCAACCATGACATATAGACAACATTTGGGCACCTCTCGTAGTGTAATGGTTAGCAAAGGCATACTCGCAAACCATGACTATTGACTTCAAGCCTCACTGGGTGCCCCTTACATTCAACCTTGTACCACATCTAAGCGGTAACTTAGCGGTTAGCAACCTAGACTAGTGAACAATTGTTAGTGAGTTCGATTCTCACTGAGCGCTCTAAACTTCTGGCCTTGTGCCATAACAAGATTATATCTACAATCTTTTTGGGCATGTCATGTGGCGTAATGGTTAGCAAGCTAGATTCGCAGACCGTTGTTAGTGAGTTCGATTCTCATTGGGTGCCCCCTATTTCTGGCCTTGTGCCACATCTAAACTAAGCTTAGTAAATAAGTATACAGACAAAATTTTCTCCTAAATTGGAGGTGCGATTCGTGTAACGGTTTTCAGCATTGAAAATGGAATCACTGATCACTGATACAGGAATAAAATTATTGTTGATTTTGTTTGAAACAAAAGAAAATTTTTATTAGGGATATTTTCCAAATAGCTGAGACAGACGTGAATGAAATAAATTTAAAGAAATTGCAGTATGTAGGTTTTTGTTTTAGAAAATTATAAATTCATACAATGTCTGTTGTTTGCATAACAGTACTGCTTCCAACAAAGCCTTCATCAAATGATAACTGGTTTCAGGCATGCATTCGGGTCGAAGCATATATATATATATATATATATATATATATATATATATATACCGTTTTATATATAATATATATAAATATATATTTAATGCTTCATAATAACGCCCAACTTCAACACACACACACACACACACACACACACACACACACACACATATTATATATATATATATATATATATATATATATTATTTTATAAGATACATTATTACCTTCCATATACCAACAAATACCCTGAAGATGATCTAATTAATAGATCGAAACACTGCAGCGTCGGCCAATAAACTCAACTCTTAACTCATGTAAACCTGTGTTTTTTCAATATTTCTTAATATATATATATATATATATATATATATATATTATATATATATATATATATATAAGGAAAACTTTCTATCAGGGACCCCACTCTCAAAAAGTGTTTAATACTTTAAGAGGTCCCTGATTTTTCATTTATCCCCATCATTTCATTCATTTTTATTTCATCATTCATTTTACCATTAATTTTATCTCTCTCTCTCTCTCTCTCTCTCTCTCTCTCTCTCTCTCTCTCTCCTCTCTCTCTCTCAATATATATATATATATATATAGTTGAATGAAGTGACAAATAAAAGTTTTAGCTTTTATTCATTTATTTGGGAACGATATTACTACCAATGGTTTCCTGCTAAAAGCATTCATCAGGTAAACGAAATGTTTTTTTTTTTAAATGACAGAAATGGTGTAAATGGTCGAATGTGTGCGTTTTTTTAACTGTATTCTCGTGTTTGCGTGTTTACGTGATGTGGAATGTTCTTTTTTTGGACGTGTGCGTATTTTATGATGTCATGCGCGTGCCGTATATATATATATATATATATATATATATATATATATATGTGTGTGTGTGTGTGTGTGTGTGTACGTGTGCCGTAGCATGTTTTACCTAGATATTTTCTTTGATATTTGCAGGATTATTACAGAAAATATTTCGATGTTTTTTTGTACCCTCATTAGGCATTTTGTGGGATGTTAACTTATAACTGGTAATAAGATATCAACGAAAATGACGTCATAGATGTATTCTATAAAAGCAATTCAACCGCCCCTGATTGAAAAAAAATTGGCAAAAATCAGGGAATTATCTGATTTTAATGACATTTTCAGTGTTGGTTTATCAATGACTGAATTTTAAAATGCATTAGTTATTTTATTTCAACGTTTTCTGATTTTTTTCAGGTCTCTTAACTTTGACTCCCCTATTTTGGTGGCGCAAAATATCGGTGGGGTTATATGAAATTGAAACTAATTACAGTATAAATAAAAAGACAAAAGACCGAAGGTGTGAATATAAATTTTTTTTTTAAGGAGCGATTTTGGTAAGTACCGAAAATCTGAAAATTCACTGTAAAAAAACTCTGTTGTTTATGAAATATAATTGACTTTTAGATTATCAGTGATAAAATTATACATCGATATTTATTCTATTGAAAAGTGTTGGGGCCTAACTTTTCAATTGAGTTTTCTCCGATTATTGTTAGATACTTATACTAGTAAGCTTGTTCTTAAATAAATATTTGTTTTTTGAATCAAAAAAGGTGAAATTTAAAACTTAAATTTATACGATTTATACTTTGAATGAATTTTATCTATAACTTTGTATATAAATTGTTGCTCTCTAGGCGCGTATGGATGGCGCGAACGGTAATATTTATTTTAAAGAATTTCGATTTATTTCTAAGAAGAAACTGTTAAAAGTGCCTTAAAATGTTGATAAGATGGTATGTTTTCAGTGCGTCATAAAACATCGGGTAGTCATTTTGGGGCGAATTTAATTATTTAAAATTCATTAAAAATAAATTACATATGTATTATTTTTTTGCTTTTATACTGATGCTCATTATGTTTCTACTTTTCGACTAAAACAAAAATTCGACCTTTTATCCTTTTTAATGTGAAAATCGGTGCGTATTTTGTTGATATCTATCGTAATAAAAATCAATGTATACAATATGAATATGCTACGTTTATGGTAGAAAAATGAATATTTTCATAATCCTTCTTATCAAAATTTTATAAAGAATATTTTCTTTAAATCACAGGAACATATTTAATAATCTGACAATTGAATAATTTCATTTGTAACTTTTAAATTTAAAGGTTAAGTGTAACGAGAATGAAAGTAAACACTGGGGGGGGGCACAGTCAAGTCCGACGCATATGCTCTCCCAACTGACAAAGTCTTCAGTCCGCAACAATCTCTCACAAAAGTACTACTCTCTACTTAACAGCAAGATCCACATACAGTTTTCTGTTCCACTCGTCTCGACAGCAAAATCCTACTACAGTTGTCTCTTCTTTTGGTCTGGGAGGGTAGGTCCTTAAATACACAGTAACTGTGTACATCCAGGTTACTTACTCTGCATTGCCCATGCAGAACTTCGACATTCACCAGCACTTCAAATATGCGTCAATCCTCACGACGATACTGTTTACATTCGGGTTACTCTGCACTGCTTGTGCGGAATTTCAACAGCATTTCAGCGACGAGGAGGTGGCGAGTTAAATTTCCGTAGTCACTCGCCACCACCACCCTCCTCTCACAGGTCAAACATATCTGGACGCGCTTTATTCGTGGGGGTTGGGAATCTGCTCTTCCACAGTTCTGCCCTTCAATTTCGCTACATTAAGAAATAATATAAGAAAAATACATCATGAAAAATGTACATAAAGTAATAAGGTTCATTTCTCATTCATGAATTTGTCAATACGAAAAATTATCTTATTTTCCTCTTGAAATTAGGCGGGCTATTCAAAAAGCAACGCGGGCCGCACCTGGCCCACGGGCCGCAGTTTGTCCATAACTTGTTTAAACAATTGTTCAAAATATATAGTTCTTTCCCTTCGTTCATTTAACCTTTCTTTCTCCCCAAGGTGTCCTCGCTAGATGCCCCAAACTTGCGACCTAGTGACACATCCTACTCATGGCGAACAGGTTGGGTAAATTCCTACTTTTCTTTCACCCCTCGGTGTGCTGCTAAGAACGGACTGAAATAGATCTCTGTAAAACGACTTAAGTACCGTATTTAATTGAAGTACAGTGTTACTTTGAATTACGAGTGTCCCAACTTTTTTAGTTTTTCAAGTTACGAGCTGTCACTCAGCCGATTTTTTTGCTTTGTGTTGGCAATTAAAATTTGATCTACGAGTGAGCTTCATGTATGTTTGTTAATAAGAACATTTAACTTTTCAAATTCATTACTCCAAAGAAAAATATTATTTATAAAAAAAACAAAAAAAAAACATTAAAACATATTACAGCACATAATTCATTACATTCTATTTTATTATTCATACAATACAGTGCTATATTTCTTATTTAAAAAATGTAACAAAAACTTAAGGTGTCTTTTTTATGGGACAGCACCCAACAATAACGTTTCAAAATTAATGGCTTTTGTAATGTCATTTTCTATCGATAATATTGCCAAATTATTTAGTCACTCTTGTGAAATTGTTGGCTTCAATCAGGTTTAGTTTTGAAAAATTTCGTTCGCGTGTGCGCGGGATCCAATTTGAACAAATTTGTCTAATTGGTTTAAAACCAACTCTGGTCCCAACAGATAACATAAGCCCATATTGTTCTATGAATAAACAGTATATGAAAGGGGAGAAAAAAACGGGAAAGGCTTACTTGAGATTGTTGATCATAGCCATATTGGTTATGACTATCTTACTGTCCAATGGCAAGGCAGTAGACAACGTTCTTACTGTTCAAAGAACAGGCAAAAGAGAACGAGAATGGATTTTTGAATTATCATATGACAGTCCATGAGCCACCTAACGTAGACACTCATCCTCTTAGGGAGACAGTTATCTATTATCTGCCTACTTTATGTGCACAGTTGGTTGAGGTCTTAATTTCCTCTTCAACTTTGAAACTTCTTTTTTGGGATTTTGAGGCAACAAGGAATTCGATTAATCGGTTGGATTTTACGGCATATCCAGCCTAGTTGGGTTATTTTATACCGAAGACGTTTTGTTTTATTCCTTTTTGTTGGGTATTCAATTTTCTTATTTTTTTTTTTACACAACTCATTTTTTTAAATATTCAACCCATAAATGGGACCCTAACACGTACTACCACTCCGGGTATGGGTATACCTGGGAGTAATGGCAATGAGAGAGTAGTTCCCACCCCCAGAACTTTAGTATTGCAACCTCACCACTAGATGCAATTTAACGTCATACACCGGACACTAAGACCCTCAGTCACCGCCCTATAGCATATATATAAAAAGGGTTGGGGTTGCCACGAGAGTGATCGAGGAATATGGTCGGCATAATTACATAGGTGCTAGGGCTTTGCGTGACCAGCCGATTGAGGGAGAGGGGCTTTCCCGACCACCCGTCTAGCCCAAGTAAGGGCTGAAGGGAAGCGTTGTATGTCATGGACAGTTCAGCCCATTAGCATAACGAGTTGCCACCCACTGTTACTAGATGGCCCCGTTGGTGGGGTTACTCCTTGCAGAGGTACATTCAGCGTATTCTACAGCCCCAACCGACAGGGCGGTTTTTGCCCGGATTTTCCTTACTGGCATCCAAGTAGGCTCGGTATCATCTACGACCCTGATCCTCAGTGGCAAGAATGACTGCTATTGTCTCGTAACAACTGCGAATATCAGACTCAGAGGCATCGATTCTCACCATTTTAAGATAAAATTTTACTTTCTGCTGAAAAAACGTAAAAGGGGATTTGGTTTTCTTTGTTTAATGCATAGCAATCTCTTGGCTTATTTAATGATTAAGCCATCCTTATAGAATAACAGTAATGGTACAATATAAACCAAAGTTTTAAGGGGTGAGGGGTTTCATGCCTTTCACAATGGTATTAGTCCGAAAGTGAAATTATTAGCGCGACTGGTGTTCGAACTCATTTATTACGATGTCGCAGTCCAGCACGTTACTCACTACGCCACAGGACTCCCCAGTAAAAAGAAAAGAAAGTAAAACTAAACTAAACTAAACAAAACTAAATAAAATCAAAATTATTAAAATAAAACGAAAATAAAAAAGTAATTACAAAGAAACAAACGTTTCTTTCTTACGGAGGTGCACATTTCACCTGAAGAAGCCCGGTGAATGTACCGATCGAAACGTTATCGGAACTACAAAAAGTAAGTAGTTTTCTTGTTTAAATAATTCCAGAAATGTTAGTAACTTTTCTCCGAAATACATACAGCACACCTTGGGACGTGATTCTTAAATGAGATATTTTTATGATGGCATCTGAAGGGTACAACCATACCCCCTCCCAGCACCCACCCCTCCAAAAAAACAAAAAACAATAAGAGAATCTCCCTTCGTCCTTAGAAACTTTTTCCCCAATTTGCAATAACGCCCTCCTCTCTTTAATGTTTCAGTGCTTGCACATTATTAAGCGGGACTGGTGCTGTGAATTCCCCGTAGACAAAGGTTTGACGGCAAAATAAGACGACTGATCATAAAATCAATGAACCGATAATTGATCGAGATATTTGCTGATCCGGCCACGTTTACTGACTGGCACTCCTTTGAGAGACAAATATCAGAGAGTGGACTCTATGTGGGGTGAGTTTGAATTGGAAGAAACGAGAATAGGCACGCAAATATGCATACACACACATCACACAAATACATTCAGATATTTATTCCTTTAATAATTCATCTCCGCATGTATGTATGTATGTATGTATGCATCTATCTATCTATCTATCTATCTATCTATCTATGTAAGTTGAAAAAATGGAAGTGAAAAACATCAGTTAAAATTTTGCAAATCAGAAATCACTAATAACTTAAAATTGGTTAACTTGAAGACTTTTTTGAGAGCAGATATGAATTCCTTGGACTAAAATACTCTTAGAAACCAACGTTTAGGAGTAGGGAAGCTCTAGAACACATTTTACAGACAAAAATAGATGACAAAAAGTCGCCATTTTTCCCGACACCCTTCTTTCTCGTTCTATATTCCTTCCCATTTTCCTTTTTTTTTTAAAAAATTCTCTTTCTTTCTATCTCTTTTTCTTTCTTTCTTTTTCTTTCTCGTTCAATCCTTCTTCCCATTTTTCTTTCTGTTCTTTATTTTTTAATTCCCTCTATCTCTTTTTCTTTCTTGGTTTTTCGTTCAGTCTCCCCTTATTTATTTCTCTCTATCTCTTTTCTTTCTTTCTTTCTTTTCTTTCTTTCTTTTTGTTTGTTCAGTCTTCCTTTATTTATTTCTCTCTATCTCTTTTCTTCTTCGTTCTTTCTTTCTTTCTTCACTTTCTTTTTTGTTTGTTCAGTCTTCCTTTATTTATTCTTCTATCTTCTTTTCTTTCTTTCTTCCTTTCGTTCTTTCTTTCTTTCTTTCGTTCTTTTTTTTTTGTTTGTTCAGGTCTTCCTTTATTTATTTCTCTCTATCTCTTTCTTTCTTTCGTTCTTCTTTCTTTCTTTCGTTCTTTCTTTTTTTGTTTGTTCAGTCTTCCTTTATTTATTTCTCTCTATCTCTTTTCTTCTTTCTTCTTTCTTTTTCTTTTTTCATTTCTTTTCTTTTTTGTTTGTCAGTCTTCTTTTATTTCTCTTATCTCTTTTCTTCTTCTTTCTTTCTTTCGTTTCTTTCTTTCTTTTTTGTTTGTTTCAGTCTTCCTTTATTTATTTCTCTCTATCTCTTTTCTTTCTTTCTTCTTCGTTCTTTCTTCTTTCTTCGTTCTTTTTTGTTTGTTCAGTCTTCCTTTATTTATTTCTCTCTATCTCTTCTTTCTTCTTCTTTCTTCTTTCTTTCGTTCTTTCTTTTTTGTTTGTTCAGTCTTCCTTTATTTACTTTTCTCTCTATCTCTTTTCTTTCTTCGTTCTTTCTTTCTTCTTTTCGTTCTTTCTTTTGTTTGTCAGTCTTTTATTATTCTCTCTATCTCTTTTCTTTCTTTCGTTCTTTCTTTCTTTCTTTCGTTTCAGTCTTCCTTTATTTATTTCCTTTCTCTGTTCTTTCTTTCGCTTCTCTTCTTTCTTTCGTTCTTTCTTTTGTTTGTTCAGTCTTCCTTTATTTATTTCTCTCTATCTCTTTTCTTTCTTTCGTCTTTCTTCTTTCTTTCGTTCTTTCTTTTTTTGTTTGTTCAGTCTCCTTTATTTATTTTCTCTCTATCTTCTTCTTTCTTCTTTCTTTCTTTCTTTCGTTCTTTCTTTTTTTGTTTGTTCAGTCTTCCTTTATTTATTCTCTCTATCTCTTTTTCTTTCTTCGTTCTTCTTTCTTTCTTTCGTTCTTTCTTTTGTTTGTTCAGTCTTCCTTTATTTATTTCTCTCTATCTCTTTTCTTTCTTTCGTTCTTTCTTTCTTCTTTCTCGTTCTTTCTTTTTGTTTTGTTCAGTCTTCCTTTATTTATTTCACTCTATCTCTTTTCTTCTTCTTCTTCTTCTTTCTTTCTTTCTTTCTTTTTGTTTGTTCAGTCTTCCTGTATCTATTTCTCTCTATCTCTTTTCTTTCTTCTTCTTTTCTTTCTTTCTTTCTTTCTTTTTTTGTTCGTTCGTCTTCCTTATTTATTTCTCTCTATCTCTTTTCTTTCTTTCTTCTTCTTTCTTTCTTTTTGTTCGTTCAGTTTCCTTTATTTATTTCACTCTATCTCTTTTCTTTCTTTCTTTCTTCTTTTCTTTTTTGTTCGTTCAGTCTTCTTATTTATTTCTCTCTATCTCTTTCTTTCTTTCTTTCTTTCTTTTGCTTCGTTCAGTCTTCCTTTATTCTTTCACCTTTCTCTTTCTTCTTTCTCTTTCTTCTTTTTTGTTCGTTCAGTCTTCCTTTATTTATTTCTCTCTATCTCTTTCTTTCTTTCTTTCTTTTCTTTTTGTTTTTTCAGTCTTTCCTTTATTTTATTTCACTCTATATCTTTTTTCTTTCTTTCTTTCTTTCTTTCTTTTTTGTTCGTTCAGTCTTCCTTTATTTATTTCTCTCTATCTCTTTCTTTCCTTTCTTTCTTTTTGTTTGTTCCAGTCTTCCTTTATTTATTCACTCTATCTCTTTTCTTTCTTTCTTTCTTCTTTCTTTTTGTTGTTTCAGTCTTCCTTATTTATTTCTCTCTTATCTCTTTCTTTCTTTCGTTCTTCTTTCTCTTTCGTTTTCTTGTTTGTTCAGTCTTCCTTATTTATTTCTCTCTTATTCTCTTTTCTTTCTTTCGTTCTTTCTTTCTTTCATTTTCGTTCTTTCTTTCTTTGTTTGTTCAGCTTCCTTTATTTATTTCTCTCTATCTCTTTTCTTTCTTTCGTTCTTTCTTTCTTCTTCGTTCTTTCTTTTTTTGTTTGTCAGTCTTCCTTTATTTATTTCTCTCTATCTCTTTTCTTTCTTTCTTCTTTCTTTCTTTCTTCTCTTTTTTTGTTTTCAGTCTTCCTTTATTTATTTCACTCTATCTCTTTTCTTTCTTTCTTTCTTTCTTCTTTCTTTCTTTTCTTTCTTTTTTGTTGTTCAGTCTTCCTGTATCTATTTCTCTTCTATCTCTTTTCTTTCTTTCTTTCTTTCTTTCTTTCTTCTTTCTTTTTTGTTCGTTCCGTCTTCCTTTATTTATTTCTCTTCTCTTTTTCTTTCTTTTCTTTCTTTCTTTCTTTCTTTTTGTTCGTTCAGTCTTCCTTATTTATTTCACTCTATCTCTTTTCTTTCTTTCTTTCTTTCTTTCTTTTTGTTCGTTCAGTCTTCCTTTATTTATTTCTCTCTATCTCTTTTCTTTCTTTCTTTCTTTCTTTTTTGTTCGTTCAGTCTTCCTTTATTATTTTCACTCTATCTCTTTTCTTTTCTTTCTTCTTCCTTTCTTTTTTGTTCGTTCAGTCTTCCTTTATTTATTTCTCTCTATCTCTTTTCTTTCTTTCCTTTCTCTTTGTTGTTCAGTCTTCCTTTATTTATTTCACTCTATCTCTTTTCTTTCTTTCTTCTTTCTTTCTTTTGTTCGTTCAGTCTTCCTTTATTTATCACTCTATCTCTTTTCTTTCTTCTTTCTTTCTTTCTTTTTTGTTCGTTCAGTCTTCCTTATTTATTTCACTCTCTCTTCTTTCTCTTCTTTCTTCTTTCTTTTTTTGTTCGTTTCAGTCTTCCTTTATTTAATTTCTCTCTATTCTCTTTTCTTTCTTTCTTTCTTTTCTTTCTTTTTTGTTCGTCCAGTCTCCTTTATTTATTTCACTCTATCTCTTTTCTTTCTTTCTTTCTTTCTTTCTTTTTTGTTCGTTCAGCTCTTATTTTATTTCACTTCTATCTCTTTCTTTCCTCTTCTTTTCTTTCTTTCTTTTTTGTTCGTTCAGTCTTCCTTTATATTTCTTCTCTATCTCTTTCTTCTTTCTTCTTTTGTTCGTTCAGTCTTCCTTATTTATTTCACTCTATCTCTTTCTTTCTTTCTTTCTTTTCTTTTTTGTTCGTTCAGTCTTCCTTTATTTATTTTCACTCTATCTCTTTCCTTTCTTCTTTCTTTCTTTCTTTTGTTCGTTCAGTCTTCCTTTATTTATTCTCTCTATCTCTTTTCTTTCTTTCTTTCTTTCTTTTTTGTTTCGTTCAGTCTTCCTTTATTTATTTCACTCTATCTCTTTTCTTTCTTCTTTCTTTCTTTCTTTTTTGTTACGTTCAGTCTTCCTTAATTTATTTCTCTCTATCTTTTCTTTCTTCTTCTTTCTTTTTTGTTCGTTCAGTCTTCCTTTATTAATTTCACTCTATCTCTTTTCTTTCTTTCTTTCTGTCTTCTTTCTTTGTTCGTTCAGTCTTCCTTATTTATTTCACTCTATCTCTTTTTCTTTTCTTTCTTCTTTCTTTCTTTTTGTTGTTCAGTCTTCCTTTATTTTATTTCTCTCTATCTCTTTTCTTTCTTCTTCTTTTTCTTTTTTTGTTCGTTCATGTCTTCCTTTATTTATTTCACTCATATCTCTCTTTCTTTACTTTCTTCTTTCTTTTTTGTTTGTTTCAGTCTTCCTTTATTTATTTCACTCTATCTCTTTTCTTTCTTTCTTTCTTTCTTTTTTTTCGTTCAGTCTTCCTTTTATTATTTTCACTCTATCTCTTTCTTTCTTTCTTTCTTCTTTCTTTTTGTTCGTTCAGTCTTCCTTTAATTTATTCACTCTATCTCTTTTCTTTCTTTCTTTCTTTCTTTCTTTTTTGTTCGTTCAGTCTTCCTTTATTTTCACTCTATTCTCTTTTCTTCTTTCTTTCTTTCTTTCTTTTGTTCGTTCAGTCTTCCTGTATTTATTTTTTCTCTCTATCTCTTTTCTTTCTTCTTTCTTTCTTTCTTTTTGTTTCTCGTTCAGTCTCCTTTATTATCACTCTATCTCTTTTCTTCTTTCTTTCTTTTCTTTCTTTTTGTTCGTTCAGTCTCCTTTATTTATTTCACTCTATCTCTTTCTTTCTTCTTTCTTTCTTTCTTTTTTGTTCGTTCAGCTTCCTTTATTATTCACTCTATCTCTTTCTTTTCTTTCTTTCTTTTTTGTTTCGTTCAGTTCTTCCTTTATTTATTTCTCTCTATCTCTTTTCTTCTTTTCTTCTTTCTTTTTGTTGTTCAGTCTTCCTTTATTTATTTCACTCTATCTCTTTTCTTTCTTTCTTTCTTTCTTTTCTTTTCATTCGTTTCTTTCTTTTTTGTTTGTTCAGTCTTCCTTTAATTTTTTTCTCTCCTATCTCTTTCTTTCTTCTTTCTTTCTTTTTTTGTTCGTTCAGTATTCCTTCCTATTTTCCTTTTAGTTCCCCCATACTCAACTTTCAAAATGTCCTCTCGAACTCTAAGTTGATTAAAACACGAAAAATACTTTTTGATAACACCCGAATAATTATTCTCTGAAAAATTAATCAAACGAAGGAAGTGAATATAACCTAGATATGATTCTAAAAAAAAAATCCTATATTAATTATAATAGTGAAGTTGATTGGAGCCTAAGTTTTTCGAACACGAAAAATAATTTAAAAAATTTAAAGTATTTAAACTTAATATTACTTAAAAACCTGAATATTCATATATTAATGAATCAAAAATTCAAACATAATATATATTCTTTGTATCTTCAGAGTGGTAGAATTGGTATTTACTGAACCCGTTTACACGGTTAGTGTATCATGTATAATTTCCATCAATCCTTTTCTCTAAGTGTTTCGTAAGAGTCCAAGAGTGTAAGCCATACAGTAGCGCTAACATAGCTAAGCTTGAAATAATCTTCTCCGCTTTATCTTATATATATGAGGGGAGATTTCAAAATTATTCCGTATTTCTTGTTTTATCGAAACGAAAAACTCATCGCGGACTAATCTGCAGAGAACAAGCTACCTTATCGATGATAACTTGTCGTTTCGCCCATTACCATCTCTCTAGCTTAACTGAAAATCTTTCATCAGTGTGGGAGTTTGACGAGGCGTCCTGTGCCTTCTTTATGGCGTCCCAACATTTTTCCGGTCACCTTTAAACTTTTTATCCACTCATAAACACTTTCTATGCGGTAGTGTACTGTTCTGTATTGTGTTAAAGCATACGATGAATTTCAGACCCTGACGCTCCTTCCGACCAGAGAAATTGGGTCACTTCCTAGTGTGCATGCTGCTAATGGAGCGACCATATTTTACACTGTAAATTACAGCAAGCCAAAACGCGCCGCGATCAGGCTCAAAATCATTTGACTGATGATGTCCGTATGAATTCGGACGAAACGTTTCAACTCTTAGATTTGTTTTGAGTTTTCATTTTCTTGTTCACCATCCTTCTACATACCTCACACACTGTCGGATTCTACCCACATCCATCCTATAATATATATATATATATATATAATATATATATATATATACCAAGCGTGTTGGTAAATCCTTGCGGTGGAGAAAAAAACCAGCAAAATAGTTTGATTGTAAAAAATATACTACCAAACATCAAACCGGGGAGAAAAAAAAAATTTTGAAAAAAAGAAAAGACCAAGATAGTCGTACCAACAAAAATAATCTGTTGGTACAGTATTTGGCCAAAAGAAAAAACAATTTATATGTATATATATATGTATATAAGATATATATATATATATTCATATAACCGCTAGGAGAATAGCTAATAAGTAAAAAGTGCTCAATACCTAACTTGAAAACAAAAATAAAATAAAAGGGATACAGTAGCCAGTGTATTCTAAGCCCCACCAACAGAGTTTAAGGTTTTTGTATCTTCTATCCCCTATTCTGCAGAAGACGATCACTACGGCGTGCATTGCGTGTTGGTGTCAGTAAGCAATATCACTTTGAACAATACTTTCTGTTGATTCTTCTGCTTAAAACAATTTGATCAAATTCTTTGATTTGCTTCTGTTGTTTTACAGCAAAGAGTCTGCCCGGTTTAGACTTTGTATCAGTAGTCTCGCGCCACCAAGAGAATCTCCGTGGGAAACACTGGCGCGAGTTTTCCATTCACCGATAACCAGCAGGCGGACATTTTAAAATCCCACAATGGCCTCTGCTGCTAAGATTTCGTCTTATTGGGGAAGCCATCTTGGAACGCTAAGAAGAAGCAACTCCTAGAAAACGCAGAAGGAAATCGAAAATAATCCAGGAATAATCCACTTATATATAATTTATTTACTAGCTATAAGATTAGATTTGGCACAAGGATACAAATTTATGACACCCAGTGAGCATCGTAATAATCAATCTTTAAATCTATCTTCGCTGACCATTAGAAACATCAAGTCATTTTACTCTGCAGGAAATACACTTTTACACACGGAGTGCGCGCCCGCACACAAACCACAAACACACACACAAAAACACACACACATCCACACACACACACACACACACACACCACTACTGAATTTGAAATTGCGGTCGCCGCAGATACTCTAGTAGCGGTTAGCGAGTGCGAAGGTATGTCTTTGGTCAACTACAGCCATTCCATTTCAGTTATCATGGCGTGGAATAGCGAACATCGTGTGTTTTATCTAGGATTCGATATTCATTTTAAAAATTGTGGAATCTATCATTGCAACATAGTGGTTATTTCCCATTCTCGGATCTATGTTCTTGTGAATTTCTTCCTCTGCAGAAACCTGAAGGCTCAAGTCTTGAATGAGGAGAGAGATAAACAACAACCATACCCGGAGGACTTCTTTCATCGATTTAACGGTTATGTTTTAATTGTTCTGATCATGTTATTATAATGCTTTAAATACATGCATTTGATTATAGATATTTTCCAAATAGCCGAGGTAAGAACTGAATGAAATCCCTTTACCAGTATAGGTTCCTTACTGTATATATATATATTATATATATATATATATATATATGATATATATAGACAGTGTGTGTGTATTTGTGTGTCGTGTGTGTAGTATGTCCTACTTTGGTGTTGAACACAAAACCATTGTTTTCATATTTCCAAATATGACAGAAAATATTTAGGTGTTTTTTTATAACCCCCAAATAGTTGATTTTTTGGGGGTTGGGTGTTACCTTATAAATTATGCCTTATGAAATAGTAACCATTTCACGGAGATATTCCATAAAATATATTACAAAAGCCTTTCAGTTAAAAAAAAAGTAGAACATTTTATGCAACCACATGCGTTATTTTTATCGTCCTTAAATTAATTATAACGCAAATTTTAATTAAAAGTTGTTTTTTTTTTTATTTAAATCGAAAGTAAAAAGAGAGTGATCACCATGTAAAATAATTCTTAAAATGGTAATATATCTTAAACTCAGAAATAATTTTTTTAAAAAAATTGTATATTATTTCAAAATTATTCAAAAAAATGAAACTATTTGTACGCTTTATTTTGTCCTAAAGCAATCCGGTAAGTCGTAGAGGTTTAGAAAGTTACTTTTTGTGGGGGAGGGGGGGTTCTTTTTGTGGGGGAGGGGGGGGTCACATTTTTTAAAATAAAGGGTTAAGTCAAGATAATATCTTAACGAACTGAAAAGTTAAAAAAAAAAACAAAAAATAACAATTGTAAATAACGAATTTAACATTGACAAGCATGTGGAAGCCAGCAAGGTAGTATCGTGAGTTGTGTACTTAGCTGGTGCCGTGCACGCGCTCTCTCTAGCTGTACTTTGGAGGTATATTACACTCTCGCGCTCCTGAGAGGTGGATTGTGGTTTTTAGAGCCTAACGATGGGGATGGGGTGATAAAAATAAAAATACACAAAATGAATCCAGGTCCAACGAATTTGTAATCAAAATTGACCAGGTAGACATGACGATGTCGTAAAGGGTAATCACTAAGATGCCCACCAGTCTCAGACTCAGGGATCACAATGTTATATTCGGATCTGCGCCTAAAGAGACATCACACCACGCCACTCTTAATTTTAGTATGAGAGGAGTATGTAATACAGCGGTCGTTCAGTACTTGAAGTTCGACGCGCACCAAGACTTAAGAAATTCAACTTTTCTTTTGATCCGTGGAACGATCTCGCTCACGCACTCACGTCGCACTCGGTACGGCGGCCTCATAAGCGTAGTCGCATTTGTGGATATCTTTTTTTTGAATTCTTCATGAGTGGTGAAGATCTTTATATGGGGGGTAATTTTTTTATGTTTAAACAATAAAACCACGACAAAAACAGGTTAAGATAAGCAATAAAAAAGTCTTTAGCGATCAATGACAATCAGTTTGTTTACGGTTACTTTGAAAAACAAAAAAAAACTCTTCGTGTACACTTCCTATTTCTTTCACTTTAAATATACTCTCGATTTTTTTTTAACAAAATCCTAACTTTTTTAACGCGCACATACTCCAAAATCTGATCTTTAAATAGATCGAACCCAGCACGCGCTTCCATTGAATTGAGTTGCACATTTTTCAAGAGGGGGGGTAAAGCAAATAAATTGAGTTATTTAAAAGAAGTCAACGATAGAGCTGGAGGTAGTCCTTGTCCGTCCCGGCGCCGGAGTTGTCGACGATGCGATTGAAGATCCCCAAGTCTTCGATCGGTGCAGCAGGCATTGTCTGATCGTTCGGTGTCAAGATTGAGTGACTGGCCTTTACTGATCAAGCGAGAGTATCAACGCAGCGAACTCATGAGATTTAGCTTATGCTCGCGCATTGGATCCCGACTTGGTTCATGTATACGGTACTCGCTTCACGCAGGAAATGAGTATAAATCGTAGACTCGTAGGCGCTCGCACACATACCATTATCACCCTGAGGTAGTCGTCGAGATATCTGACTCAGGGGTCGTACGCGGATCTGTTGTGTCGTTAACGTTGGAATACATATAAGTTGTTGCTCTTCTTAAAGAATCTGATATAGTGTCGACCTTCATATATCGGAGGCCGCGCTTATCTAATAGAGTGGAGCACTCTCGCGCACGTGAGGTGGTTGATACTCTGCGATATATTTTCTATAATATTATATACATTCAATCAATCATTACAGATTTCCATAGTTATTATTGTCTTAGGAGAGTAGGGATGTGTTTGCTTGGCGCTTTCGGCTCATGAGCGCAGATAGCTGAAATAATACAGTCTCCAGTGTTGTAGAGTTAGTTTGATTGTTAGTCGTACTAGAAGAAGATTTTTCATTTGGAGGCGACATGATGTTTATTAAGTGCGTCCGTTAAAGTTGACGATTTACGCAATATTTGAGAGTATTGTTGTTGGATTTCTGTCCTTCAAATGTAATTATGGTGTCGCGGAAAGCAACTATTATTCTGTCTTTAGGCAGAGCGGCCCCGGATGAATCGGATTTCATGAAAAATGAGTGGGCGGCTCCATAGGGGAGGCATTGAAGAGCCTAAGGTCTAACTGGGCTAATGTGTAGGTGTCGTAAGCGATTACAATTAACTCAGATGATAACTTTGTAAAAAGCAGGATGGCGAGCCAGCAAGTATATGAGTTCGTGACAATAACATTATAGCTGAAAGTCATATGTTCATTTAAAGGGAATAAGATAAATGTGTTAAGTTTATATTAAAAAAAGTTTAAAATTTAAAAAATAACGGGATTTTTAAATGATAAGGCAAAAGAAAAATAATGGGATATCTCCTTGAGGATATATTAATATATAGAAAGTCGTCCGGGCGACCCTAATGTTGGGGATCAGCAATCAGCGAGGGAGTCTATCCCCTTTCAACTAGCGCTAGACCAAGGATTGTTTTTGCGTCTGAGGTAGCGCCCACACCTACCACTCAGCTCCTTACTTTACCGCACAGATCCCTGTGCTACTCATACGCTGGGTTTGGCGAGGGCCGAGAATCGAACTAAGAACTCCTTGCGGTTTCTAGCCGAACGCTCTACCGACTGAATCAATTCTATGTGAAGTTCTTTCTGTAGTGTAAACAGGGTCAAAGCTGATGTACATTGCAGTTGTTTCAGGTGTGTCACCGACAGGGCAATTACAGGTTGATATAATGAACTCTCTCTCTCTCTCTCTCTCTTCTCTCTCATCTCTCTCCTCTCTTCTTCTCTCTCTGTCTGTCTGTGCCTGTCTGTCTGTGCTGTGTGTGTGTGTGTGTGTGTGTGTTGTGTGTGTAGACAGATAAGAGTAAATTTCAGTCATTATCTTCATTGTTTTACGGAACTTTTTACACATTAAAAAAGAAATATCTTGAATTTTGCCTACCCGCGTTTATCTGTTTAATCCACTCCCCAACACTGTCCGTTATCGGAATGTTTAACGCATTTAAACGCCTTTTTGGGTTATTTTTGCCAAGGTCCATATTTTTTATTGTTGCTAATTATGGAGTTATTCAAGTAACTATTCCATTTAACTTCTAATAATCCATAGTATACTCTAGTATAAATACACTCACTACTTTTAGCATTTTTTGGTTACCACATGTAATGCAACATTCTCGGCTACTGGAATGCTCCAGATACCTGACCTTGTGTCCAAAACTAAGCTAACCGAAGAAAATTACCTTTTCGCACTTGGTTCTCCATCATCTGGCCTTGATGCCAAACTTAACTAAGCTAAAGAAATTATTAGTACTGGGTGCTCTGTCACCTCGGCTCTCGTGCCAGACTCAGCTAAGGCGTAAGGGTATGGCTATTTCTCACTGGGTGCCCAATTCTTGTTAGCCTTGTGTCAAACTAAACTCCACTTAGTAAATAACCTTTCTTACTGGGTGCTCCTTTCCTTCTGGCCCTTGTTTATAAAACATAAATACAGCTTAACCGAAAATTGTCAAACTAAGCTCAGCTTTAACACGTTGGGCGCTCCATTCTTTGGCCTTGTGTCTAATATTAATAAGTTTAGGAAATGACCTATCCCACTGGGTGCTCAATAATTTCAGCCCTTGTGTCAAACTAAGCTGAATTTAGCAAATGAAGATTAAATCTTGTTGGTTAGTGTGTCTTATAGAGGTATGAATTTGGTAATTATGAACTTTTGTATAGTAAATTAGGGTGTCCGCAGAAAAAAGAAACCCACCAAATTTTGATAATGAAACTGTTAAATTTTCCCATTAAACAAAATAAATTAGGGTTTAGGGTTAGGGTTGTGGTTTAGGGTTTAGGGTTAGTTTAATGGGAATAAATAAAATAATTTGGTTCTGTTTTTTCTGGGTCAGCCTGTACAGGGTGACCCAGAAAAACAGAACCCAAATTATTTATTTATTTTCCCATTAAACTAACCTAACCCTAACCCTAACCTAAACCCTAAATTTATTTGTTTAATGGAAATTAACAGTTTTATTACAAATTTGTGGGTTCTGTTTTTTTGGACACCCTAATTTTACTAAACAAAAGTTCATAATTACCATGAATTTATGTCCTTACGTCCCAGTTATGGGTTTGTTTAAATAGTACCACTACTGTTCTTTTTCAAGGAGCTTTTCGCATTAACAAACCCAGAAGGTTGATAATGCCATTAATTAGCAAGAACCAACACTCTTAGATATGAGCTGTACCAGACTAAAATGACCTAATATAATCTCTACCTCCATAGAACCGAAACGTATTCATACACCCCCAAAAAAGATGCTGTGTGTGCAGGGTGACGCTTATGAATTAATTTCGTGTTTACCTTTCGAGTTTAGTAGTGGCAAAACAAAACAACTAACGACTATTCGTTTGTAGGTCAGGTGAGATATGAAAAGACTTCCACTGAAATACTCAAAATGCCCGCCCACCCACGGAAAAAAAAATTTACTCACATTCCTTTGCTATTACTTATATAGGTAAACTCACCCTCACGTTCACACAAGTCGCTGGTCGCACCCGCAGGAAGACAAGAGCCGACAAAGTGTATTATTTTTTTTTTTTTAAATCAGGAAATAAAAACATTAGAATATAATGTAGTATATATGTATGTATATGTTCATGGGAACACATACATTAAATTATAATTTTTTTTTAATTGCATGATGTAAACACACATACATTCGCACGCACGTTTGATTCGTTCTTTTTGGATATACAATTTTTATTAAACTAGCATATATATGCCCCTCCGGGTGCAAGTATTTTAGTTAAATTTTATAATAAAATATTATATTAAATTAGAAAGGCTAATGAAACTGAATAAGAATGTAGATAAAGATATTTTGAACAGAGGGGGTAATGATTGAAAAATAGAACAACTTTGAAACTAACTCTTCCATCATTTTCCGTTACTCCCCGTCTTTCATGGTATATTTTCCTAATTAAACTGTTAGTTAAAATAGGAAGTAAAGAATAATATTACAGTTATTTCTCTCTTTTTAAGGGATTTCTTTTAAGGTTTATTGAAGAGAATTTTGCTCATATTCAATAAGATAAAATCAAACAATTAGAAATCGATAATACTAAGCATATATTTAATTAAAATCAATTTTTTAAGATCAATATGCAAATTAGCCTTCCCATTCATACTGTAAACCTCTATTTTGTTGTATATATAAATACAATTACATGTTTAAGCATGTAGATATGGTCAACAGTGTAAGAAATGTGAAACAATTTTTATTAATAATTGGAGGTTTAAATAAAAATAAAATCATGGAGAATATTATGTAAATAACGAAAGGAATTGTGACTTGTATAGTAATATAGTTTCGTTACAGATAGACAAACCCACAATCTCCAATTATAATAAGATATATATATATATATATATTATATATATATATATAATCAATTTATGAATTAAATTGTATTCCTTAAAAGTACAACAGTTATCATCTTGCAACACCCTCTGGTTAAAAATGAAACCATCCAAATCATCCCACGATGAAATGCAAAAATGTAAATCCTCATTATCTGGTGTTGCTTATCTGCCGAATTCTTATTTGGTATGAGTCGTCAGCTCAGCTAGATAATGGAAATTTATGTTTTTATTAGAAAGTAAGAAAGGGAAGAAAAAGGATTTGCGACATAGAAAAATATAATAAGAAGAAAGAGAGTAGGGGAAAAGATAGAGTGAAGGGAGCGAGCGTGCAGGAAGTAATAATGCTAGTCTGTTTTAATCGACATAATGAAGAGAGAGAGAGAGAGAGAGAGAGAGAAAAAAAAAGAATGACGTACAACACTCCACTCTAACCCATTCTTCGGCTAGACGAGTGTTCGGAGTAGCCCCCTCTGATCAATCAAACCCTAGTACCTGTATGATTGTCCCGACCGTATTGCTCTTCTGGCAAACCTCCAACCCTCTTTATCACATATGAGCAAGAAGGCGGTGTCTGAGGGTCTTAGTGTCCTGGATATGACTGCATCGAGTGGTGAGGTTCAAATTCTGGAGCTCTGGAGAGAGTAGAGTACCCCTTCATTGCCATGGTCCACTCTGATCCGGAATAGTAGTACCTGTTAGGGTCCCATCTATGGGTTAAATAGATCAAAAATAATTTTTTTTGAATGTCTTTAAAAAATTAGTTTAAAAAGATCTTATTATAATGAGATTGTGGGTTTGTCTGTCTGTAACCGAAACTATATTACTAGCAAGTCACAATTCCTTTAGTTATTAACAAGAAGAAATAACTGTGATATTATTCTTTACTTCCTATTTCAACTAAACAGTTTAATTAGGAAAATTTACCAAATGAAAGACGGGAGTAACGGAAATGATGGAAGAGTTAGTTTTAAAGTTGTTCTATTTTTCAATCATACCCCCTCTGTTCCAAATCTTTTTTTTCTACATTCTTATTCAGTTTCATTAGCCTTTCTAATTTAATATGATATTTTATTATTATAAAAATTTAACTAAAAACTTGCACCCAGAGGGTGCATATATTTGCTAGTATATATAATGAAGAATGCAGTTGTAAGGCTACTCGCCCCTATCACACAAGCTATCTGAGTAAGACATACGAGATGCTGGGCACTGCTGGAGATGAAAGAACAAACACATTAGTGATGCTCTCCTGCGGATACCTACACGTGGTTACACCAGTGTAGGCTGACCAACAAAAACCTACATCAACCAGCTCGTGCAGATTCTGAATGTGTGCGTAGAAGACTCCCGAAGGACAATGACAGATAGGGATGATTAGCAAGAGAGAGTCATGGATATCCCTGCTGCCAGTATGACCTAATAATGATGATATGCAGTAGTTANTAGCTGGCAAAACAACTTGAAATGTTAGTTCAAGACAATACATGGCATGAGCTCAGAGTATAAATATATATATATATAATAATATATATATAATATATATATTAATATATATTATATATATACACTTGTATATAAAAAGGGATATCGTCGAATATAACGTAAGTAATTAGAATCGTAATAGAATGTATTAAAGCCGACCCGATCCTCTAACATCGAGGAAAAGACATACAGGATGCCACTATAGGAGACGTATCCCATAGTAAACCAAACTTTTGGTCCCTATAAAAAGTGCCGTTATTCATAGAAAAACAACATTTTAGTACATAACTTAACAGGTTTAAACTGTTTTGCGTAGTAGTGCGTAAGCTTATCAGAATTTAATCACACACACTATTTTAAATCAGCTGCTAAACAAGATCTTAACATCAGCTACCCTACCTACTTCAAAGCATATTATATATATATATTATATATATATATTATATATATGTATATATTAAAAGAGCATACCAGAAAATGAACAATACATACATAGTGATTCACGTCAAACGACATTGTCACGTCGTCTAACCCTCCATTAACAGAATAATAAGCCCCATTTTCACAACACCAAAATTACATTCATGCCCCCACTCTAATTACCGAATATTCTAACGAAAATACACATCATTCTGCACAAAGAAAAAATAAACAAAAACTCCAAATACTAGAAGCTATTACATAAAACAATACAAACCATCCTTAAACAAATTAATTTCCAAGAGTACACATTTTAAAATGCCTATCACACCTTCTCTCAATCACTTCTCCTTCCAGCCTCCACATTAGATATAATTTAAAAAAAACTGGAACACATCACTCCTGATGATGGCTTCTAAGTCCCGAAAGTACTCGGCCTGAACTTTGGTGGACTAATCCACAAATTCCACCCAAATATTAAAAGTTGTCCAGAAAACTCGAAAAGATAACAAAAATAAAATTGTTAAACAGGAGATGTGTCTTTTGTTTAATTCTACATGTATAAATGAATAATCAACTATCACACACACACACACATATATATATATATATATATATGTGTGTATGTGTTGTTTGTGTGTAGATTAACATGTTAGTTGAAATGCAATCGCAATTAATTGTATGATATTCTTGTTTGCTTTTTCTCTCTAGCTTTCTCTAGATCGACCTAGATCCGGATATTTATTTTTTTTTTCATGTACATTTTCCTAGATTTTAAATCTCGGAAAACTCTACCTGAATTAAAAAAATAATTAAAAAAAAAATATACTGCGAAAATGTCTTCTGTCTTCTCTTCTTGCCCCATTATGCAACACGCTCTGTACCACGTGACTGGCAGAAACACCATCAGCAATGTTGGTGACAGACAATGTAGCTGAGTGTATAGGAATCTTTACTATTTCAGTAGCCAAATAGCACTGATAGACTTCAGTCAAAGACGGTCGCGTATCGTACAGGTTCAATCGCGTTCTATCGACTCTTCGTGATGAGGACTCATATGATTTTAATGGTTTCCCCTTCTCTAATCGCAAAGTATTCATTAATCCTGGACTCTCATTCCTCCCGATCGCCATCTCTCTGCAGAGATCGCCAGCGTTTTATAAAAGCAACGCGCTTAGGGAACTTTATCGCTGATGATACCAGTGTCAGAGAGTTCGTATTTTCAGATTCGTCGTAGTCAACGCGATTTAGGAGATAAACTGTAATAATATATACATAATATATATATATAGTATATATATATATTATAAGAGATAGTATATTTTGAATAAGTATAGATAATGATGCGAGAAGAATATAGCTAGATATATTGATAATAGATATCAATGCGACCGAGATAGATATTACATTTGATAGATAGATAGATATGAAAAGACACAGATAATAGATAGAATATATAGGTTAGATAATGAAATAGTACACATAAAATAGATAGTTAGCCTAAATAATTGAAGGACCTATATAGAATAGATATGAACAGTTTATATATATATATTTATATATATATATATATGTGTGAAAGTATTGTGTGTAGTGCTGTGTGGTATAGGAAAATGGATTGAATTGAATCCCGAACAAATATGGTTAAAATAAGAATGAAATAACAAACTCAGACAAAAAGTTAAGTATATTTCGGCTTGCAACGTTAAGTCCGCTTCCTCAGCCTTATTAACTCATTAGAATCATACAATGTATTTATAATTGATCAAAAAGGCGGCTTGAGCGAAGCGGAACTTCATTTCCAGCGAAAATTACTACACATTTTTTTGGCTCTGAGTTTTGTCTTATCATTCCTTATTTTACTCTACTATATGTATATATATCTAATGATGCCTACTCCCGATAGTTAGAACATCTTTACTGAAATGAGTTGAAAATTCATCAAAACAGCATCATTCTGATGTAAAAATGCGCTGCTCATTTTTTTCGTCACAACTACTTACGCAACCAGTATATATAATAAATAAGACACCGGGTACTTAAAGTTCGCGTATCAACCAGACAGACTGGGAGTCATCTCCTGTTTATTAGCCCTAGACCTGGAAAGATTGTGTTTGGCTCTGAAACCGGAGCACCACACCTACCATCAGCTTCCTCACTTTACCGTACAGATCCCTGTGCTACTCATACGCCTGAGTCCGTACTCGAACCAGGAACCTTGAGGTTCCCAAGTCCCTAACCCTACCGACTGATATATATATTATATTATGTGTTGTGTGTGTGTTGTGTGTGTGTGTGGTAAGAATAAATGAAAAGAGGACAAAAAGCAGTAAAGCCTCAAAACAAGTACATATAGGGATATATTTTTCGGTTCTGCATGCCAGCAGACTTACCTCAACGAAATATAATCCCTACATCTACTTAGTTGAGTTTCCTCTTTTTGTCACTTTCCCTTTATCTTACCACATTCTGTCGATTTTACTCCAACCCTCCTATCCCTTCATATATTATATATAATCTATTATATTAATCCCAAAGTCCAGAGATAATTCTCCTTACGACACAAGAGTTTATTTAAACAAAACCAAAGGCCAGTTTGAGGAAGCCTACAAGGGCTGCTCTTAATTTAGAGTCACAGAGCAAATATTGTAGTAAAGAAATAACAAAAGACTTAGAATTTTAGCATCTAAGCTTATTTCGCGCAGGTTTAGATAAATAGTCTAAATCTCCCGACTCAAGCACTATTGTCTAAGCTCCCTGAAATAACTAATGCTAAATCTCAACTTTTTTGCTTATTCTTACACTTATATATATATTATATATATAGTATTATTATATATATATATGCCATTGCCAATATATTCAAGATTATTTGCAAAATTATGCAATAGTTTGTGAGAATCTTATCCGGTGTGCTACAAGCTTCTGTCTTCAGAAATCTAAACTCAACAGCACTTAACTGTTTCTACTCTCATTTTCGTCTGGGTTATCTTGACAGCGCAGAAGCTGCTTCTGCCGTGTTCGACCATTTTTAACGCGGCAAAACGATGTTGGTTCTTGTTTATCGCCTGCCCTTGTTCAATAAAGCTGAGGTCAGCCTGAAGTGAGAAGAGTACGCCTTTATCTTGCTGTTCGCACGTCAGTGTCTGCTAGCCACAAATTTTTTTTCTCGAGTGGGACCGAAAAAGATCGAAAAAAATTTTTCTATAATTTTCGCAAAATGGCGCTCGGCCTAAGATATTTCGAAAACGTTTAGCGTAGAGGACTCTATGCGGGATTACTGTTAGCGCTTGCAGAATTCGCTGAAATTACTTCCGTACATTTGGCGTCCAGAGAGATATTAAAAATCGGTAAATATATATATATAGTATATATATATATATATTACTAATATATATTATATATAATATATATATATGATAATGGTTGTGTGTGTCTTTAAATATATATATGTATGTACTTAAATATATATATATATGTGTGTGTGTGTACTGTATATATATATATATATATATATATACAATATATATATATTATATATGTAAGTACACACAACACACATATATATATATATATATTAAGTACATAATAAACATATATATATATATATATTTAAGTACACACACACACATATATATATAATATTTAAGTACATACTATATATATATTTATATTTAAGTACACCCACACATATATATATTCAGCTTACATATAATAAATATATATATATAATAATATTATATATCATATATTATATTACGTTATATAAATATATTATATGTGTGGTGTTACTTAAATATATATATATAATAATATGTACTTAATCATATATATATAGTTAGTGTGCTGTTGTACTTAAATATATATAATATAATATAGTACTTAAATATAATATATGTAAATAAGTAAAGTCGACGCGGCGCGCTAAGTCGTATCAGCAAGTCACGAGGAGGTCTGATGCCCCTTCAATAGCAGCTAGACCAAGGATATTGTTTTTAGCGTCTGAGGGAGCACCACACCGTACCACCAGCTCCTTACTTTACCGCACAGATTCCCTGTGCTACTCATACGCTGATTGGCGGGCGGACGTATCGAACTAGAACCGCTGGTTGTCTAGCCCGCAACGCTCTACCACTGCAGTAACCCGCGCCCCTTAACAATATATATATATATATATATATACTATATATATATATATGTACTAAATATATATGTACTTAATTTTTATTATATTTATATATGTACATAAATATTATATATACTATAATATATATATTAATGCCCTAATAATATATATAGTACGTAAATATATTTACATATATTAATATATTATATATATATATATGTACTATAGTATGTATACTTATATTATGTATGATCATATTACTTAGTATATATATATTATGATTTATTATGTATTATATATGAACTCCCCCATAGTTTATCAGATATAAATTTGCGTTTCGGTTATTTACCTCTCAAGGTCTTAATCTCAGAATAGTAAGCAACACATTAGTGTCTATTAAAATATGCTTTTCCTCCCTCGAACAGAAGCAATATATTCAAATAATCTAAATATTTGTCCAGCTCGAAATCAGACATTACGAGGTGAAATATCGAAATAAATCGATATTTATTCAATCTATACTATACTTCGTATACGTAAATATATGTTCCATGCAACACCCCAACACACACACCACACACACAACACATACACACACAACACATATTATATGTATATTATCATATATATATATATTATAATATATTATATATATATATAATAGCAGCATTTTTTTTGAGCATATATGTTAAAAATGCAACCATTTTCTGTCTGCAAGTTTTGTCCTTTTTCTTCGTATTCCGGATTATTTTGTAAGATCTAGCGAAAATTGGCCTATGTTTACCATATTCATAGATCAATACTTTCTGCCCTATCGGTGGCCATCTTTCAAGGCGTATTTTTGAATACCGTCACCAATCGGCATTTACATTTCCATTATATTACGTTTGTTTATATTAGTTGTTGTATATTGATTAGTTTATATTATTCATTATGTCATTATTATTCACTTTTTACTATTATTATAATTTTATATATAGCCATTTTAGAATTGTTGGGCTATTATCAAATTTATTTTGTTTAGTTTGCGACTTTTGCGTCTAATATGGTGCTCTTCTTAAGATTTTTAGTCGTTGTTTACATGATTGTGTTTCTATAATGTTGTGTTTCTAAGGTATTTTCGCGAATTTATTATTTGGACAAGCAGTGTATTTTAGATGTTACGGCTATTGAGCTTATTGTCTGTAAGGTGCATGCCTAAGCCCGAATCTGCGAAAGGTATTGTGCGTACTACCAATGTATATATTTTTTATTAGAGATACTTCTCCTAAGATCCGGAATTTAAATTGATATACCACATTGTTTTTTTGTTTAACGTGGCAATTTGAGCGAGAATTATTTTTAATGCCATCAGGTTCGAGTTTTAATTTTTTATATATAACCTATTTAATTTTCTTAAATATATACACCATTCATATGCGAAATGGAATAGCTGATTTTGCCACGATTTCGAAATACTAAACTTGAAGATGCCACGATAGAACCTCCTCTTCCTCACATTATGACCAAACTCACCTACACCACCCCTACCTATCCTCTCCCCTTATTATCTATTTCCTCTTCTTCCCAATGATCCCCGTCTACCAACTCAAAGTCTTTTCTCACCAAACACTACCACTCACTTACTCTTGCCTCACCACTCCACCCCCTCTAAAAATACTTGACGATACCTCTTTAACATTAAACGACTGATGATGCGCCAGCTCAAAGCCTCTAGCGAATATATGCCTACATGTTTGTCTGAGTTTTCCTTGTGTTCCTTCATATCTTCTACAATTATATATATATATATAATATATATATTATATATATATATATAACGTTGAGTTCTACAATTTTGCTGAATCACGAATATTTGTTCTATTCCACACATACACACACACACCACACACACCCACATCATATATTATTATATAGATTTTTGGATTGTTGTTTATTTAGAACGTTGGAGAATAAAGTATATATTAAATTTAGCTTGAAGCACTTACAACGCATGTATCGCATAAAAATTCCCGATACTTCTATAGAAAATGAACTTGACAAGTGTTATCCCGCAAGGAATGGGGAGGCATCGCGGTGTAGCAATACCGTACAGACTGTTTCGAACAGTCTTTACTATTTTACACACGACCATCCTTTGCCGGGATAACTTGTCAAGTCATTGTTCTATAAGAAAAGTATCGAAATTTTATGCGATACATGCTTTGTAAGTGCCTTCAGTAAAATTAATAATAGTTATTAATATAATATATATATAAATATATATATATTCTGCCAGTAGAGAGAAGGGGCATAGACAATGCAGAACCTTATTTCCGTTTCCTACACAATAGCCGGAACAAGCAACTATCTTAAACTCCATGAAAACAAATGACAATAATTGATTATTTTACTTTGTTGCGTGTTTTAACTACAGTCTTTACTGCGAGTCTGATACAGCAAGTCTCTTCAGTTTCCAATTTTTTTCTTTCTTTACTTTCTTCTTTCATCTTTCTATTTCATCTTTTATTCATATTTATTTATTTATTTATTTCACTCGAACGATTGATTGATTGATTCTTTCTTTCACCCATTTCCCTTCTTACCTTTTCTTCAACAGTTTCCTTCTTCTCCTTTTCCTTTCTATATGTTTTACTTTCATACAATGGTTATTTTTTTTCTTTCTTTTCTACTTCTGCCTCATTTTTTTTATTTCTATCAACTGATTTTTTATTTCACTCAATTTCTTTTTATTTTTTTACTTTTTCTTAAAATCATTTTTCTTCTATCTTTCTTTCTTTCTCCTTCAATATCTTACTTTCCACCTACCTCTTTTTGCGTCTCCTTACTTATTTCTTTTCCTTTCTTCTTTCTTTCTTCTCTTTCTTCGTTCTTTTTTTTCTTCACTCAGTTTATTCTTTCTTTCTTTTGCCTTTGAATACTTTTCTTCACCTCAGGTTCTTTCTTTCTTTCTTTCTTTCTCTTTCTTTTATTCACATATCATTTACTTTCCTACCTCCTTCTGTCTTCTTCTCTGTCTTCATTCTTTTTCTTTCCTTCTTTATTAGTTTTTTCTTTTTTTCCACTGCAACTTTTTCTTCTTTTCTTTAATATCTTTTCTTCACACCAGTCTTCTTTCTTTCTTCTTTCTTTGTTCGTTCACTATGTTTATCTTTCTTTCTTTTCCTTAATATCTTTTCTCACACCAGGTCTTTCTTTCTTTTTTCTTCTTTCTTTCTCTTTCTCTCTTCACTGTTTATCTTTCTTTCTTTTTCTTTAATATCCTTTTCTATTCAACCGCATATCTTTCTTCTTTCTTTCTTTCTTTCTGTCTTTCTTTCTTCCTTTCTTTCAATCTTTTTGTCTTCACTTCCAGTTTAATCTTTCTTTCCTTTTCCTATAATATTTCTTCACACCCAGTTCTTCTTTCTTCTTTCTTTCTTCTTCAATATCGGTTACTTTCCTACCTACTCTGTCTTCTCTTCTTTTTTGCTTGCTTCTTTAGTTATTTTTATTTTCTATCACCACCCAGCTATTGTTCTTTCTTTCTTTCTTTACTTTCTCACCAACGGTATTTTTCCTTTCTTCTTTCTTTTCTTCTTTCTTTCTTTCTTTCCCAATCTTTTCTAGTCTCTTCTCCTACCAATCTATCATCACTCCGTTCATTATCTTCTATTCTACACCACGCGTACAACCTTACCAGCAACAGGTGGTCAAATTAACACTTTTAGCAAACAGTCCTCTCTCTGAAAAACGGCTCCTTTCACACAAACCATCCCGCCTGCCTCTGTTATCCGCTTGATTAAAGCCACACTAATTCAAATATCGAAATCCAAAAGCAAGAAGATGCAAAAAATAAAAAAATAAAAAATATGAGAAAACAAACAGATAAAACACCTTTAAGATTGTATTACGCTCATACTAACTGGAGTGAATCTTAATGTAATCGTTACCCCGCTTCTCGTCGCGCTCACGTTGTTTTTAAATAGATTTTCACAGTGTCGAACACCTCCGACAAAGAATATGATTAGCTTTCTCCTCTACAGACATTCAGCTATGCCGTACGTACAGTAATTATCTTAACGTTAGGACATATGATTGTTTAGTATCTTGCGAATAAATTCCCACATAGAACGTAATCGAATGCTAGACTAAACCTGTAAAAATTATCAATGCAGATCAGCTTACTAATGTATGCAGCACTGTGCTGCCGCCATTTAAGAAATTATAGCATTCGTTTCATCCAAATGCCGACGTCGCTGTTTGAAAACTCGTCGCATTCTTGGTCACTCTCATGGTATAATAAACATGTGGCTGGGCACCGGTCTCAATGTATAGGAAACGACTGCTCCGGCTTCAGTATTACAGTACGTTGGATGGATGATACCAAATTATAATACTAAGTTGAGAAAATTCTTCTAATCTGATCGCTAACCACAGATTTATAGTATCATATGTCCTGAAGCAGAAGCTGTTTCTTCTTTTTACCAGACTCGGCTGAAATGTGGATTAAATAACCATCAAAAAGGCATGCTTCCAAAAAAAAACGAACTTTTTCAAATTAAAACAACCAAAAAAAAAAAAAAAAACCCCAATTTTTTTAAAAAAAAAAAAAACAAGGAACGCTTTTTGTGTTATGTTTACAAAAATATTGTAACATTTTATTTTACAAAGATATGTAATTCCTATCCTCCTCTCTTAGTAGTACCCTTGACTTACGAATTTTAATTCATTCTGTTTGTAACTCAATTTCCTTGTATATCAAATAAAATTTCCTCATTAAGATATACTGAAATGCCATTAATCCCTTCAAGCTCCCCAGAAAACACCCTAATTTTTTTTTTTAGGTTTTTTAATAAACTACTACTAAACTATTTTTTACTAAAATTGAATATAATGTATTATGTGTAGTAATAGCTTTTGATGTTTATTTTTTTATAAATATTATTTTTCTTTAGTGTAATAAATTTGGAAACTGTTTTAGTGAACTTATTAACATAAGCACATTTGAAGTTTGCTCATACCTCAAATTTTAGATCTCAATACAAAGCAAAACATCGACCGAGTGCCAACTCGGGACTTGGAAAATTTTTAAGTTGGAGTACTCATAAGTCAAGATACCACAGTATTCATTTTTTTTTATTACACTTTCAATACTGTAGAGTTTGGTAATGAATAATAATCATCATCATCATCATCATGTCACGCTTGCAGCACGGATATCCATGACAATCTCTCACCAACCTTCTCTATTATTCATTGCATCCGGGAGGTCCTCTACGGAGCAAATAGCATCCTCGCATAGCTGGTCAATGTTTAACACTTTTATTGAATATTGAATATTTAAATGTTTGAACACTTTTATTGAATATTGACATCAAACTGCCCTACCTATCACCATACGATCTTGAGTAAATCCTGGAAGCAACATCCACCAAGAAATAGCTATACAGCCACTTACCTCCTATCACACAAACCATCCAAGTAAGATGAACAAGACATGCTGGAGCAACAAGAACAAAGTCATAAGTGATGTTTTCCTCTACTTTCCTACACATGGACACCTAGTGTTGGCTGACCAGCAAAAACTTACATACAAGAGCTATTTTTGGAGGATATGTGTTAATTGAAGTCATACCTAATTTTGAAAATTAATTAGTTAATAATTAATGAATTTAGGCGGGCATATATGTTCAAATGTAAGGCTAAACAAATTTTTAGAAAATGTGAATCCCTGAATGTACATTTTGACCTATTAGGTCTCATCAGCAAGGTCAAAATGTACATTCAGGGATTGACATTTTCTCGATTTGTTTAGCCTTACATTTGAACATATATGCCCGCCTAAATTCATTAATTATTAACTAATTAATTTTCAAAAATTAGGTATGACTTCAATTAAGCACATATCCTCCAAAAATTGTCGGCTAAAAGCCATATCAAATAAACACATTGTTTATTTACGTACTCTCATACAAGAGCTATGTGTAGACACTGGATGCCATGTTGAGGACATGCCAGGAATGATGACCACTAGGAACGGGGGGCAAAAGAGTCATGGGAATCTATGTTGTCAGCACCACTTATTGAGGTTGATGATAGATGATAATTATTCTGATATCTTTGATTAAATGCAAAATTTACTTTTGATCAAAAATGTTAGGGGTGTACTTATTTCTCTCTCTCTCTCTCTCTCTCTCTCTCTCTCTCTCATATATACATGTGTGTGTATGTCTTGTATCGTCCATAAGTAAGTACACTCCTAATGTTTTTTAAATAAAGAATTATTTTTCTTCTAAACCAAAGATACCAGCACTTTATTATTTCAAGTTGAAATTATGCACTAAAATGGATATTATTAGGTATTATTTATTACCAAACTCTACAGTATTAAAAATCTGTATGCAAAAATAAAATGTTAACCCTTCTGTTACCAGAAATAAAATTGCATACATATTTTTTGAACTGCTATATATTTATTAATGGGCGGGGTTAGCTCAGTCAGTAGAGCGTTCGGCTAGAAACCACAAGGTTCCTAGCTCGATACCGGCCCTCGCCAACTCAGCGTATGAGTAGCACGGGGATCTGTGTGGTAAAGTAAGGGGCTGATGGTAGGTGTGGCGCTCCACCTCAGATGCTAAAATAATCTCCTTGGTCTAGCGCTAATGAAAAGGGGATAAACTCCCTCGCTGTCTGGCTGATACCAACATTAGGTCACCCCCGACGACTTTTTTTTTACTTTTATATATTCATATTTTTATGAGTTGGCTGGTGCTGTAGAATATTCTGACTGCACCTCTGCAGAGGGGTAACCCCCCCTCAACAGGGGCACCCTGTTGGCCATGTATGGTAACCCAGGATACTTAAGGATGGGATCTTGGTGGCTGAGCAGTCCCTGACATGCAACACTCTGTCTTGGCCTTTAGTTGGGCTAGAGAGGCAGTCAAAGAGGCCCCTTCAAATCAATTGGTTACATCAAGCCCTAGCACTTATATTATTGTCCCAACTCTATTGTTCTCATTGCAAACCCCCAACCCTTTTTATCATATAAGTGCTAAAGGCAGTGGCTGAGGGTCTTTGAGACTTGGGTATGATGTTAAACTGCATCATGGTGAGGTTCCTGTTCTAGAGCCCTGGAGTACCTATCATTACTCTCAGGTCCACTCTAACTCATAATGTTAGTACCTGTTAGGGTTCCATCTATGGGTTAAATAGATCAAAAAACTGAGTTTAAAAAGTGCTTTAAAAAAAAATGAGTTTAAAGATTTTTTGAATACTCAGCAAGAATGAATAAAACAAAAAAATCTTTGGCATAAAATAACCCAATAAGGGTTGACATGCCATAAAATCCAACTAACCAACCATTAAAATCCATCAGCTGTCCGAAGAAAAGGTTAAAAATATATTGCTTATCTAAACTGAAAGTTCAAGGTTAAAAAAATATAATTTATGCTAATGTCAGCTATAAGCCATTTGTGCTATCAAAGTTCACTTATTTATGGATTTGACACACATAGGAAGTGATTATTTAACTTGATCACTGTTATCAAAGCTCACTCATTTACAGATAAAAAGATAATTTTCGGAAAAGAAGATTCTCAAAAGTACAAAAAAAAAAGGAAATTTCTTAGAATTTTCTTTTTCTTTCATAACTGAATTTGTGATTAGATTTGATTTTGTTATTTAATGGCATATCAACATTTATGGGTTATTTGATGCCAAATACATCCTTGTAGAAGAACAGTAGTGGTACTAGTCAATGCATAGCTAGGGAATGAGGGTTTTCATATCATTCTCAAAAGTATGAGTCCAAAAAAGTTAATGTAATAGCACGACTGAGGTTCGAACTCACTGTAGGGACTAGAACTCTCCTGTGCCTTCGGGGACAGGAAGTAGAAAAGGTAACATCCCTTGTCAGGTTGGGTGAAGAACCCTTTTTACGGTTTTGGTACCAATGTGTGAGCCACATAGAAACGAGCTCTTGTCTCAGTCTCTTGTGACTGAAGGAACTTTCTCCTCAGTGAGGGAGTAACAACTGCAGACTCAACCTGACACCCCCTTCAACAAGGGAGCTATATGAACTGTAAGGACTGCCCCTAAGTACTTTGTTATATTGACTGTTGTTGAGTTTATATGTGAATAAATAAGGTTAAAAGTACATGTGCTTTCCCTTTCGTCTTTACATTCTGTGAACTTATCTTTTGTTCCTCATAGGTAGCTATTCCTACATCACTATCTATGATGTTGCAGTCCAGCATGTTAGCCACAACACCATGGGGACTCCCCCTAATTTGTAATTAGTCCTTTGCTAATGACTTTTCACTACATCTAAGGGAACTTTGACAAAAATAATCAAGGAAACATAATCACTTCCTAAGTGTGTCTAAGTGCTATATTTTTATATGCAAGAAATGATAATACAGAATGCAAAGACAGAATTGTATGTTTAACAAACAATGGTTTTATTTACTGCCAAAACTGAAATTTAAAATTCAAACTTGTGTGGAACCACATAAAGTGCATATCAGTACATGTGTCATGGTTGGCTTTCTCCTGTCTTGTTCCAATAATACACTGTAACAGGTCAATCTATCTTTTACTTAACAAGGGGAGCAACTCTGGATATTTTTGTTAGGATGATCCTAATACTATAAGCCATTGAAGTTACATTAAAATTTGTAACAATAATAATAAAAAAATGGTTCTGTTTTTTCAGAATTTTTTATCTTATCATATTAGAGATTCGGTGTCTGTTTGTCTGTAACCAAAATTACATCACTGCTTATGTCACAATACCCTCAGAAATTGCATAAGTTTATCAATGAGTATTTAATCTATAGTCAAAATCATTAATACATAGAATAAATCTTATTTATTAACAAGGTCTCTGTGAAAATTCGAGTTAGATTTTCCTGAAAACACCCCATGTTATTGGTGCATTTAAAATCCTGCAATGTCTTATATATAACAAAAAAATAAAGGCTTATATGATATATATAGTGGGGTTAATTTGCATACTGTTTTAACAAAATCAGTTTTAATAAATAATTACTTAGTGTTATTGATCTCTAGTTTTATTTCTTTATTCTCCAACATATTAAAATCAATCCTATGTATGATTTTATATAGAAATCAATTAGAATATAATTAAAATTAGTGTAAACTTTTTATATGCATTTCATTTCATTAAGTACTTATGCCCGGAGGACACATATTCTCGCTATTAACTTATATTAATGTCAGTGATAGATCAGTACTTCTCAAATTATTTGATGTTGTGTACCAGCAGGATATTTTTCCAATGTGTCACAGTGCAGTATCATATTTGTTTTTCCCAATTGACTCTCAACCAGATGAGTGGTTGGAAAGGTTCCCTTAAATCAATCAGCTGGCTATGTCAAGCCCTAGTACCTATATGATTTCCCCAACCCTGTTATCCTTATGGTAAATCCATGAACCCTTTTTATCATATATGCACTAGAAGGCAGTGGTTGAGGGTCTTATACTCCTGGATATGATGTTTAACTGCATCTAATAGTGAGGTTCCAATTCTAGATCTCTGGGGAGTGTGGCATTGTGTTACATAATAATTGGATCCCTAATACATTTTTAAGGTAGTGTAGAAATCATTATGGCGATCAGTATAGCTGATGGCCTTGAGGGTGAGTGACGGCGCTTGACCTCACTCTGACCTTGCTTTCTGGGGATAGACCGTGAGAAACGGAACCCCGATAGAAAGCCCCCTTCCGGTTTAAGGGGTAAGCAACTCAGTTAGTTAGAGTTAGAAGTTAGAAGCCAAGCTAGCAAGATGTGAGTCTCACTGCGCAGATTGTCTGGTCTGGGGATCTACGAATAAAGTAACATCATCGTAAATCGAAGTCTTGTGTTTATTACTAAAAACTAACAATGACACAGGGCTTCTGATAACAAGAAATCCCTAGCAACAGAAACCAGACCCGGAATCCTCAATAGAAGACCAGACAAGACCTTAGAAGATATACCAGACCAAGATCAGAAGCAAAGCCGGCCAAAAGAATAGACGACCAGAGTAAGAATTAAAGAAAGGTATATAATGTTATATGCTGATTTGGCTTAGTGAAAAGACCAATATATAACATATACCTATTTAGTGCCGGTAAAGAAGGCGCTATGCAACAATTGCTCCCAGGTCCTTTCACATTGATGGACAATTTGATACTTAAAACAAAGTGAAAAATCAACCTGCAGTTCAATGCATTAAAATATAGTTATTCATCATTTCATCTTTTATGATTTTGACACAATTTATTGTTTGCTGTCTGTGCACTTGACCTTGTGTTGAATGACCCTCTAAACAAATCAGCTTGTGTCATTTGTTAACGACACATTTTTGATTTACCTACTTTTTATTTATCAGCTTACCTACTCGTCAAGCCAGTTGTGAGAATACTGAACAATTGCACACACATTCACATTAGAGAGAGAAAGATATATATATATATATATATTCTAACGGAAAATACACACATTCTGCACAAAGAAAAAAATAAACAGAAACTCCAAATACTAGAAGCTATTTACATAAAACAATACAAACCATCCTTAAACAAAATTAATTTCCAATGCAGTACACATATTTTAAAATGCCTATCACACCTTTCTCATCAATCCTTCTCCTTCCAGCCTCCGCATTGATATAATTTAAAAAAAAACTGGAACACATCACTCCTGATGATGGCACTTCTAAGTACCGAAAGTACTCGGGGCCTGAACTTTGGTGGACTAATCCACAAATTCCACCCAAATATTAAGAAGTTGTCCAGAAAACTCGAAAAGATCAAAAATAAAATTGTTAAACAGGAGATGTGTCTTTTGTTTAATTCTACATGTATAAATGAAAGAATGCTGCCCAACTACACACACACACACACACACACATATATATATATATAGTTATAGAAATTTTTGGGTTAAATCGAACTTAACAGACCTAAATTCCACTATTGTATGTCACCCCATCAAAAGAAAAAAAAAAATCAGGGAATTAACTGAATTTAATGTAATTTTCAGTGTTGATATATTAATAAATAAAAGATATAATGCACCAGTTATTTTATTTAAAATCTTTTACATTTTTTCAGTTCAGTTAACTTTGAACCAAAGTTCTTTGAGAATCTGTGTTACACCTTAAAGATATGTGGGTTCAAAGTAAAAATGTAAAAGTTTTAAAATAAAATAACTTATATCTTTTATTCATTAATATATTAACACTGAAAATTTAATTAAATTCGGTTAATTCCCTGATTTTTGGTATTTTTTTTCTTTCAACGGGGTGACATACGATGGTGGAATTTAGGTACGTTACATTTGATTTAACAATTTTTTTTTCTCTCTACAATGAGGTTTCAGTGATCAAGGTACAGGAGAACATTCTGAGGAAGCTGTACCTTAACACTGAAACCGTGTTAGAGCGAAAATATTTACTCTACTACTATTAATGTTCTATCTTTTATGAAATATATTGAGCACATTTTGGATTAACTACTAATGCTACTACAGTGAAAACCCTTCAGTAGTAGTTGAACAATATATATATATATATATATATATATATATATATTTCTCATCTGAGAAAACATACAGTGTCAAATGCTACTGGTACTCAACTATGACCCCAACCCCCTAAAAAAACAGAAAATGGTTTTATTCGAATGTTGACAGCCAACAACGTATATATATATATATATAATTTTGCAGGAATTTTTCCGTGCTGTATCGTGGCCGAAGCAGTACAGTTTCTGACTATCCTGCTGAAGTTCTGGTTTCGATTTCTGTCGGAGGGAAATCGTTAGTATACATCGCTGATGAGACTTAATAAAGTTGAAACAGTCTGTACAATGTTCTACACACTGAATAATTCTTTGCAAAATTCACTTGTCATTATTATCTTCTATAATTATCAAATTTTATGCGATATGTGCATTGTAATTGCCTTCAAGCAAAAATATAAATATTAATATATAATATATATATATATATATATATATATAGTTGTAGAAAATGTTTTCTCTTACCACGGTTTCAGTGTTCAAGGTACACCTACCTTAGGAGTTCTTCTGAGGAAGGGGTATCTTGAACACCAAAACCATGGTAGAGAGAAAAACTTTTCTTCAACTATAAATGCTCTATATTTTACGAGATATATTGAGCCTTTTTGGATTAACTACTTATGCTACTGCAATGAAAACCTGGTAGTAACTTTTTGATGAATATATATATATATATATATATATATATATATGCACTCACTATAATATATAATATATATATACATATATATATATATACACTCACTATAATATATATATATATATATATATATATATATATATATACAATCACTATAATATATATATATATATATATATATATATATATACACTCACTATAATATATATATATATATATATATATACACTCACATACATTCAAAATACCACCACATACATACACACATAACTTAATCCAATCATACACATCCCATGTCTATTGAATTTTCTGAAATTTTTTTGAATTTTTTGAAATTTCTCCGATTTTCCTTGCATTTGTAACATCTTCACTTGACGATTGCCTCTCATGAAACCAATATGTTTGTGAATGTTCCTTTGTCACCAAATAAATAGATATGTAGAACCTTTATATATTTATTTTATTATATTATATAACAGCTCTATCTGATATTGAGCACTCTACCAATAATACTGCCTTTGGTACACCGTTCCAGCAAAAGCTGAAACAGTGACCATCTTACACTATATATATATATATATATATATATATATATGTGTGTGGAGAAATGTAGACAAACACGGGATGTTATGGAAACTGGATGTTTATTGTCGACGATGCAACGTTTCTTCTCAAGAAAATCCACTAACCACCCCCAACCACCCCTCTCCCTACTGGCGATCTTCTGTTTCAGCATTTTGAGAATGTCCATCATTGAAGCGAGTACTGTATCCAGGTCCTGAAGATGGTCTAATAAGAGACTGAAACGTTGCATCGTCGACAATAAACATCTAGTTTCCATAACATCCCGTGTTTGTCTACTTTTCTCCACATACTGTCGGATTAACCGCCTCACATTTCTCCCATATATATATATATACATATATATATATTTTTGGAAGATATGTGCTTAATTGAAGTCATACCTAATTTTGAAAGGCATTTTCTCAATTCGTTTAGCCTTACATTTGAACATATATGCCCACCTAAATTCATTAATTATTAACTAATTAATTTTCAAAATTAGGTATGACTTCAATTAAGCACGTATCCTCCAAAAATTGTCGGCTTAAAGCCATATAAAAATAAAATGAAAAAAAAAAAACCACATTTGTTTGTTTACTTAACTTCATATATATATATATATATATGGAAATACGGTGAGGAAATTAATCCGACAATATGAGAAGAAAATATTTAAAAAATATAACAAACACAGGATGTTATGATTAGGGGAAACAATTTTATGTGTCAATACTTAAGCATTTCGGTATATTGTACCATCTTCAGGACACTGTTAAGTAATGTTTATGTGAGGAACAAAATGAAAGATGTTAAGTGTATAGTGATTGTGTGAATCTGATGCTATTATATATTGTTTTAATTTTCCTATTTTTCTAACATTAATATTCCATATGAAATACGGCATATCTTTATTAACTTTTCGTTCTCCGCTTATTCACGTTAAAGCATGCGTCATTATATGTTCTTCACCTTCCATTTTTGCACATGCATTGATCACGTCATTTACTTTTCGTAAACAAACGCGCATATAAAAATTAACAGTTAATAACATCATATTCACACATTCACTATAAACTTAACATTTTTCATTTTGTCCCTCACATAAACATTACTTAACAGTGTCCTGAAGATGGTACAATATACCGAAATGCTTAAGTATTGACACATAAAATTGTTTCCCTAATCATAACATCCTGTGTTTGTTATGTTTTTAAAATATTTTCTTCTCATATATATATATCTTATTATAATGGGGATTGTGTGTTTTTCTGTCTGTAACCGAAACTATATTCCTACTCAAGTCACAATTCCCTTAGTTATTTACATCACATTCTCCATGATTTTATTTTTATCTAAATCTCAATTACTAATAAAATTGTCTTATATTATTAATACTGTTAACTATGTCTACGTACTGATAACATGCAATTATATTTATATATACAACAAAATAGCGGTTTACAGTGTGAACGGGAAGGCTAATTTGCATATTAATATTAAAAAATCGAATTTAATAAATATGTGCTTAGTATTATTGATTTCTAACTGTTTGGTTTTATTTTAATGAATATAAGCAAAAATCTCTTCAATGAATCTTAAATGAAATCCATTAACAAGATAAAATAACTGTCATTTTATTCTTTACTTCCTCTTAAATTACTTAAATTAGAAAAAATAACAATGAAAGACGAGAGTGATGGAAGAGTAAGTTTCAGTTGTTCCATTTTTTATATACTCCCTCTGTTCAAATCTTTTATTATACTCCCTCTGTTTCAAATCTTTATTATACTCCCTCTGTTTCAAATCTTTTATTATACTCCCTCTGTTTCAAATCTTTTATTATACTCCCTCTGTTTCAAATCTTTTATTCTCCCTCTGTTTCAAATCTTTTATTATACTCCCTCTGTTTCAAATCTTTCTCCTCTGTTTCAAAACTTTTTATCTGCATTCTTATTAGTTTCATTAGCCTTTCTAATTTAATACAATATTTTATTACATTAAAACTTAAATACTTGCACCCCGAGGGTGCATATATTTGCTAGTATATATAAGAGAAAGACAGGAAGGGAGAGAGAGAGAGACTATTTTTATTATTTTCATTTAAGGGTTATAAATTTAGCACATAATCATAAGATTGTTCGCTATTTTAAGATAAGAGTAACTCTACGTGTTAATTAGTGTTAGCCAGACAGCTTATGCATTCCTTGACAATTATCTATACATTAATACTCGTGTTTCTTAATTGTACGACCCTTATCAACTTGCAACACCCTCTGGTTAAAAAGGAGACTGTCCAAATTGTCCAGGTAATTTATGAGGAAGTGCGTCCCAGTCTCCTGCCTCAAAAATTGCTACCCGGTGACTATTAAAATAACAACCCAGCTCAGTCTATTCAAAACTATCCATCTATCTATCTATCTATCTATCTATCTATCTATCTATCTCAATTTGTTCATATTTATCTATATTACTTTAAATACTAAGATTTTCTTTTATTCATGTTTGTTTAATGTCTTATTTTTAGTTTAAATAAACAAGAATTACGACAAAAAATGATACGACCCCCCCCCCCAAATACATTTACTTGTCGAAAATATCTATCTATCTCCATTTGTTCATATCTATCGATATTATTTTGTTTATCTATCTATCTATCTATCTATCTATCTCAGTCTATTCCAAACTATATATCCATCTTCATATCCAAACAAGAATTACGACAAATTATGATAAATAAACAAGAATTACGACGAGCTGGGGTTGTTATTTTGATAGTCACCAGGCAGCAATTTTTGAGGCAGGAGACCGGGACGCACTTCCTCATAAATTACCATTGTCCAAGATGAAATACAAAAATTTAAATCCTGATTATCTGCTGTTGCTTATCTGCCGATTTCTTATTTCTCATGAGTGTCATCACCTCAGCTAAGTGATGAACCATTACATTTTTGATATAAAGAAAGGGAAGAAAAAGGACATGCTACACAGAAAACTATAATAAGAGATAGGGGATGAATATGTGGAAGTGATAACATTAATCTGTTTCAATCAAACATAATGAAAAGATAAAAAGAAGCAAAGAAAGTAAAAAAAAAAAAAAAAAAAGAGTGATAAAGAGTTAAATCAAGGTTATACTTTTTATATATTGAACTATTTAGCAATAGCTCTTAATTAAACATATCAAGCTTGTAATAATTAAATTATCATACTGTGGTATATCAACAGGTCCTGCTAGTATCTAATTATTACTCTACATGACTCAAAGCCTTTTTAAAAATTATCAGATGATTGCATCTAATCAGAGCTTTAAACCTTGGGGGGTGGGGACAGAGCACTTCATTTTAGGGGGCCCCTCAACTCAAGTTTCCTTAACCTTCAAATTAAATTATGAACATGAGAAATAAAAAAAAAATTGAGGGACATCTAGGAGTCAGATTTTGAACCTCTCCATTTCTTGTAAGGGAGCTCATATCTCACCACATGTGAAGCATGTGGTGTAATGGTTAAAGTCATGGGAAATGGACTCATCGACCTGAGTTCAAATCCTGGCCGTGGTAATTGCCTTTTACTTAGCGCTAATACCCTTGGGAAAGGTATGAATCCTACTCCAGCTATGGATAAATATTAGGGCAGATTGGGCTCTTTAACCTTGGTTAGATAACCGGTCTAAGAGAAGGAAAACTCTGAATTCAAAACTGTATGAACTCCGCTTAAGAAATTGACCTTGTGTCACATCCTGCTCGTGCGGAGGAGTTGGTAAATATATATATATCTCACCACATGGGTCCATTTTATCCCATCTTACCCATCATTATTTTTATACATTGTGTTTATTTTTTTTGATGATAAAAGTAATTTTATTATTATTACAGGTTTTATAAAGGAAGTCCAGGTGTCCCTTTGGCAGGGGTCCCAGAGAAATTGTCCCCTTTGCGCCATTATAAATCTGTACCTCTATCTAATAACCACCCAATGCCACTGTGTTTTATTTATAAATGTTGGTTTTGTTTTGTTTTGTTTATTTATATTATCAATTGATATCATTTTGATTATAATATTAAGTTTATTTTCAATATTTCATTTTATCAGAAATTCTATAGCTAATTATCTCCCCCTGCCACCAGAGGGCGAATGCCAATATCGTATGTTGGCGCCAAATACCAAAACTTCACTTATCAGAGAGCCGTTACGAGAGAGAGACGTCATATAATAGGAGCGGGCGCAGATGATACTAGTATACATTTTAGTCATTTAAAACCAATACTTTAGACTGATAATTGAGCAATCAGTAAATAGTCGTCTCTAATGTTTATTCCATCTAAATAATGTTTTTTATAGTATAAATAGCTACATTCCCACCACCACCAACAGTAAAGCTGTGTGACTTGACAAGAAAGAGATAATCACTAGAACTCTCACAGTAAATGGTCACACAAGAGTTGTGGATTTTTCTAAGGGGCAGATTGTTCAGTTAGTGACTTAAATTTCAGAGTTAGCAAGGCCACCTGGCATTGGTGGTTGAGAAGGAGGATTTTGGGTTTGGTTGATTTCTTTGGCTAGTTGGTTGGTTGGTTCGTTGGATTTTATAGCATATCAACCCTTGTTGGGTTATGTTATGCCAAAGATATTTTTGTTTTATTCATTCTTTGTTGGGTATTCAACATTTTTTAAAACTCAATTTTTTTTTTTTAAATCTCATTTTTATTAAACTAATTTTAACCCGAATTCTTTCTGTCCGAAAATATTTATTTTATTTTTTAATTAAATTTTCAAATTATTTTTTTTTTTTTTATAACTGAAAATTATTTAGCTTTTACTTTTTTTTTAACCAAATTCTTTTTATCTAGAAAAAATTGTTTTCTCAAATTTTTTAACCAGAATATTTTTTCAACTAAATTCTTTTAGATAAAAGAAAAACTTTTTTAACAAAATTCTTTTAAAGATTTAAAAAAATTAAAATTGTTTATTTTTCTTTAAACCAATTCTAATCAAAATTTGATTTCTTTGTTTAATGGCATATCAACCTTCAAGGGTTATCTAATGCCAAATCAGTGACACTATTTAACCTATAGCTATGGCATGTAGAAATAAGAGGATCGTTTCTTCATCAACTGAAAAAGAACACCACTTCATGACTTTTTAATTTGAGATCACTCTAAAGGGAATCTGAAATACACTAAATGAGTGGCATTTTTTCTTGGACCACGTGTCTGACCTTTTCCTTTTATGTGAATATGTTGTCATCTCTTCATCTTAAGACCCAGCAGTGTGACAATAGTTATTTAAATAAATAAAAAAACAACTATATTTTGACACAAGTCTGTAATAACTGAGCATCCAACATTTATTGATTGAATTCATTACAATAATGATTATCAGCAGAAATCGATTACTAATCAATTTCAACAGCAGTTGTCCGTATGGTTGTTATAAATATCTTCAAGATAAAAGCGGGTCCGGGGTCACCATGGGTGAGTGGTTAATTTGCTGGACTGCAAGATCACAGCAAACAAGTTCTAACTCCAGTCACACTATTACATTCACAGTCGGACTAATCCCTTTGGAAAAATATGAACACTCGCACCCTCCAACTATGAATTAAATAGTACCACTACTATTATTCTACAAGGATGGCCTCGGCATAAAATAACCCACAAAGATTTATATGCTATTAAACTAAGAAACCAAACCAAACCAATCAAACTAAAAACAAAGTCAAAAGACGATTAAAGGGAAATAACTCTAAAATAGTTACTATAGAGTTACTTCCCTTAGATAATTATTTTGTAATAAACTAAGAAACTGAACCTAACAAATCAGATTAAAAATAAGGTTAAAACAACGAGTAAAGGGAAATAACTCTGAAATAGTTACTTTAGAGTTATTTCCCTTAGAGAATTATTTCTTAACAAAGAAACCAAACGAAATAAAACAGATTAAAAATAACGTCAAAGCGATGATTAAAGGGAAATAACTCTGAAATAGTTGCTATAGAGTTACTTCCCTTAGAGAATTATTTTGTAGTACATAGCATTCGCATGAAATCTGAGACACGAATTCAAATCGAAGACGGAGATGTTTACGTGTAACTTCACGTTAATGCCCCTGGGAAAGGCATGAATTCAACTGTTCTTCTTTAGCTATGAGTAAATAGTAGGTCAGACTGGGTTTTTTATACTTGGATAGGCAACTGTTTTTGGAGAAATATAAATTCAAACCAGCTTCAATCTGCTTAAAAATAGACCTTGAGTCATATGCTACGGGGTCAGAATGATTGGGTAAATACATGTATTAGGAAAACACACGTTTAGTGTAATGGTTATCGTCGTAGAAGACCAGAGTTCAAATACTGTATGAAACAAAAATAAATAAATGAATAAATAAAATAAACGAGGATTTTAAAAGGAATATTCAGTAAGTAGGGAAGGGCAAAACGCGGGCTTTTAATACGCACGAAAATTGTTAAACAATATTTTAAAACGTCAATAAAAAATGGAAAATTAACTTTTTAATGTTTTATTTTACGTTTAACATAAAGAACAATTCCAAGTTTATGTGTTATAAAAAAGAAAAAACAAATTTCTCTTACATAAAACCTAAATTTTTGCATTTAAAAGTAAATTCCCGTAAAATACCACCATTTTTTAATCTTTGTTGACAAAATTATCGTATCTTGACGTGTGCACTATTTTTTGTATGGAGAATTATACATAATATGTTTTCAAACAAATAAAATAATAAATTTCTTCAAACACTGTTTTTTTGAGTTCTACAAAGTATAATTATACTAGCGTCACGGATTTGAACCTATTATCGCCGAAGCAAAAAATAACAACAACAACAATACCCAAAACCCAGATTTTTTTTATATCCCTTAGCGCCCCCCGTTAATAAAAATGACGACAATTTGTAATTCAAACATTATTTTCAATTTTTTGTTTAAATAAAAACCGAAATATGTTATGTCATTATTTTTAGCTAGATATTTTTTATACAATATTTTCTTTGATCAATAAATACGATTTTGATATCCACTAAAGAAAAGTATTTATTTTACGTTTTATAAATTTTTAAAAATCCCTGAAAAAAAAATAAACAAGTAGACAATTGGAACTTTTAATATAAAATTCTTTAGAAAATAACCTAACAATTTAGAAAAAAAAGAAAAAAAAAAATTTTTCTTATTTCAATGTTAAAGATGCCCTATTACCAAAACCGAATAAGTAGCGATTTAGTTTTTTTTTTACATACGTTCCGTCATTAAATTATCTTTCCAAAAATGTAAAAAATCATTTATATCCCCCCCCCCCAAAAAAAAGATCTTTGTACGGGTGATCAATGCGCGAGACAAAAAGTAACGAAAAAAATTATTAGCCTTTTCAATTTAGTAAACATTTATTTACAATAAAAGTTCGTCTTTTATTACTTCATATACCGAAAGTTTTATTAAAATCGGATAGTTAGTTTATTTTATATGATTTTTAGAAGAATTTCCTGTGATCATCCTTTTTTTTAGAGCCAGCGATAATTTGCACAGGCTATCAGTAAGCATTTTTAAGGCAACCATGGCATATAGACAACATTTGGGCATCTCTCGTAGTGTAATGGTTAGCAAGGCATACTCGCAAACCATGGCTAGTGAAATTCAACATTGTGCCACATCTAAGCGAAGCTTTGTAAATAACTACGGACGCGGTAACTTAGTGTAAAGGTTAGCAACCTAGACTAGCAAACAATTGTTAGTGAGTTCGATTCTCACGGAGCGCTCCATACTTCTGGCCTTGTGCCATAACAAGATTATATCTACAATCCTTTTGGGCATGTCATGTGGTGTAATGGTTAGCAAGCTAGATTCGCAGACCGTTGTTAGTGAGTTCGATTCTCATTGGGTGCCCCCTATTTCTGGCCTTGTGCCACATCTAAACTAAGCTTAGTAAATAAGTATACAGACAAAATTTTCTCCTAAATTGGAGGTGCGATTCGTGTAACGGTTTTCAGCATTGAAAATGGAATCACTGATCACTGATACAGGAATAAAATTATTGTTAATTTTGTTTGAAACAAAAGAAAATTTTTATTAGGGATATTTTCCAAATAACTGAGACAGACGTGAATGAAATAAATTTAAAGAAATTGCAGTATGTAGGTTTTTGTTTTAGAAAATTATAAATTCATACAATGTCTGTTGTTTGCATAACAGTACTGTTTCCAACAAAGCCTTCATCAAATGATGACTGGTTTCAGGCATGCATTCGGGGTCGAAGCATAATATATATATATACCGTTTTATATATTAATATATATAAATATATATTAATGCTTCATAATAACGCCAACTTCAACACACACACACACACACACACACACACACACACACACACACACACACACATATATATATATATTATTTTATAAGATACATTATTACCTTCCATATACCAACAAATACCCTGAAGATGATCTAATTAATAGATCGAAACACTGCAGCGTCGGCCAATAAACTCAACTCTTAACTCATGTAAACCTGTGTTTTTTCAATCTTTCTTAATATATATATATATATATATATATATATATATATATAATAGATGAGGAAAACTTTCTATCATGGACCCCACTTTCAAAAAGTGTTTTAATACTTTTAAGAGGGGTCCCTGATTTTTCATTTATCCCCATCATTTCATTCATTTTATTTCATCATTCATTTTACCATAATTTCTCTCTCTCTCTCTCTCTCTCTCTCTCTCTCTCTCTCTCTCTCTCTCTCTCTCTCTCTCTCAATATATATATATATATAGTTGAATGAAGTGACAAATAAAAGTTTTAGCTTTTATTCATTTATTTGGGAACGATATTACTACCAATGGTTTCCTGCTAAAAGCATTCATCAGGTAAACGAAATGTTTTTTTTTTAAATGACAGAAATGGTGTAAATGGTCGAATGTGTGCGTTTTTTTAACTGTATTCTCGTGTTGCGTGTTTGCGTGTTTACGTGATGTGGAATGTTCTTTTTTTTGGACGTGTGCGTATTTTTAATGTCATGCGCGTGCGTATATATATATATATATATATATATATATATATATGTGTGTGTGTGTGTGTGTGTGTGTGTGTACGTGTGCGTAGCATGTTTTACCTAGATATTTTCTTGATATTTGCAGGATTATACAGAAAATATTTCGATGTTTTTTTGTACCCTCATTAGGCATTTTTGTGGGATGTTAACTTATAATCTGGTAATATAGATATCAACGAAAATGACGTCATAGATGTATTCTATAAAAGCAATTCAACCGCCCCTGATTGAAAAAAAATTGGCAAAAATCAGGGAATTATCTGATTTTAATGACATTTTCAGTGTTGATTTATCAATGAATGAATTTTAAAATGCATCAGTTATTTTATTTCAACGTTTTCTGATTTTTTTAGGTCTCTTAACTTTGACTCCCCTATTTTGGGGGCGCAAAATATCGGTGGGGTTATATAAAATTGAAACTAATTACAGTATAAATAAAAAGACAAAAGACCGAAGGTGTGAATAGAAATGTTTTTTTTTTTTAAGGAGCGATTTTGGTAAGTACCGAAAATCTGAAAAATCAATGCAAAAAAACTGTTGTTTATGAAATATAATTGACTTTTAGATTATCAGTGAAAAAAATTATACATCGACATTTATTCTGTTGAAAAGTGTTGGGGCCTAACTTTTCAATTGAGTTTTTTTCTGATTATTGTTAGATACTTATACTAGTAAGCTTGTTCTTAAATAAATATTTGTTTTTTGAATCAAAAAAGGTGAAATTTAAAACTTAAATTTATACGATTTATACTTTGAATGAATTTTATCTATAACTTTGTATATAAATTGTTGCTCTCTATGCGCGTATGGATGGCGCAAACGGTAATATTTAATTTAAAGAATTTCGATTTATTTCAATTGAATCAGTTTGATTGAAACGATTCAGAAATTTAAAATAAAGAATTCATTGATTAATAAGTCAACGCTGAAAATGTTATTAAAATCAGATAATTCCCTGATTTTTGGTATTTTTTAAAAATCAATCTGGACCACTATAGAAAAGATATTTCCCGCTCAATTCTTTTGTAAACAAAACTCAGATTTTTTTAGGGCGTTTTATTTTATCTGCGTGTTTGGAACAAAAAAGATATTTCATTTAAACAAAATCTCAATAAGTTAGTAATTTTTCTGTACATAGTGTATTTAATTTTTTTAATTATTGATTTCTAAAAATAAACTTTTAAAACTGTCTTAAAATGTTGATAAGATGGTATGTTTTGAGTGCGTCATAAATCTTCATTTAGTCATTTTGGGGTGAATTTAATTGTTTAAAATTCATTAAAAATAAATTACATATGTATTATTTTTTTGCTTTTATACTGATGCTCATTATGTTTCTTCTTTTCAACTAAAACAAAAATTCGACCTTAATCGATTTAATTAATTTTTATCCTTTTTAAAGTGAAAATCGCAGCGTATTTTGTTGGTATCTATCGTAATAAAAATCAATGTATACAATATGAATGTTTCGGGGAGAAAAATGAATATTTTCATAATATTTCTATCAAAATTTTATGTAAAATATGTTCTTTAAATTATAGGAGCATATGTAATAATCTGATAATTAAATAATTTCGTTTGTCTCTTTGAAATTTAAAGGTAACGTCAATATTAAAATACACCAGGAAAAATGTACATAAAAGTAGTAAGGTTTATTCCTCCTTCATTGATTGGTCAATTCGAAAAATTATTTTATTTTCCTCATGAAATTAGGCGGGACATTCAGAAAATAACGCGGGTCGCACGTGGCCCGCGGGCCACAGTTTGTCCCTGACTGGTTTAAACAATTGTTCAAAATATATTGTTCCTTTCATTCGTTCATTGAAACTTTCTTTCACCCCATGAGAGAGATGCCCCAAACTTGCGACCTAGTGACACATCCTACTCGTGGCGAACAGGTTGGGTAAATCCCTACTTTTCCTTCACCCCTCGGTGTGCTGCTAAGAACGGACTGAAATAGATCTCTGTAAAACGACTTAATTACCGTATTTAATTGAAGTACAGTGTTACTTTGACTTACGAGTGTCCCAACTTTTTTAGTTTTTCGAGTTACGAGCTGTCACTCAGCCGATTTTTTTGCTTTGTGTTGGCAATTAAAATTTGATCTACGAGTGAGCTTCATGTATGTTTATGTTAATAAGAACATTTAACTTTTCAAATTTATTACTCCAAAGAAAAATATTATTTATAAAAAAACCAAAAAAAAACATTAAAACATATTACAGCACATAATTCATTACATTCTATTTTATTATTCATACAATACAGTGCTATATTTCTTATTTAAAAAATGTAACAAAAACTTAAGGTGTCTTTTTTATGGGACAGCACCCAACAATAACGTTTCAAAATTAATGGCTTTTGTAATGTCATTTTCTATCGATAATATTGCCAAATTATTTAGCCTCTCTTGTGAAATTGTTGACCCGATGTATGCTTCAATCAGGTTTAGTTTTGAAAAACTTCGTTCGCGTGTGCGCGGGATCTAATTTGAACAAATCTGTCTAATTGGTTTAAAACCAACTCTGGTCCCAACAGATAACATAAGCCCATATTGTTCTATGAATAAACAGTATATGAAAGGGGAGAAAAAAACGGGAAAGGCTTACTTGAGATTGTTGATCATAGCCATATTGGTTATGACTATCTTATTGTCCAATGGAAAGGCAGGAGACAACGTTTCTACTGTTCAAAGAACAGGTAAAAGAGAACGAGAATGGATTTTTGAATTATCATATGACAGTCCATGAGCCACCTAACGTAGACACTCATCCTCTTAGGGAGACAGTGATCTATTATCTGCCTACTTTATGTGGTTGAGGTCTTAATTTCCTCTTCAACTTTGAAACTTCTTTTTTTGGATTTTGAGGCAACAAGGAATTCGATTAATCGGTTGGATTTTACGGCATATCCAGCCTAGTTGGGTTATTTTATACCGAAGACGTTTTGTTTTATTCCTTTTTGTTGGGTATTCAATTTTCTTTTTTTTTTTTTACACAACTCATTTTTTTAAAAATATCAACCCATAAATGGGACCCTAACACGTACTACCACTCCGGGTCTGGATCGACCTGGGAGTAATGGCAATGAGAGGGTAGTTCCCACCCCCAGAACTTTAGTATTGCAACCTCACCACTAAATACAATTTAGCGTCATACACCGGACACTAAGACCCTCAGTCACGGCCCTATAGCATATATATGATAAAAAGGGTTGGGGCTGCCACAAGAGTGTTTGAGGAATATGGTCGGCATAATTACATAGGTGCTAGAGCTTTGCGTGACCAGCTGATTGATCGGAGAGGGACCTTCCCGACCGCCCGTCTAGCCCAAGTAAGATCTGAAGGGAAGCGTTGTATGACATGGACAGTTCCGCCCATTAACATAACGAGTTGCCACCCACTGTTACTAGATGGCCTCGTTGGTGGGGTTACTCCTTGCAGAGGTACATTCAGCGTATTCTACAGCCCCTTCCGAAAGGGCGGTTTTTGCCCGGATTTTCCTTACTGGCATCCAAGTGGGCTCGGTATCATCTACGTCCATGATCCTCAGTGGCAAGAATGACTGCTATTGTCTCGTAACAACTGTGTATATCAGACTCAGAGGCATCGATTCTCACCATTTTAAGATCAAATTTTACTTTCTGCTGAAAGAACGTAAAAGGGGATTTGGTTTCTTTGGTTAATGGCATAGCAATCTTCCTGGGTTATTTAATGATTAAGCCATCCTTATAGAATAACAGTAATGGTACTATATAAACCATAGTTTAAGGGGTGAGGGGTTTCATGCCTTTCACAATGGTATTAGTCCGAAAGTGAAATTATTAGCGCGACTGGTGTTCGAACTCATTTATTACGATGTCGCAGTCCAGCACGTTACTCACTACGCCACAGGACTTCCCAGTAAAAAGAAAAGAAAGTAAAACTAAACTAAATAAAATCAAAATTATTAAAATAAAACAAAAATAAAAAAAAAAGTAATTACAAAGAAACAAATGTTTCTTTCTTACGGAGGTGCACATTTCACCTGAAGAAGCCCGGTGAATGTACCGATCGAAACGTTATCGGAACTACGAAAAGTAAGTAGTTTTCTTGTTTAAATAATTCCATAAATGTTAGTAACTTTTCTCCGAAATACATACAGCACACCTTGGGACGTCATTCTTAAATGAGATATTTTTATGATGGCATCTGAAGGGTACAACCATACCTCCCCAGCACCCCCCAAAAAAAAAAAACAATAAGAGAATCTCCCTTCGTCCTTAGAAACTTTTTCCCCAATTTGCAATAACGCCCTCCTCTCTTTAATGTTTCAGTGCTTGCACATTATTAAGCGGGACTGGTGCTGTGAATTCCCCATAGACAAAGGTTTGACGGCAAAATAAGACGACTGATCATAAAATCAATGAACCGATAATTGATCGAGATATTTGCTGATCCGGCCACGTTTACTGACTGGCACTCCTTTGAGAGACAAATATCAGAGAGTGGACTCTATGTGGGGTGAGTTTGAATTGGAAGAAACGAGAATAGGCACGCAAATATGCATACACACACATCACACAAATACATTCAGATATTTATTCCTTTAATAATTGATCTCCGTATGTATGTATGTATGTATGCATGCATCTATCTATCTATCTATCTATCTATCTATGTAAGTTGAAAAAATGGAAGTGAAAAACATCAGTTAAAATTTTGCAAATCAGAAATCATTAATAACTTAAAATTGGTTAACGTTAAGACAATTTTGAGAGCAGATATGAATTCCTTGGACTAAAATACTCTTGGAAACCAACGTTTAGGAGTAGGGAAGCTCTAGAACTCATTTTACAGACAAAAATAGATGACAAAAAGTCGCCATTTATCGCGACACCCTTCTTTCTCGTTCTATATTCCTTCCCATTTTCCTTTTTTAAAAAAATTTTTCTCTTTTAATTTATCTCTTTTTCTTTCTTTCTTTTTCTTTCTCGTTCAATCCTTCTTCCTATTTTTCTTTCTGTTCTTTATTTTTCAATTCCCTCAATCTCTTTTCTTTCTTTTTTCGTTCCGTCTTCCTCTATTATTTCTCTCTATCTCTTTTCTTTCTTTCTTTCTTTCTTTCTTTCTTTCTTTCTCTTTTTTTTTGTTCAGTCTTCCTTTATTTATTCTCTCTCTTTTCTTTCTTTCTTCTTCTTTCTTCTTTCTTTCTTTCTTTCTTTCTTTTTTGTTCGTTCCGTCTTCCTTTATTTATTTCTCTCTACTCTTTTTCTTTCTTTCTTCTTCTTTCTTTCTTTCTTTCTTTCTTCTTTCTTTCTTTTTTTTGTTGTTCAGTCTTCCTTTATTTATTTCTCTCTATCTCTTTCTTTCTTTTCTTTCTTTCTTTCTTTCTTTCTTTCTTTCTTTCTTTCTTCTTTCTTTCTTTTTTGTTCTCTTCCTTTTTATTTCTTTCTCTTTCTTCTCTTTCTTTTTCTTTCTTCTTTCTTCTTTCTTTCTTTCTTTCGTTCTTTCTTTTTTGTTTGTTCAGTCTTCCTTTATTTATTTCTCTCTATCTCTTTTCTTTCTTTCTTTCTTTCTTTCTTTCTTTCTTTCTTTCTTTCTTTCTTTTTTGTTCGTTCAGTATTCCTTTATTTATTTCTCTCTATCTCTTTTCTTTGTTTCTTTCTTTCTTTCTTTCTTTTTTGTTCGTTCAGTATTCCTTCCTATTTTCCTTATTTTTTCACCATTTCAACTTTCAAAATGTCCTCTCTTAACTCTTAGTTGATTAAAACACGAAAATACTTTTGATACACCCGAATAATTATTCTCTGAAAATTAATCAAACGAAGGAAGAGAATTATAACCTAGATATGATTCTAAAAAAAAATCCTATATTAATTATAATAGTGAAGTTGATTGGAGCCTAAGTTTTTCGAACACGAAAATAATTTTTTTTAAATTTAAGTATTTAAACTTAATATTACTTAAAAACCTGAATATTCATATATTAATAATGAATCAAAAATTCAAACATAATATATATTCTTTGTATCTTCAGAGCGGTAGAGTTGGTATTTACTGAACCCGTTTACCACGGTTGGTGTATGCATGTACAATTTCCATCAATCCTTTTCTCTAAGCGTTTCATTAGAGTCCAAGAGGTGTAGCCATACAGTAGCACTAACATAGTTAAGGCTTGAAATAATTCTCGTTTTATCTTATATATATGAGGGAGATTCAAATATTATCCGTATTCTTGTTTTATCGAAACCGAACTCATCGTGGACTAATCTGCAGAGAACAAGTTAAATCGATGATAAATCGGCGGTTCACCATTACCATCTCTCGAGCTTACTGAATCTTCTCATCAGTGGTAGAGATTGACGAGCGTCCTGTTCCCTCTTTATGCGTCACATTTGTCCGGTCACCTTTAAACTTCTTTATCCACTCATAAACACTTCTATGCGATAGTGCACTGTTTTTGTATTGTGTTAAAAGCATACGTTGAATTTCAGACCCTGACACTCCTTCCGACCAAAGAAATTGGGTCACTTCCTAGGTGCATGCTGCTAATGGAGCGACCATATTTACACTGTAAAAACAATAAAAATGGTGTGATCAGGCCCAAGCTTCGATCACGTGACAACAAGAGTGCCAACTATAAGCACGCATACGCAGAACTTACTGTGACAATAATAAAGGTATCTTTTGGCGAAAGTGTGGATAATTCTTTAATTCTTCCTCGTATAATATATATATATAATATATAATATATAATATATATATATATAGCTAATAATAGTATATAGAGCTAATAAACATGGGAAGGTATGAATCCAATTCTCCCTGCAGCTATGGGTAAATAGGAGGGCAGACTGGCCTCTTTAACCATGGCTAAGTAACCAGTCTAGGAAAACTTTGAATTCAAAACCTGTTAAACTCCGCTTAAGAAATTGACCTTGTGTCGCATCCTGCTCGTGCGGAGGGGTTGATATATATATATATATATGTATATATATATATACATATATAATGCCCAAAACATAGACTCTCACTACCTACTCTCCCGTTCTTCTCTACCTATACTTCAGGAGTCAAAAATCTTCCCCCCTGCTCTTTCCACTAACTGACCCAGTGACCTAAGATCACTCAACTCTCCCCCTCCTCCTTATCTTCTGCTGACATCAAACACACCAGAACTTTACCCCCCTCTCTTACCCCCCCGCCTGTGCCCATCCACTCCCATCCTCTCTCCACTTCCTGTATACTACCCTCACTTCATTCATGTCTGCCCCTAACCCCACTCCCTTTACTTCCGCAACTAACACCCCCCCCCACCAAATTCACATGTACTTGCACGAAATTTTTTGCTTTCAATTAAAATCATTGACCGATGAAGTCCGTATGAATTCGGACGAAACGTTTCAACTCTTAGATTGTTTTGAGTTTTCATTTCTTGTTCACCATCCTTCTAACCTACCTCATACTGTCGATTCTACCACATCCATCCTATATATATATATATATATATACCAAGCGTGTTGGTAAATCCTTGCGGTGAGAAAAAAATCAGCAAATAGTTTGATTGTAAAAATATACTACCAAACATCAACCGGGAGAAAAAAAAATTTTGAAAAAAAGAAGACCAAGATAGTCGTACCAACAAAAATAATCTGTTGGTACAGTATTTGGCCAAAAGAAAAAAACAATTTATATGTATATATATGTATATAAGATATATATATATTCATATAACCGCTAGGAGAATAAGCTAATAAGTAAAAAGTGCTCAATACCTAAGTAGAGCAAATAATAAAGATAAATCTAATGAGTCAGACGAACCTACTATTAGTTTCGCTTAATGCTCTTCAGGGCTAAGATCTGACTCATATATATATATATATAACTTGAAAACAAAATAAAATAAAAGGAATTCAGTAGCCAGTGTATTCTAAGTCCCACTAACAGAGTTTAAGGTTTTTGTATCTTCTATCCCCTATTCTGCAGAAGACGATCACTACGGGTGCATTGCGTTGTTGGTGTCAGTAAGGCAATATGACTTTGAACAATACTTCTGTTGATTTCTTCTGCTTAAAACAATTTGATCAATTCTTTGATTTGCTTCTGTTGTTTACAGCAAAGAGTCTGCACCGGTTTAGACTTGTATCAGTAGACTCGCGCCACCAAGAGAATCTCCGTGGGAAACTGGCGCGAGTTTTCCATTCACCGATAAACCAGCAGGCGACATTTTAAATCCCACAATGCCTCTGCTGCTAAGAATTCGTCTTATTGGGAAGCCATCTTGGAACGCTAAGAAGAAGCAACTCCTAGAAACGCAGAAGGAAATCGAAAATAATCCAGGAATAATCCACTTATATATAATTATTTACTAGCTATAGATTAGGTTTGGCACAAGGATACAAATATTGAGCACCCAGTGAGCATCGTAATAATCAATCTTTAAATCTATCTTCGTGACCATTAGAATACATCAAGTCATTATCTGCAGGAAATACACTTTTACACACGAGAGTGCGCACGCACACAAACGCAAAACACACACACACACACACACACACACACACACACACACACACTACTGAATTTGAAATTGCGGTCGCGCAGATGCTAGTAGCGGTTAGAGAGTGGAAGGTATGTCTTTGGTCAACTACAGCCATGCCATTTCAGTTATCATCATGGCGTGGAATAGCGAACATCGTGTGTTTTTAGTTGATATTCATTTTAAAAATTGTGAATCTATCATTGCAACATAGTGGTTATTTCGCTCCTCGGATCTATGTTCTTGTGAATTCTTCCTCTGAGGAAACCTGAAGGCTCAAGTCTTTGAATGTAGGCCGAAAACAACTTGAAAATTTTATTCAAAGACAATGACATGGTGAGGCTTCAGGAATATATATATATATATATATATATATATATATATTAATATATGTTGTGTGTGTGTGTGTGTGTTGTGTGTGTGTGTGTGTGTGGCAGAATTAAACAAAAGGCACATCTCCTGTTTAACAATTTTATTTTTTTATCTTTTCTATTTTTCTGGCCAACTTTTTAATGTTTATGTGGAATTGGTGGATAAGTCCACTAAAGTTCAGTTCCCAAGTACTTTCGGCAAAAAAAAAAAACTGGAATACATCACCCCTGATGATGGCACTTCGAAGTGCCGTAAGTACTCGGGAACTGAACTTTGGTGGACTTATCCACCAATTCCACACAAACATTACAAAGTTGGCCAGAAAATTAGAAAATAAAAAAATAAATTTGGTAAACAGGAGATGTGCCTTTTTTTAATTCTACATGTATAAATAAAAGAATGCTGTCCAAATACACACACACACACACACACACACACAACACACACACCCAACACACACACATATATATATATATATATAATATTATATATGCCAACCCCTCCCTAGCACGATCAGAATGTGACAACAGGCCAATTTCATAAGCAGAGTTTGGTTAACAAGTTTGGATTTAGAGTTCTCTTTCTCTTAGATTGGTTGCCTAACCAAGGTTAAAGAGTACAGCCCACCCTACTATTTACCCATAACTGGAGGGAGAATAGTTGGATTCATATCTTTCCCAAGAGTTTTAGCACTATGTGAAATGCACACAGCCTATTTTAGGACTCGTCTCGTCGTGTCTGTTTCCTACGACGATAACCCTTATACCACCACAAAGAAAATTCATTTTTTTCAAATAAAGATTTACTCTGATGAAAGTCGAATTTTCTTTGTGTGCGGAACATTTCTACA
>CM042163.1:29151153-29168653 GCA_023376005.1 Doryteuthis pealeii
CAATAAAACGACTGATGATGCCAAGCTCAAAGCTATAACGAAATATATGCTACATGCGTTTGTCTGAGTTTTGTCCTTGTGTTCCTCATATCTCTACAATATATATATATATATATATATATATATATATATATATATATATATATATATAAGGTTTGAGTTCTCCAATTTTGCTGAATCACGGAATATTTGATTCTATTCACACACACACACACACACACACACACACACACACACACATACAATAATATATATATATAATATATATATATAGATTGAGAGAGAGAAGGGGAGATAACAATGGCAGAATCCTTATTTCCGTTTTCCTTACACAATAGCGGAACAAGCTCTTCTTAAAACTCATGAAGCAAATTACAATAATTATTATTTTAATAGTTGCGTGTTTTAACTACAGGTCTTTTACTGGAGTCTGAGTGACAGCAAGTCTCTTCAGGTTTCCAATTTTTTTCTTTTCTTTCTTTCTTTCTTTCTTTTCATCTTTCTATTTCATTCTTTTTTATTCATTTATTTATTTATTAATTTCACTCGACTTGATTTCTTTCTTTCATCCAATTTCTCTCTTTCTTATCTTTTCTTCAACAGTTTCCTTCTTTCTCTCTTTTTCCTTCTATATGTTTTACTTTCATTCAAAGGTTTTTTTTTCTTTCTTTCTTCTACTTCTGGCCTCATTTTTTTATTTCTATCAACTGATTTATTTATTTCACTCAATTTCTTTTTATTTTTTATTTTTCTTAAAATCATTTTTTCTTTCTATCTTCTTTCTTTCTCCTTCAATATCTTTTACTTTCCCACCTACGTTCTTCTTTCTTTTTTGCTCTCCTTCTTTATTTCTGTTTTCTTTCTTTCTTTCTTTCTTTCTTTCTTCTTTTTTGTTCTTCACTCAGTTTATCTTTCTTTCTTTTGCCTTTAAATCTTTTTTCTTTTCCATTCTTTCTTCTCTCTTTCTTTCTTTCTTCAATATCATTTAATTTCCTACCTACCTTCTGTCTTCTGCCTTCATCTTTTTTGCTTCCTTCTTATTTAGTCTTTTTCTTTCTTTTTGAACTTTTTCTTTCTTTCTTTCTTTAACTTTTTTTCACACCCAGGTTCTTTCTTTCTTTCTTTCTTTCTTTCTTTCTCTTTCTTCACTCTGTTTATCTTTCTTCTTTTTCCTTAATACTTTTTCTTTCACACCCAGGTTCTTTTCTTTCTTTCTTTCTTTCTTCTTTCTTTCTTTCTTTTTCTTGTTCTTCACTTGTTTATCTTTCTTTTTTTCCTTAATATCTTTTCTTTCACACCCAGGTTCTTTCTTTCTTTCTTCTTCTTCTTTCTTTCTTTCTCTTTGTTCTTCACTCTGTTTATCTTTCTTTCTTTTTCCTTTAATATCTTTTTCTTTCACACCAGGTTCTTTCTTTCTTTCTTTTTTCTCTTTCTTTTTCTTTTCTTCCACTATGTTTTCTTTCTTTTTTCCTTTAATATCTTTTTCTTTCACACCCAGGTTCTTCTTTCTTTTCTCTTATTCTCTTTGTCTTCACTCTGTTTATCTTTCTTCTTTTCCTTTAATATCTTTTTCTTTCACACCCAGGTTCTTTCTTCTTTCTTTCTTTCTTTCTTTCTTTCTTTCTTTTTCTTTGTTCTTCACTTCTGTTTATCTTTCTTTCTTTTTCCTTTAATATCTTTTTCTTTCACACCCAGGTTCTTTCTTTCTTTCTTTCTTTCTTTCTTTTTGTTCTTCACTCAGTTTTCTTCTTTTTTCCTTTATATCCTTTTCTTTCACACCCAGGTTTCTTTCTTCTTTCTTTCTTCTGTCTTCTTTCTTTCAATCTTTTTGTTCTTCACTCAGTTTATCTTTCTATTTTTTGCCTTTAATATATTTTCTTTTCACACCCAGTTTCTTTCTTTCTTTATTTTTTATTTCTTCAATATCGGTTACTTTCCTACCTACCTTCTGTCTTCTTTCTTTTTTGCTTTGCTTCTTTAGTTATTTTTTATTTTCTTTCACACCCAGGCTTATTGTTTCTTTCTTTCTTTCTTTTACTTTCTCATCAAGGTATTTTTCTTTCTTTCTTTCTTTCTTTCTTTCTTTTCCCCAATCTCTTCTAGTCTCTTCTTCCTACCAATCTACATCACTTCGTTATTATCTTTCTATTTACACACGCGTACAACTTACCAGCAACAGGTGTCAAATTAACGACTTTTAGCAAACAGTCGTCTCTCGTAAAAACGGCTCCTTTCACACAAACCATCCGCTGTCTGTGTTATCCGCTTGATTAAAGGCCACACTAATCAAATATCGAAATCCAAAAGCAGAAGATGAAAATATAAAAGAAATAAAAAAAATAAAAAATAAGAGAAACAAAACAGATAAAACACCATTTTGAAGATTGTTTGACCGCTCATTACTAACTGGATGTGAACTAATGTAATCGGTTAACCCGCTGTCGTGTCGTCGCGTCCACGTTGTTTTTAAATAGATTTTCACGATGTCGGAAACACCTGCCGACAAAGAAATGATTAGCTTTCTCCTCATACAGACCATTCAGCTATGCGTACGTACAGTAATTACCTAACGTAGGACAATGATTGGTTTGGTTATCTTGACAAATAATTCCCACATAGAACGTAAATCGAATCTGAGACTAAACCTGGTAAAAATTATCGAATTGGCAGAGTCAGTACTATTGTATGGCAGCACTGTGGCTGCCGCCATTTAAAAATTAGCAGGTTCGTTTCGCAAATGCCGACTCGTGTTTGAAACTACCGTTGACCTGGTCACTCTCAGGTATAATAACATGTGCTGGGGTACGGTCTCAATGTATGGGAACGATGCTCCGGCTCAGTATTACAGTCGTTGGATGGGATGATACCAAATATAATACTATAGTGAGAGATTTCTTCTAATGCTGATCGTAACACAGATTATAGTATTATAGTGTCCTGAAGGAGAGCTGGTTTCGTTCCTTTTACCAACTCGGCTGAAATGGGATTAAATAACCAAAAGCTGTCAACGAATCAACAAAACAATTAAACAAAACGCTTTTTGATGGTTATGTACAAAATATATACATTTATTTTACAAAGGAGCTAGGTAATTTCTTTGTCAGTTGATTGGCGATCTACAGCTGGTTTTTGGCTAAATTATCAATTTTGTACCGAGTGGCAAGACATTAGAGTGTATCAGTAAAGTTGTGTCAAGGGTACCGAGCTATGGTGAGCTCCCTGGTTTCGGAGTGTCTGACTCAAGCGGACGTTCTCCACTTCTCTCTCTTCTTTTCCTTCTTAGGTCTCTCTGATTCCGGCTGGCGGTCTGTTATTTACGAACTTTTCAAAAACTTGGAATCTTATTTGTTAAATATTGCTTTATTTTGTCAAAATTTAAAATTCCGATCATATTGGTCAAATTCTATAATTTAAGGAATTTATGCCTACGTGAGAATTCTTTGTTTAGATAAATTTATATTTTTAATATAAACATTATTATTATTATTATTATTATTATTATTATTGTTGTTGTTGTTGTTGTTTTTCTTATTTTTACATTTTCTTTTCTTACAGTAACTTTTAACTTTTAACAAACCTACCATAATTAATAATTAGGGTAGTTTTAATTAATTAGTAATTAATTAACAGATCGCCAATCAACCCATAACACTTTAATAGTGTTATACAGGGCAATTACGCCAAAGAAAATTGTCCCCATGTTTCTTATAACCCTAAATTGTTTAGAGAAATATCACACCTGCAAGATAAAAGCAGAAAGATTGTATTAGAAATGGTACTGTGAGTAGGCCAAAAGTCTTAGGCTTATATATATTGACCAGCCCCTCCGCACGAGCAGGATGCGACACAAGGTCAGTTTCTTAAGCCGATTTTAAATGGTTTGAATTCAGAATTTTCCTTCTCTTAGACTGGTTACCTACCCATGGTCAAAAAGTCCAGTCTGTCCTGCTATTTACCCACTGCTGGATGGAAGAATTGGATTTATAACTTTCCCAATGATATTAGCACCATGTGAAATGCAAACAGCTCCGTTCAGAAATTGAACTCTGGCCGACGAGTCAATTTCCTACGACTCGGCTTATAAACGATAGAAAGTTGTAAGGCTCTGATTCTAGGACGCAGAAATTTGGTCCTTACTCAAAGAGACTCGTCCAGAATCGTAAAATGTCATTTTTCAAATAGACTTTCAAGGCGACAAATCATGTCGTATCCTTTTCTCAGTAAACAAACTATATAGAATTACAAGTTTTCAATCACTTACCCCGCTTGGTACAAACTAGGTAAGATATATTCTATTTTCTTAAATTGTATCATCATCATGTCGCGCAGGCAGCACGGATATCCATGACAATCTCTCGCAAACCTTCCCTATCATTCATCGCCCCATGGAGTTCTTCCTCGCTGCAGCCAGCATCTTTACATAGCTGGTCAATGTAGGTCCTTGCTGGGCAGCCCACACTGGCATGTCCATGTGTTGGCTTCAACAGGAGAACATCGCTTATGAGTTCGTCCTTGCTTCTCCAGCAGTGCCCTGCATGCCTAGTCCGTCTTACTCGGATGGTCTGTGAGATAGGGGGCAGGTGACCATACAGCTGCTCCTTTGTGGGATGCTATTTCCACGACTTGTTCAAAACTGCTCGCAGCATTCTTGTGCAGCTCCCATCTAGCTTATTCTCGAGGCGCCTCGTTAGGGTCCAGGTGGTGCAGCCATACAGCAGTACTGATATGACTACAGCCTCGAAGAGATATCGCTTTAGCTTGTCAGTGAGATCAGATTTCCATATGACAGACAATTTGTTTGTGGCCATCCATGCCTTTCATATTCGTGCATTAATATCGTTATCTGTGGATGATATATTACTCCCTAGGTATGTGAATTGTTCTACTGGCTTAAGGGGCTTACCGTCTAATGTAGAGATGTCTCCTTTCTTTTTGAAGCTCATGAACTCAGTTTTATCAGAGTTCACATACAGGCCGATGTTTTTGCTGCCTCCTCCAGGCTATGCAGTAGTCTCAGCCTGTGCCGGTGTATCTACAAGAAGTGCGAGGTCATCAGCATAGTCTGCATCTGTGACTGTTTGTGCAGGATATCTCCTGCTTCTTGCCTTTCTTAGTGTAAAACCTTTTTCTTTTATGGTATCTAATGATGTTCGGAGTACATAGTCTAGGCATATTAAATTGTATACTTTTGTTTAAATAAATCAGTTCTCTTAAATGATAAACATAATTTCGCTTATTTTCTTCCCAAGTCTCACACATAGTTTATGAATTTAGGATAAATAAGTTAGATATCCAAGAAATCATTTTTAATGTACATTTATAACTTTTTGTAAATTAAGAATAATCTTAATGCTTAAATGTTAGAATTTGTAACTCGTATTAAACGTAAATATTTCCTATTGATTTTAAGATAGCCACATAGAACTTCACTAGAAGTTTATTTGTTGTTTCTTATAGTTAAATCGTTACTGTATTTATGGGCTATTCTATGTCAAATCATCCAGAAAAAAGAAAAATTGTCACCCACCCACTTCATCTTTTTTTTTTAATTCTGGAGAGCTAAAAATCGACAAAACTCTTTGGAAAATTTTTGGAATTGGAAATTCAAATTCTGGGAAATGTCTAAATTTAACACAGTCCATACATGGACAAAATTTCAGAAAAATTGAAATGATAAATTTTAACAAATTTTAACAAAATGATGTAGCTTTGGTTCTGAGCAAAAACCAAACGATCTTTTTAGTACAAATAATTTCAATAGATATGAAATAATAAAAAAAAATTAGAAAAATTGAAGAGGGTGGGTGAGATGGCCTGGATGATTTGACATTATGTAAAATTTGTTTATCTTTTATGTAGATGTATTTATTTTGTAAATGTACCTATTTTGTAAATGTACCGTTTTGTAAATACCTTTTTTATACATGTACCTATTTTGTAAATGTACCTATTTTGTAAATGTACCCTTTTCTGTAAATATACCTATTTTGTAAATGTACTTTTTGTAAATGTACCTTTTTGCAAATGTACCTATTTTGTAAATGTACCTTTTCTGTAAATATACCTTTTTGTAAATGTACCTTTTTGCAAATGTACCTTTTTTGTAAATGTACCCTTTTCTATAAATATACCTATTTTGTAAATGTACCTTTTTGTAAATGCACCTATTTTGTAAATGTACCCTTTTCTGTAAATATACCTATTTTTGTAAATGTACCTTTTTGTAAATGTACCTATTTTGTAAATGTACCTTTTCCTCATGTGATTATGCAAATGTTTGTTTTAATTACAGTTTCCACAGCTGCATATATCTATGAACGGAATGAAGATCATTCTACATAATTTGACAGTTGTCCATTCTTACAAGTACACTAAAATATCGGGGCTACGGCAGACACATGCACCACTTGGACTCAAACAAAAACGCTTCGAGAAAAAAAATCTAGATGGCGAACTGTACAATGATGTTACGTGCAATTTTCGACAAACCTTGGAAGCAACACCCTATAAAATTTCCCTTTTGTGTAATTAAGAGTTTTATGCATATGTTGGCTGGTTGATGGATTTTAATGACATGTCAACACGTCCCTATAAAACAGCAGCTATACGACCACTTACCTCCCATCTCACAAACTATCCAAGTAAGACGAACAAGAATGACGGACAGTGTCGGTGAAGTAAGGACGAATTCATAAGCAAAGTGCCCATGAGCGGGAGTCTATATGACACCTGCACATGGGCATACCAGTGTTGACTTACCAGCAAAAAACTTAAATCAACCAGCTCTGTACGGACACTGGATGATATCAAGAGCACCTGTAAAGAGAATTAGTTCCATCGGCACGCTCTGATGATGATGATGGGATGTTTAATTAGATTTCTATTTATTTAGCAGTAAATAAACTAATATAATTTCATACTTTATTGCAATAAGAGCAAATGTATTTAAAATCAATTAAAATATTATTTAAGTCTATTTGACCATAGATGAGACTATAATAGGTACTAATGGGAGTAATGGCAACGAAGGTGTGACTCCCCACTTCCTAGTCTTCCAGAATTGGAGCCTCACCATCTGATATGTCATATCCAAGTCACTGTGCATGAAAAGTTTATCTTAATATTTATAGTAACAAAACCAGGTGTCATGGATTATTAGATAAAAAATAAGTATTATTTTTTATTAACACAAATTGATATTAGGTCAAATGGGTGTGAGTGATAAGTGATGACCCCGGGATCAATTTGAGAACTTGGCTGGATTTGATAATTTCAGTCATGTGATCGAGAATTTAATGAGTTTGTTGCGAGAAGTTGTGGTGCACACATATCTATTTATAGATATACTTCAGTGTCAGCGAATCTATCTATCTCTCTATCAATCTATTATCTATTATCTATCTATCTCAATATCACCATATCTACTTATCTATCTCAATGCAATCGTATCTATCTCTCTATTGACCTACCTATCCATTTATCTATCTGAATATCATCATATCTATTTATCTATCTATCTGTACAGCGTATAAACGTCATGCCGGTGTCCTTGCACACTCATTCAAAGCCGATTTGAGTGAATACTCATAAATTAACAATCGATTTGGCTGATCGATTTTGGCTGATCAAGCAGATATGATTGATTGGTGTCTGTGCTTATCTACAGGGACATCAATCATTTTCGAGTAACCACTGGAGCATTCCGACATTACAGAGAATGTCCCTTTTGACTGTGTCAGGTCCATTCACTTGTTTGCAGAAAATTGCATTATGTCCACAAAAGAGACACGCATAGAGCGTAGGCATATACATAGTGTAATTGATTAGCACACACACACACACACACACACACACACACATATATATATATATATATATATATATATATATATATGGTATTATTGTTGCTGGTCAATTAAATGTAATTGTTGTCAAAGAGACCTAATATGTTAACTTGCAAGGCAAACTAAGGCAATATAAGAGCTTAATATATTTCTAAATTACAAGCTAACCGTGACTAAACGTTTCACGCTTCATTAGCAGTCCTTGGTCAATTTAAAGAGAATATACATTCTGCTCACGTCTTTTAATGATTGCTATCTAAGCGTGAAATGTTAAGTCACGATTATTTTGCATTCTTAAATATATATGTTTGACGTCGTTCTGGATAGAATTTGCAACCCATAGCAATATCGATGTTCGATCCAGAACAGCATCATTCTACCATAACATGAAATGAGAACGAAAAGGTCTCAGTATAGCAGTTCTAACCAACATATCCTGCACCGGTTAAATACATGATCGTAACTGACATTAGCTAAATGGAGCTACCATTACCACTTGCTTAGGTTCAAAGGTGACAGTTTAAAATGTAGGAGGAATTTCTCCCGCATCTTTTCCTAGAAAAGTAAAAAGTATATTGGTAAAGATTTTAAAGTTACAACGTGAAAGAACAATCTTATTATAATGGAGACTGTGTGTTTGTCTGTCTGTAGCTGAAACTGTATTATTTTTCAAGTCACAGCTCTCTTGATTATTTACGTTACATTCTCCATGATTTTATATTTATCTAAACCTCAATTGTTTATAAAATTGTGTTACATTATCAATACTGTTATCTACAGGTATTCCATATCTACAGGTATTTGACTCTCATCCCACTTATGAGAGCGTAGGTGGAAAAAATTGCGTCGATCCCGTCGGCATTCCGCCTCAAGGGGGCACCTCAGGCGCTGGGCAATAAACCCAGCCATGCCCCTTTAAATGAGGGGCAGTATATGCCTGGGGGGATAGCCCCCTGTGATCGACACTATTAACTTGTAAAGATCCAGGGCCGAAGCCACTGGACCCCCCGGCGTTGGCCACATATACATACTAATAATATGTAATTGTATTTATATATACAATGAAATAGCGGTTTACAGTGTGAACGGGAAGGTTAATTTGCATATTGATATTAAAAATTTGATTTTAATAAATATGTTCTTAGTATTATTTATTTCTAATTGTTTGGTTTTACCTTAATAAATATGTACAAAAATCTCTTCAATAAATCTTAAAAGAAATCCATTCACAATAAAAAATAATTTTATTTTTTACCTCTTATTTTACCTGAATAATTAAATTAGGAAGATTTAGCAATGAAAGACGAGAGTTGTAGAAGAATAAGTTTCAGTTGTTCTATTTTTAAAATTATACCCCCCCTCTGTTTGAAATCTTTTTATCTGCATTCTTATTTAGTTTCATTAGTCTTTTTAATTTGATATAATATTCTATTACTTTAAAGCTTAAATACTCGCACCTGGAGGGTGCATATATTTGCTAGTTAAAATAATAGAATTTTACAATTTGACTGAGAGGTTTATAATTTCAACAAAAATAAATCTTTGATGGCAGAATAATTTCAAGAAATTCAGATTTCAAATGTTCCCCCTATTCATCTGCTTTGTCTGCTTGACTTCTATTTGTGGGGTTATTTAAAGGAGTGTGGTTATTTGAAAAAGCTTATGACATTGCTACAGCTCAAGAATAATATTCGTGTAGAGATAAAAGGATTGACCCCAGAAACATTGAGCAAAGTTATACAAAGTGCTCGAATTAAGGTGCAGCTTATATAGTATCAATGAAAATGGGGCAATGCACAATATTAGTTTTCGCAAATAACTAAAAATATATTTTAGTTTTAAAATTAGTTGAATAAGGAATTTCGCCTGGTGACGTAGTTTGAATATGCCTTTCTTTTTTCTAGTCTGTCAAAACAAAAATTGGATACAGTTAAGAGATACACCTTTCGCTGACCGATTTTTTGTAGCGGAAGTGAAACTGCAACATAAAATTGTTTTCCTTTTTTGCAACATCAAGGATTACATTTTGAATTCATATCACAGGACTACAAAATTCTAAAAAATTTAAAAAATATATAAATAAAAATCTGTTTTCAAATGCCTTTAAAGTAATAAAAGATTCTATCATTCGCATCTGATGAGTCGGGAAATTTAGACACGTTGTCTAAGCTCCCTGAAATAGACTATAATGCTAAATCTCTAAGTCTTTTGTTATTCTTTACTCATATATTTGCTCTGTGACTCTAACTTTAAGAGCACACATTGAGCTCTCAAACTGCGACTTGGTTTTGTTTAAATAAAACTCTTGTGTCGTAAGGAAGATTTTTTCTCTGGATTTTTGGATCACACACACACACACACACACACCACACACACACACATATATATATATATATATATATATAATATATAATCTTTTCTGGTTAATTTTCAGTGAATATTGATACATTGTAACTATCTTGAATTCAAAATAAAAACGGTCAAATAGAAGAATTTATTTACTTAGCTTTTTTTCCAGTTGTAAAATAAAATGAAATATATTAAATTAATTAGATAGATCAGTAAATAGATAAAAAGATTATCTTTGATTATATATTAGAAAGATTGATGAATAATTTTAGAAAACTATATTTTATGTGTATTTTTAAATTTCAAATAGATTAAATGTTATAAATTAAATATCTAAATTATAAATGACAAAGTGTTATTTTCCTTATATTAACATCTCTAGACTGACCGTAATTTTAAGAGGGTATATTTTATATACTAGCAAATATATGCACCCTCTGGGTGCAAGTATTTAAGTTTTAATGTAATAAAATATAATATTAAATTAGAAAGGCTAATGAAACTGAATAAGAATGCAGATAAAAAGATTTGAAACAGAGGTGGTATATGAAAAATAGAACAACTTTGAAAGTATCTTCCATCATTTTCCATTACTCCCTTTCATTGGTAAATTTTCCTAATTTAACTATTTAGTTAAAATATAAAAATAAAAATGTTATTTCTATTTGTTAATGGATTATTATTATATTGTATATTTAATATATATAATGAAACCGCTATTATTATATATATGTTATTTAGTAGATATGGTCAACAGTATAATATGTAAAACAATTTTATTAATAATTGAGGTTTAAATAAAATATAAATCATGAGAATGTGATGTAAATAACTAAAGGAATTGTGACTTGTATAATAATATAGTTTCGGTTACAGACAGACAAACCCACAATCTCCATTATAATAAGATATATACAAACAAAGCATTTGTATTATTGGGATTTTTGGACTTGTCTTTACAGTTATACACAACGTATCGGTCAGTGTACCCTGTGGCTTTTTTTCAGGTGTTTCTGGTTGAACTCGGGAACCTTCTCGTCGAACAAAGGAACTTCCATGTTGTAATCTGGAAACTTCACGGAACTTCGAACCAAATCCTTTATTTCATTCATTGGAGTAGATAGTTCTCATTCCGTTAGCCATAACCAGGATCAATTTTAAAACTATGTTAAGTATTCTATGTATTCTCTATCTTTTCTCTAAGGACGTTTATATTGTTAGTCATTGTTTTGTTGCTTAATAAACCGTTAGAATTGAACTAAGTTTTAATTCCTTTATTTGCTGTAGTTCGTCTCAGAATAAATGCTATACTAACATAATAGGAATATTCAATGAACACAATGCCCTAAACTCAATGTATAAAATCGCCCCAGACGAGTTGACAAGCCGTTAAAATCAGTCAATCGGGAATAGGTTGTTTTCGTCATCCTTATGAGCCATCTAAGAACCCTTAGTTGTCTAGTACTTTCTCTTTAAATGACCCTCATCTATCAAATGTCAGCCTTTTCCGCTCGGATCGATTTTATGTCAAAATTTCCAAGTTTGGGAAATCAATAACGAAAGCCTTTAATATTGTCTTTGATAACATCCTTAAAACGTTCTTTTTAGGTTTATGCTGGTTTTACGTTAGTCAAGTCGATTGGCTGCGTTTAAATTGGTTCCCCTATCAAAAGAAGATGTCTAGACACTCATTGAGATAAAAAGACTTGGTAAGGGTGTTGCAGGACGACTTGTGTGAGCTAGGACTACTAATGGAAGGAGGAGGAAGAAATAACAAAGGCTTAAAAAATAGTGATGACCCAAAAGAGGATGAACGATGGTTTGACCGTAGCGTAACCCCGAACGGAGAATTGACCGCAAGCGGAAGTCGGTGTTGACCGCAAGTGGAAGTCGGGTGTTGACCGGAAGTCACGTGGTGACGTGGAACAAAAAAGAAAGGGATCGTTCTCTTTTTGCCGGTGGCGGTCGTAGGGTACGGACCTGACCTTGGGTCCCTCATGAGAGCCCAGTAATCTAGTAGTGTTCTCTCTCTCTCTTTCTCTCTGCCTTTCCTCCTCTCTGGTAGGAGCCCACTATACGAGCACGATAATAAAGGCTGGCAGTTGTGACGACATGTTTCTCGTGTTATAATTTTTATCGGCACCATTTCAGCATGGTGAATTTGCAGGCACGTGGACGAGGCCCGCTACATAGTATACACCGCAGCCGCCGCCTTACGGTTATAGTTTTAGTACCAAGAAAGAAAAGGACTACGGTACAGGGGTGGATGAACAATCTTCTAGGGCCAATGGTAATCTAGCACTAGTCAGAATATCTGAGCGAGAAAAATTCCGAATTGCCCCAAGCCAAAATCCATAAACTGAGAAGAAAGTCTTGTTCAAGAAAGCACTTTCTGTCCCGACCATAAGTGACGTTCTCCTGTGACACCTACACATGGGCACACCAGTGTTGGCTGATCAGCAAAGACCTACATCAATTAGCTCTGTGTGTATTCTGGATGCTGGTAGGAAGACCTGCCGGAAACGATGACCGATAGGGTGGCGGGAAAGAATCATGGGAATCCGTGCAAACAGTATAACATGATGATGATGATGAATGATGATGGCAACTACACAAGGATTCTGCTTGAAGTCTTGAACAAATCTTGGAAGCAGCACCCCCCAAAAAGCTGCTGTACAGCCACTTACCTCCCATTATACAAACCATAGTTTGCTTTTATGACTTAAAATCACTAAAAGCTTTGAAGATAGTTATATATCTTAAAGATTATATATGGATTTGATTGACTTTAACGAAATCCTTGGAGAAAAAAGACCCCCAGACACCGCCTTCTAGCATAAAACGGGTTGGAGGTTTGCCATAAAAGCAATAGTATCGGGAGAATCATATAGGTCCTAGAGCTCAACGTGACCATCCGATTGATCGGAGACGGCCTCTCCGACCACCCGTCTAGCATAAGTAAGGGTCAAGGTCGCGTGTTGCAAGTAATGGACAGTTCAGTCACGAAGGTTCCGTTTTTAAGCATCACTGGTTACTTACTTTCATATATATATATATATATATATATATATATATATATATAGGTTATTTCCTATAACTCCAACATAAACAAAGGGGAACCACTCTTGACTGATAAATTATTTATTTATTTATTGATCTACTAGGAAAAAAGAAGACGGGGTTAGGGTTAGGGTTAGGGTTAGTTTAATAGGAAAATAAATAAATAATTTATCAGTCAAGAGTGGTTCCCCTTTGTTTAAGTTGGGGTTATAGGAAATAACATTTATAAGAGAGAGAGAGAGAGAGAGAGAGAGAGAGAGAGAGAGAGAGAGAGATTGTGCAGTCGGCGTATTATACAGCCCCAGCTATGGGCAGTGTGATGTACTCATTCATCGCCATTACTCCCAGTTCCACTCTGACCCGGAGTGGTAGTATCTTTTATGGTCCCATTTAGGGTTGACAAGTAGTAAAATCCAACCTCCCAACTATCCTTGTTGGCGAGGGGAAATGTGTTTCTTGGTAGTCTTAGATATTATTTCTTATTACTTCTTAGGTTCTTCTATAAACAGATTGTCAGGCACAGGGAAATCCGTTGTCACTGACAAGTTAAAGAGACAGTTCTTCTAAGCCGTAGTTGTGTCAGTGCTACTGTACGGCTGCACCACCTAGATCATAACGAAGCGACTAGAGAATAAACTAGACGGTAGCTGTGAGCAATCTGTGTGAATCTTGTGCTGTGTGCAATCTTAAACAAGACCTGGAAACAACACCCCACGAGAAAACAGCTATACGGCCACCTGCCGCATATCACACAAACCATCCGTGTAGGGTGAACAAGACACGCCGGAGACTGCTGAGAAGCAAGGATGAACTCATAAGCGACTTTCTTCTGTGGAAAACCATCAAATGGGCACGCCAGCGTGGGCCGTCCAGCAAAGACATACATTAACCAGCTCTGCGCGGATACTGGATGCAGGATCTCCCGAGAGCAATGAATGATAGGAAGGTTGGCGAGAGATTGTCATGGATATCCGTGCTGCCGGCGCGACATAATGAAATGCAAGGATGATGATGACTTATGAGGTTCTTCTAAACTTTTAAGGATCCTATATGACACAAGGAAGCGCGTGGTATAATGGTTAAAGTCATGGGAAATGGACTTGTCGCCCCGAGTTCAAATCCTGGACGTGGTAATTGCATTTCAACTTAGCGCTAATACCCTTGGGAAAGGTATGAATCTTACTCTCCCTCCAGGTATGGGTAAATAGTAAGGCAGACTGGGCTCTTTAACCTTGGTTAGACAACCGGTCTAGGAGAAGGAAAACTCTGAATTCAAACCTGTTGAACTCCGCTTAAGAAATGACCTTGTGTCACATCCTGCCCGTGCGGAGGAGTTGGTATAACACAAGGATGCTGTTTCTGGTCTTGAATAGATTCGAGCACATTGATTCAATTCGCAGTTTCTCGAGAGTATAGAGGGAGAAGGTGATTTATATGTCTTGACCGATATAATCTACAACCTCTCTTGCGTATGGATTGCTTCTGCTTATTTCCTAGTTGAGTAACATGATATTACAGGGTGACACAGAAAAAAACAGAACCCAAATTATTTATTTATTTTCCCATTAAACTAACCCTAGACCCCAACCGTAACCCCCAACACTAACCCTAACCCTAACCCCGAACCCTAATCTCGTCTTCTTTTTTCCTAGTAGATCAATATATAAATAAATGATTTATTAGTCAAGAGTGGTTCATGTTACTCAACTAGGAAATAATCAATTTCAAGAAACTTGTTGGACTTAAATTTTTAAAAGAATTAAAATTAAAATTAACAGTTTTATTACAAAATTTGTTGGTTCTATTTTTTCTGGGTCACCCTATAATATCATGTTACTCAACTAAGGGAGTTAGGGTTAGGGTTAGGGTTTAGAGTTAGGGTTAGGGTTTACGGTTAGTTTAATGGGAAAATAAATAAATAATTTGGGTTCTGTTTTTTTCTGGGTCACCCTGTAATATCATGTTACTCAACTAGGAAATAACCTTGCTTCTTGTTCGTTCCATCCAGGATCCTTTGCTTTATTCTTTTTTTAATCCCCGAATAAAAACACCCCAAATTAGGGTCCTTGATAATCTTGGGTTCAGCAACAGTTCTTTTTCTGGGTTTGTGTAATGTACATTCTAAATTTGATATATATTTCCGAAGAAGTTATGAACTGTAGATGAGTATCCAAGGGAAAGAGCGAATGAAAGAGAATGTGAGAGATAATATGTGTGTGGTGTGTGTGTGTGTGTGTGTGTGTGAGAGAGAGAGAGAGAGAGAGAGAGAGAGGAGAGAGAGATGAAGAAGATGGAGAGAGAGAATATAGTAAACTAATGGGGGAACAAAAAGATACATAGATAAAGACGTGAAAGGGAATAGAGAAAGAAAGCAGAAAAAGAGAGAAATGCAAGGAAGAGATATAGAAAGAATAGAAAAGATATATAAGAAGAGAGAGACGGAAACAGATACAAAGACAGAGACAGGGAAATATATAAAAGATAGAAAAAGATATATATATATATATATATATAATATATATATATATATAGAGAGAGAGAGAGAGAGAAGAGATACGAGAGAAGGTGAGAGAAAACAGACAGAGTGAGAGTGACAAAAAGGAAAATAGGGAGAGGGGAGTATATATATATATATATATATATATATATATATATATATTGATAGAGTGTGAGAGAGAAAGAGAGACAGAGATAAAATAGATTGATAGTGAGAGAATGATAGATATCGCTGGGAGATAGAGAGAAATAGATTGATTCGTAGAAAATAAATGTCAGACTGATAGATAGATAGATAGATATATATATATATATATATATATATATATATATATATATATATATATATATATAAGAATTTTCTGCTATGTACGTGTCGATTTATAACGCAGAAAAGAGATGTCATTCTGATTTGAAATCTCGCAGACACATTAATGTATTTCTAACTAAGAAACATACAAAATTTGTTTTTTGATTTTTACTAATTAAGTGATATAATTTAATAATTAAACAGAAATCAATCAATTTCTAGAACTCTTTACAGTAAGGGAAAATAGAATAAGGAAAAATTGGGTAAAAAAGGAAATGAATTAAACTAATACACTTCACTTTAACTCAACAGACTAGGTACTCTCTCTTTCACTCAGTCTGTTCGTCTCTCTCTCTCTCTCTCTCTCTCTCTCTCTCTCTCTCTCTCTCTCTCTCTCTCTGTGTGTGTGTGTTCGTCTCTCTCAAATAAAATTATGTTTTAAAAAAGTTTAGGATTACATTTTAAAAATTATATTTTAAATGTAAACAAAAAAAGCATTTCCTAAAAAAAAACAATTAATTGTAATATACGAATTCTCGGCGATTTTAAAAATTTAATACAATATTTTCCTCTTATTCTCTCTTACTCCTGTTTTCTCCCTTTCTCACTGGTGTTCTTAAAAAGAATTTAGTCCGGTCATGGACCAGGTACATTTTGTTAGTATATATAAAAAAAAGTCGACGGGCGGCCTAAAGTCGGTATCAGCCCAATCCCCTTTTCAATAGCGCTAGACCAAGGAGATTGTTTTAGCATCTGAGGTGAGCGCCATACCTACCGTCAGCTTCTTACTTTACCGCACAGATCCCTGTGCTACTCATACGCTGAGTTGGCGAGGACTGGTATCGAACTAGGAACCTTGTGGTTTCTAGCCGAACGCTCTACCGACTGAGCTAACCCGGCCCCTTTGTTGAATATTTTACTCATATAAAATGTGTGCTAGTTCCCTGCCTATACTTATAGACTAGGCGAGATAATGTGGTCTATTCCTTAGCCAATCGCTGGCCATACTGCGTGGCTGATATAGTACTTAAGCGCTGAATTTTTCTCAGTCTACCATCAGGCATCGACGAGGGAACATAGTATTCTCTACCCGAGAGGATTACCAAAGGAACCAAATCGGAGGACTCTCTACCTAGAATCAACTGGCCAATTATGGCCATTAAAAACTTACCATATATATATATATATTGCATCGTGACAGGGAAGTATCTCGATAAGGGACAGACACCGATGCTCTTGCGGAAATCAGCTCCAGCTTAAGGTCCAATTGACAGGAGGTCTGGATACACATCCTCATGGAAAGACAGGCCGATGATAGCTGTAAGAAGTTTGAGGTAAGGTGACTCGAGCCCTCCATTCTGAAGCGACACATGACGGACACCATAGAAACATTTCCTATATTGAAGTCTGGCCTGTGTGGCAGCGCCTGTATGTCGAGGAA
>CM042163.1:29173653-29176153 GCA_023376005.1 Doryteuthis pealeii
GCTCGATAACCATTACACCACAATGACGTGCCCAGATAGACAGATGGATAGATAGATAGGCTGGCAGCCAGGGAACAGGACAGGGGAGCAGGGGGGTTGTAGGGCGGGATAGGTAACCGACGGGTACAAAACTAGGAGCAGGAGTGGGTATTTTTTTTTCTTATTTTTTTCTTTATTTTTTTTCTTTATTTTTTAAAATTTAATTTTTTTGTACATTTAAACATTAACATTTGCTGTACAAAGTGACAGATCGGTTTTATAGTTAATAGTCGAATATATTGAGGCAGACAAGCAGGTAAAACATAAGAGCAAGAAGAGATGCGTGAGAATCTTAAAAAAAAAAGTAGAGAAATAGAATCGATACTTGATTGGAAGAGATACAGAAACGAAGGTTTTCTTTTTTTTCCTTCTTTCTATTATTACTAAGGCGAGCGAGTCCAAATTTTGCAATATTTAGCTCGTGTTAGTTTTGCAGCGTGTACATCACGTGGCCGAAGCAGTGGTTGGTAGTATCGTGGTAACTGGTGCGCTGGCGTGTTGTGCATTGCTTCGCTCGGTGCGGGATTTTGAAAGCCGCACAAAAAAACGCGTAACGTAGTCTAATTCGAGAACTTATGTTTACGATTTCGAACTAGACTATGACGCTGTGGAAACAACCAAAAACATTTGTTGAGCGATTGGTAGTATTGTGGTAGTTGGTGCACTGACACGTTGTGCCTCACTTAGCTCGGTGCGGATTTTGAAAGCTAAATAGATGAACGCGCAAATAGGTAGTCTAATTCGGTAACTCATGTTTTATGATTTCGAACTTGGGTCAAAAACCAAACATTTTTTGAGCGAAGACTGAAGGCGCAATTGATCACAGTACAGTAACCAGATGGGTCAAGAAATTTCGCTCTAGTTGCAAGAACCTCGATGATTGGGGAAGATCTGGTAGACCTAAAACCGTGGATTCCGAGGCCGTTGCTCTGAGCTATGGAGGAAAATCCGGCGAGAAGCACCCAGAGGGAGAGTATCAGTATGAGCTCGGCGTCTCACAATCCAGTATGATTCGTCACCTTCGCGACCCCAGCAAAAGCATCTGGAGTTACTGAATTGCGTATAAGGTTACCAAAATATTGCAAAAGTTTTGACTCAGTCAAGTATTTAGCTAAAGCAACAGTAAAGACAAACGAAATCAAGAAGGTTAAATGACTTTATGTATCTCTTGGATCTTGGATCATGGATTGTGGTCCCAGGAAAAAAGAAGAACATTTGAGCCCCTGGAAAGCATCAGCAAGATAGGCGTGCAACAAGACGCACTAAACCTTGTCATCACAATCTACCTTCCGATATTAAATATATTAAAGGCTTTTTCAAACAACCATCCAACCAATTCTCTCGTATCGCAGTAAAATTTGGACAATTTCATTTAAACCAGCGCTTCTCAAAATGGTGGTACGCGTACCGATGTCGGTACGCAAGTCATCGACTGCTGGTACACAGAAAGTTGCCAGGTATTTCTATTTTTCTCTTCTCAATATTTATTTAGTTATTCACTAAATTTAGCTTAATTTCGGCACAAGGCCGAAAGAACTGAGCACCAAGTGAAAATCGAACTCACTAAAAATGGTCTGTTAATCTAGCTTTGCTGTCCATTACAACACGTGAGGTGCCGATGCTGTTAACAATAGTTATTTGCAAAGCTTAGCTATGGCAAAAGGCCAGACGTACGGGGCACCCAGTGAGAAACAAAATCACTAAAATGGTCTGGTAATCTAGCTTGCTAACTATTACACCACTTGATGTGCTCATTTACATTCTTTGATCATTGGAGTTTAGAATAATTAAGATATATCATTTTTCAACCTACCCTAAAAATACTTTTCAGATACTATATACATATATATATATATATATAAGGAAAGATACCAAGAAAGATCTAGGTGGAAGCATAATAAACTATTGCAGGGAACCTAGAAGAATTATTTTTCGGTTCCCATCATCAGACGCAAAATGAGGATTTATATATATTTATAATATCTATATAAAAATACTTTCATCTACAATATACTATATAAGGTGCGCTTAATATAGTGCTTATCATTGTAAGAAGTAGACCCGAGTTCAAATCCTGGATGAAACTATTTGTGTTTCACTTCGCACTGATGCTCTTGGGAAAGGCGGGAATACTTTTCTTCACTTTCCAGATATGGACAAATAGCAGGCCAGAGTGGGTTCTTTAGCCTTTCTAGGCTTGGTAAACTCTGAATTCAAACTAGCTTAAATGTCTTTTTTTTAAAATTGAGTTTATGCATCTTGTTCGTGTCTGAAGGGTTGGGTAAATACATATTATATGCTCATTGGTCAAATCATAACCTGACCACATAAAAGATGAAACCCGAAGCCATTTGTTAGCTAAGAGCGATGAAGGCGGTGCTTACAATCAAATTTGATGCAGGCTGAAACGTGATCATTCTCGGCCGGGTCACTTTAGCGTGGTGGTATGATGTTGAAAAAC
>CM042163.1:29181153-29211153 GCA_023376005.1 Doryteuthis pealeii
AACTTTTAAGGATACAACGTTCTGTTTTCAACAAATCCTGGAAGCAACAATCTATATCTATGAGTTGTACGGTCCTTTACCTCCCATCTTGCAAACCACCGAAGGCGAGCAAGACGTGCTAAGCACTAATGAGAAAGTAAGGACGAACGCATAAACGACGTTCTCCCATGGAGTACGAGACATGGACACACCAGTGTTGACAGACCAGCAAAATTTGCATTCATCAACCTTATGCGGACACTGCGTCCCGTATAGAGTACTTAGCTTGTGTGATGGCCGGTAGGGAGGGATGGCGAGAGAGAAACAAGGTAATCCGTACTGTCGGCAGGCATTTGTCAGGTAAGGGTATCGGTACTTCTTGTACTAATACCTGGCTACTGACATCCCTTTCTTTTAGATTGTTAATACATTTCTGGAGTAGAATAGTTCACCGTAGATTTATAGATATATATTCAATAATTTCCATGTCATTTCTATAGTAGAATCACTATCATTAATCACGATAAATATTAATTTACAAGATTAAAAATGTTCTGTCCATAAAAGCTTATATTAATTTCTGATCACTGACAATCCCTTCCTTCCTGATTTTTTCAATGCATTTCTATAGTAAAATAATTTCTAAATATTTTTAATTTACTACGCATTTCTATAGTAAAATAATTTCTAAATATTTTTAATTTTCTACGCATTTCTATAGTAAAATAATTTCTATATGTTTTTAATTTTCTACGCATTTCTAGAGTAAAATACTTTCTAAATATTTTTCATTTTCAATGCAGTAAATAATTTCTAATTTAAAAGAGAAATTTCAACGCATATCTATAGTAAAATAAATAAGCATTTCTATATTTTTATAGTAAAATAATTTCTAATTTTTTGGATTTTAACGTATTTCTATAGAAAAATAATTTCTAATTTTTATAATTTTCAACGCATTTCTATAGTAAAACAATTTCTAATTCTTTTTAATTTTCAACGCATTTCTATAGTGGAATAATTTCTTAATCCTTTTCATTTTCAAAGCATTTCTATATTTCTATAGTGAAATAATTTCTAAATCCTTTTTAATTTTTAAAGCATTTCTATATTTCTATAGTAGAATAATTTCTAATTCTTTTTAATTTTTAACGCAATTCTGTAGAAAAATAATTTCTAAATCTTTTCAATTTTCAACGCATTTCTATAGCAGAATCATTAGCAACAAATGTACCATACATATAATATCTCCATTCAGCAATACTTGCATTCACTTCTGATTTCTGATAACCTCTTCATAACTAGTTTTCTATCGATCTCTATAACAAAATCATTGTTTCTATAACAAAATAGTTCACATTGAATTTCTACAGAAAGATAATTAATAATGTATTTACAATATACAAAACATTAGTATATTCCGTCAATAATGTTTCCTGATCACAGACAATCCATTTTTCTTACTTTCTATGTATTTCTGAAATAAAATCGTTTCTGTAGCAAAATAATATAAATTGCATTTCTATAGTAAAAGCATTAGTGCTGCATTTACATAGTGTATATAATAGATCTAGTATTTCAGAAACCATTAAATTAATTCCTGCGAATTCCTGTGAAACCATTTCTTCCTGATTTCAATTCATTTCTCTAGTAAAATCATTTGAAATATATAAAGATTTTGAAGATTTCTTCATAGATTTCAGTTTGTTTCTATAATAAAATAAGTAACAAATTTATATTTGTATTCTCTTCGTAAATTTGCATTCATTTCTGGTCACTGACAACGCTTCCCTCTGCTTTTCTCTAATAAAATCTTTTCAGTTGTTTCTATAGCAAAAATAATACACATTACATTTCTATAGTAAAATCATTACTACTGTATTTACAATATTAATATACAAATATCCGGACTGTTCTTTTAGTAACGCTCGTGTTAATTTCTGACCACTGACAACCCCTTTCTTCCCGGTTTTCAATGCGTTATATGCGAACTGGGATCAAACATTTACTAAAACCAAAATTGTAGTAAACCTTGCTATATGGTACAATCTTTAATTGCCCCTTTCAAACATTGGTGATTTCGTTCATGACTCAGTAAACCAGTTATACTTTCTAACTGGTTTGGTTTGTTTATTCAATGACATATCGACATCTTTATGGGTTGTTTAATGCTGAAATGTGATTTATTTGTAAATGTTTGATCATAATCATAATTTTATATTTTTTAAATTTCCATTGAAATCATTTTTTAATCACGCTTTTCTATGACAAACATTTGTTTGCGCACACTTATACGATATCAAGTATCTTATACAAATAATTTGCACACAGTTTTATGGCTTCAAGTATTCCTATATAATACAAATAATTTGCACACAGTTTTATGGTTTCAAGTATATCTATCTAATACAAATAATTCTCACACAGTTTTATGGTTTCAAGTATTCCTATCTGATACAAATAATTCTCACACAGTTTTATGGTTTCAAGTATTCCTATCTGATACAAATAATTTGCACACAGTTATATGGTTTCAAGTATTCCTTTTTAATACTAATAATTTGCACACAATCATACGGCCACAAGCAACTATTCCCAATGAATACTTACATTATATTGTTTTAAGCATTCCAATACCAATAAATACCAAAAATAACTATTTGACCCACAGATGAGGCCCTAACAGATAGTACCACTCAGGGAACAATAGGAATAAAGGGGTACTTTATATTCCCCAGGGGTTCTTACAGTACATTTATAGTATAATAATATATATATATATATATATATATATATATATATATATATATATATATATATATATATACATAAGTTAACACAAAAAGAAAAGAAACTGAACGAGTCATAATATTTACTGTTAGAAAAGAAAAAGAAACCGAATGAGTCGGGATAATACATATTGGAAAGTGCTCAATACATACTTGTACAGTCGGTTTTGGGAACCGAATCAGCGACCGAAGTTAACTACCCAGGTTTCACCGAAAGGATTTTCAGGATAATTAAGACAGTTATATATAAAAAAAGATTCAGTTACTAAAGCGTATATATATATATATATATATATATATATATATATATATATATATATATATATATATATATATATATATATATATACAGTTTAACACTTGTTGACTGTAATTCAATTTGAGGCAATTTAAAATTGGTCTAACATATATCTGACATATATCTGACATATATGAGCGTGCAATGGCTACTGTGTAAGTAAATGGACGATTGGGACGAGTTCAATTTCTGGATAAGGCTATTTGCATTTTACTTTGTGCTAATACACTTGGGAAAGGCATAAGCCCATCTCTTCTCTCATATTCCCCGTCCCTGTGGCTATAGGTAAAATAATTGTGCAGACAGTTTTCCCTAGCTTTAGTAGGACAACCAATATAGGAGAAAGAAAAACCAAGAATTGAAAAACTGGAGAGTGCTGTGCAGATAATTTGTGGCACATTCTTCTGTTATCAGCTCTTCCTCAAAATCTGTGATAGGCACAAGACAAGCATTTACCACTATAAACACATTACCTGCGCAGGTAGCGCAACGATACACACATTTGGCTGAACTGAAGGTCGCTTATACGTCCAGATTGACATGAAGCTTTATCTATTTATCTATCTATCTATCTATATAGCCATCTATCTATCTATCTATCTATCTATCTATCTACAAACATATACATCTATCTACAATCTATCAATCTATCGAGCTATATATCTACATATTCATATACATACAGAAATATATATCCTCTATGTATATATATATATATGTATAAATATATAGATTCATAGATTCATTCCAATCCCATTTTCTTCATATATATATATATAATATATATATATATATATATATATATATATGAGGAAAATGGGATTGGAATGAATCCGACAGAATGAGGTAAAATAAGGAATGAAAGAACAAAACTCAGACAAAATGTGTAGTATATTTCGCTGGAACGTTAAGTTCCGCTTCCTCAAGCCTTTATTGAATCGTTATAAGGAAGCGGAAGTTAACCTTCTAGCGAAATATACTACACAGTTTTGTTCTTCGTACCTTATTTTACCTCATATATATATATATATATATATTATATATATATATATAATATATATATAGATAAATGAATATAAATATATATATATGAATGAAATATATATATATATATATATATATATATATATATAAACATATTTAGTGTACGCGATGGACATTTTATGTTTATGCATCGTCATATATATATATATATATATATATATATATATATATATATATATATATATATATATAATGTGTGTTTCTGTGTAGGTTCGCACGTACATGTGTATATGCACGTGTGTGTATGTGTACGCGATTGAGTATAATGTATACACATAATTTTGATGTGCCCCTCCACACGCACATATTTATATTTAAACACCCCCCCAAAAAATCAGTCCTAGCTAATTTGAAACACACCCCTCACAGGACTAAAATTTATCTCCAAAATAAAAAAAATCTCATTTGAGACGTGTCCTGATAACAGATACATAGAAATTAGTTGAAGACAATTGGGTACCAGAAAATAATTTTCATTCAACATATGAACATGCAACGTCCCCAGCGCATTCTTCATCACTTCTCTTATAAACCGTCAAATCGTCTAAAAAATCTAAAAAAAAACATTTTTACCAAAAACAATTTCTCCTGACGATGACTTAACATCGAAGCTAATTGAGGACAATAAAAATGAATGACAGAAAAGAATTATTCCTATTTGTCTTATCGCGCTTTTACATCTTAAACATATATATATATATATATATATATATATATATATATATATATGAAGACAAATATATGTTACACATATACTGATATATTCTTGTATGCATAAGAGCATTTACATATCTCATAACATATATATATATATATATATATATATATATATATATATATATATATATATATATATATACATACACACACAAACACACACAAACACACATGCATATACATATAGATATATATATATGTGTGTGTGTGTGTGTGTGTAAATGTGTGCGTGTCTATCATAACATTTATATTGAGCACTTTCGTATATATAATCAATTTCTTGACTCACTGTATGTCATTATATATATATATATATATATATATAATATATATATATATATATATATATATGTGTGTGTGTGTGTGTGTGTGTGTGTTTTATCAATTTATATATATATATATATATTATATATATATATATATATATATATGTTTTATCAAAACATTGATACTGAGCACTTTCGTGTATATAATGATTTTCTTGACCCACTGAATATATATATATATATATATATATATATATATATATATATATATACCACTGTCTTGTAAGGAGTCCTGGACGCTCTATGGATCACATATTAACCAGCTTGATACCTTTACAAGCGTAGTCACCGCTAGATTTTGGAATGCTATGACCTCTTTGCTAAGTGCAAAATTACACGCTTTTTTTTAGATCTTCATACAATTATAATTGAGATGGGCTTGCCAAATTCTCCAAATGAGAGACTACATAATACCGAAGATTTATTTATAGTCAGTTTAATGAAAGAGAAAAGTTGGAAGATCATATATCAGGTATTGAGACAAGCTTAAAAAAACAAACACTGTTTATACATTTGAGCCAAAGTCCCACATCTGAAAGTATTGAGGAAGAAGCCGAGACTTAGATCGGTCAATACAGCTCCTTCATCTGATAACTCTCCTGCATGTGCTATCTACGGACTTGCATGCAAATTTGTGGCTGGTTTGAAATGCCATATGAAAAGGCATAGGAACTGACGAGAGCTGTTTGGTACTCATACGGAGAGTCCCTCAGATCATATATATATATATATATATATATATATATATATATATATATATATATATATATGGTAGAAATGTGAGGAGGTTAATCCGACAGTATGTGGAGAAAAGTAGACAAACACGGGATGTTATGGAAACTTGATTTTTATTGTCGACGATGCAACGTTTCGGTCTCTTATTAGACCATCTTCAGGACTCGGATATAGTTCTTACTCCAATGATGGAAATTATATAAAAAAAAAAAAAAAAGATTGAGAATTTCCATCATTGGAGTAAGAACTATATCCAAGTCCTGAAGATGGTTTAATAAGAGACCGAAACGTTGCATCGTCGACAATAAACATCAAGTTTCCATAACATCCCGTGTTTGTCTACTTTTCTCCATATATATATATATATATATATATATATAATATATATATATATATATATATATATAAGGGAAAATAGAGATAAATCGACGGTATGTAGATATATAAAATATGAAAAAGCATACGTTGCTTTTTCATATTCTATATATTTACCTACCATCGTAGATATATTTCAGGGGATGATTTCATATCAAAATGTTTTAAAAAAGAACGCTACTAATGGCAATAGAATGCTAATATTTTTCTCATTTTTTTTCCATATTTAAAATTGAATACATTTTTCGAAGATATATTATCAGATATTGACAATGTTACGGTGATGGTTTAATATAAAAACAACCGAAACGTTTAACGTTGGCAAATACATCAGCTATAAGTAAATCACCCTGAATACCTTGTTTTTTTTTATATATATATATATATATATATATATATATATATATATATATATATATATATATAGTTACGTGTATATATATGTACGTGTGTGTGAGAGTGTGAGTGTGTGTATGTATGCTGATAATACGTATAAAATCAAAAACGATATAGTAAACTATAATATTTATAATAATATAACAATGATAAAATTTAACAATTATAGTAAAATTTACCTTAATGAGTATCACATTAAAATGATATTATGCAAGTTGATATATTATAAATCATAACGATATTTTGATAAAATATAATCATTTGATAATACAACAATTGTAATAACACTGTATATGGGGACTAAACAAGAATGCTGTGTTCTGATTTCAACAAATCCTGGAAACAGCACTCCACAAAACAGTAGCTGTACGATAATTTACCTCCCATCTCGCAAACCATCCAAGAAAGACGAACAAGACATGCTGGACACTACTGGTGAAAGTAGGGACGAACACATTAGCGACGTTCTCCTATGGACACACCAGTTTTGGCCGACCAGCAAGAACTTACATTCATCAATCAACTCTGTACGGACACTAGGTGTCATTTAGAGTACTTACCAAGTGCGATGGCCGATAGGGACGAATGGCGAGAGGGTGTCAAAGAAATCTGTGCAGTCGGCACACCTTGATGATGATAATGATGATTATTATGATGATGGTGATAAATGGCAAGTGGTTTTTATTGGAGTTTTTATAATACTGTCTTGAATTATTTTAAAATATTTTTTCTTTTTTTTCCTGATATCATGCCTAAAAACAGGACTCGATACCTAGTACGGCAGGATCTGATTCATTATACCGAATATGGCTTGCCGAAAAATGATATCATTAAACATCATTAAACAGAAATAATCGCTTCATCAAAGGGTCATTTACCCCCCCCCCCCCGCCGCCCCTAAAAAAATCAGTAAGCCGAATACAAAGAAATATAACTTTTATATATGAATTGGATCTTTTTGCAATACAGTGTAATTTTAAAATGACAACGAGTTTTTAATAGCATTTGTTTATCTATGATAAAAATATCAAAGTATAATACCCTAGGGAAAGGTATAAATCCAAATATTCTCCCCCCCCCAGCTATGGGTAAATAGTAGGGCAGACTGGGTTCTTTAACCTTGGTTAGGCAACCAGTCTAGGAGAAGGAAAACTCTGAATTCAAACCTGTTGAACTCCGCTCATGAAATTGACTTTGTGTCACATCTCCACTTGGGATGGTCACTATTAGAATAGGCTCAGTCCTACTAGTGATATATTTCAATTTTTTTTACAATTATTTAAATTTAAATAAAATTGCTTCAAGAAGAATTTAGAAAAACCTAAAATATGTGGCCAGATAAATTTTTCTAGGAAAGAGTGAAATAAAATGAAATGATTTTTGGAAAAAAGTAAAATTTTTAGGACACAATGTTTATTTTCGAAGCCCTCCAAACCTGTTTTTATGATTTTTTAACGTGTGTTTTCATTCAGATTGTTTTAATTACTTTTTAACTAAACCATAAAGCTAAAAGCAATAAACTTTATGCGAATAAAACAATTAACGATGAATTTATGCAAAAAAGGAATTTTAATTTTTAAATCCTTCTTGAAGTAATTTTATTCTTTGATTTGTTTTATCTGGAATAAAAAATTGCTTCAAGAATTTAGAAATGCCTAAAATATGTGACCAAATAAATTTTACTTGGAGAGAGTGCCAAAAAAAAAAAAAAAAAAAAAAGGAAATGATTTTTTTAAGAAAAAAAAGGGTTTATAGGATGCAATGTTTATTTTCGAAGTCCTCCAAACCTGTTTTTATGATTGTTTGTGTTGTTTTCATTCAGATGTTTTTACTACTTTTTAACTAAATCATAAAACTAAATACGATAAACTTTATACGAATAAAAGAATTAACGATGAATTTAAGCAAAAAAGGGACTTTGATTTCTAAATCATTCTTGAAGTAATTTTATACTTTGATTTGTTTTATCTGAAATAATCAAATACTATTTACAACATGGTGTGACATCAAAATTATGCAGAATTTTTAAAAATCTGATTCATTTATAAGAGTTATCCTTTGAATTCGGTGTGAAACGATTATTTCTGCGTAATGTTGTTCCATAAAGTCAGTTTTCCTGCAAGCGAAATTCGGTATTATGATTGCCCCCCAACATGGCGTTGTTTACAGTCTCTCTATAAACCGCGGGAATTGCTTTAATTAGCGTTTAATGTCTGCCTTTGTCAAAGAAAATACATTTCAATTCGATTTCCCAATTCGCGAAAAACTGCCCTAGATTCTGCGATCATAACACGATAGGGTTATTTATATCGTTAACCCTCTGCAGGCAGAGTGGCATTTTTATTACCAACGGCACACAGGCAGAGCTAAATTTATATCATGTTTTTCCGATAGCCAAATGTAAGGCATGTTTCCTATTCGCTGCTTGTTGACTAATTCAATGTCAATATAAAGAAACTGCTTTTAAATAATAAAACTATGAACAAAAGACATTTTTATATTAAAGACACTTTTTTTTACCTATTTCCTGTTGTTTTTGTTAATTCAATAGCATTTTTATTCATTTATTTATAAAACTTTAAACGAAAGACACGATTAACACGGGAATGGTTTACAGTTTTATGGGAAAATCCTAAATCACGCTCAATCGCTCTGGTAGATATCTATTTAATTTTAAAATATTCTAAAATTCTGAAACAGGTTAGGGTTAGGGGTAATTATTATAACTTTATGATATACTTCCACATTCAAAAGTAGGCCACATACTATAATGGTACCAAAAATGTGTCTTTGATATAAAAACGTGTCTTTCGTTTATAGTTTTATAATAAAAAAATCTTACCGAAGTAACAACAACAACATGAAATAACTAAAAAAAGGGTCTAAAATCGTCTGTTAACAAACATAAATAAAAGTTTGTTTTTTTTGCTATTGTACTATGATATACAGTTACTTAGCAAATTATCATGTATTGTTGGTTGTTTATGTATGATTAAATGAATTATTTGAAAATACCCTCTATTATGCAAATTGTCTGAAAATAATTTACCCACTCGATAAAAAATTTGCCCTTTCTATTAAAATAATTATAGGCAGATTGATATGTAAAAGCTCAATGTATGGTGTTTTGCTATTGGCTGCTTGCAGACCAATTCCATTTTAATGAATAGTAACATAGCTAGGGGGCCTCACTGTTATGTAGGATTGTGTAAATGTTGTTTTGCAAAATATCATAATTAGAAGTGAGTGCTTTATTGTTTTTATACTATTGTACTATGCCACACAGTTACTGATCAAATTACCCATTCTATTAAAATAATTATTTCCAACCCGTCCTTCGGGACGGGGGTCCGGTGTGCTTCGGCCACTAGATTGGTGTGTTGAATTAATAGCGTCGATCCCAGGGGGCTTCCCCCCAGGCAATACCTGCCCCTTGACTTAAAGGGGCAGGGCTGGGTTTATTGTTCAGCGCCTTGAGGGGAATGCCGAGGGATCGACGCAATTTTTGTTCTTTCCCACACATAAGCTTCGGCTTCTGGGTGGGCCCACATTAAAACGAGGCCTTGTGCCCAGCCCATACAAGTGGGGTATGAGGCAAATACCCAGTTACAGATCAAATTATCATGTTTTGTTTTCTTTGTGTTGTTGTCTTTTTATATGATTAATTGAATTGTTTAAATATACCCTCTATGTTCAACCACACTACAAGGATTAAAAAAAGTATCTGCCTGAAAAAGGGTTAAATAATATTGTATATGTAGTTCTTGTTTTATGTTTTGTTTTGTTTTGCTTGCTTAGACGTTAACAAATATTTAAATAAATCTTTCGTATCTAGGGGGTGTCAGAGCTATAACCGATTATATGCCATTCCCCCTGCAATATTTTAAATTTGAGCTCATCGCAAAATTGTGATAAACCCCAGTGATTTTCTAAAAACAAACAAAAAAACAAAAACAAGTTAAGTTGTTATTTATCAAACTTAGGTTTGTTGTGGCTCAAGGCGAGATGTATGATTTACGTCAGTGAGAATCGAAAATTGACATACAGTAGAGGGACACCATTTATTTTCTCTGAATACTACTTTATGAAAATGAACATGTAGTAGATTTTGAGGGCAGTCGTATCATAGATTCGGAGGGGGTACATGAGACCCTAGCAACAGCCCTGGTAACAACAATCTATCAGGATATCAGTATTTATATTAGCATTTACAGTTGTCCTTTTTGGTGTTTTCTGCATTCGTATTTGCCTAGCTGCTCGACAGGTGGCACGGGCATATCTTACCCGTTCGCCACGGATAGGATGGGACACAAAGTCGCAAGCGCTGGCGTGCTAACGTGAGTGGAACAAGAGCTCGGCATGGCGCCCCTAATAGTGGCCAATAAATGGTGATTGAGATTTTTCAAAGCTTCATTTTCAAATTCTATGCATTCATAGTTCAGGAGTATTGTGGCTAAAGATAGGCAATATATATATTATAGAAGGATTTTAGGTTAGGACCATTTTGCGCCCTCCCTGAAGCTACGCTCCAAACAGCTGCCTCCCCTCCCTTTGTTCCGCTACTGGTCGTAAGTGACATGTGTATTGTAGTATATGTACAATGAAATTGTAATGTAATTGTCCCGCTACTAAACTGGGTCTTCCTTCTTAAAAGGCTAGGTGAGACTGTCCCACTTTTTGTCATAGGGGTGGACTGATATTGTTGGTATTTACCCAACCCGTTCATCACGGGACACAGAGTTGCAAGTATGGGACATACAGCAAGGATCGAACTCGCTATTCAGTCGTAATGTATCTGCAAGACTAGCTTGCTAACTATTACATCACGGTGGAACATTATTTTTCTACTCAACCCGTTCACAACAGATAGGATCTGACACTGAGTATGGAGCATCCAACAAGGATCAAACTCGTTATTCAGTAGTAATGGATCTGCGTAACTAGCTAACTAACTATTACATCACGATGTAACATTCTTTTTTTATCCAACCCGTTCACCACAGGTAGGATGTGACACAGAATCGTAAGTGTGAAGCATCCATCGAGGATCGAACTCGCTATTCAGTACTAATGGATTTGCGTAACTAGCTTGCTAACGATTAAACTACGATGTAACATTTTTTTTTCTCAACCCGATCACCGCGGATAGGATGTGACACAGAATCACAAGTATAAAGCATGCATCGAGTATCGAACTCGCTATTCAGTAATGATGGATCTACGAGACGAGCTTGCTAACGATTAAAACCACGACTGGATGCCTATGAACTGATACATTATAGTGCCAATAGTTATTTACTAAACTTAGCCTAGTTATGGTAAAAGGGTTAAAGTTTGGGGTACCTTGTGAGAATCGAACTCCCTAACAATGGTCTTCTAATCGAGCTTGCTGACCGCTACACCACGTGAAGTGTCCATACTAAGCTTAGATTAGTGATTGCACAAGGCTAGAGGTTTCAGGTACCCAGTGACATTCGAACTCACTAACAATGGACTGCTAAACTAGCTTGCTAAAATTACACGACGTGAAATCACTTAAACTTATAAAGAAAATAATTTCACTGCTTTATAATTGAAATGATTCATAAAGAGAATTTTTGAGAAAAAATAATTAAATTTTAGAAAAAATATTTACTTATGTTAATGTAAAACCCTCACCCACAAAGAATGTTGAAAAATTGCTTTATTCTGTAAAACGATGTTTACGCGAAATAATTTGCATAATTTGACGTTGACGTGAATTAATTTGCATAATCAGACGTTTACGTGGAATAATTTGCATAAATATATTTTCTGTGAATTATGGCACGATTAAAAAGAAATACCCAACATCAACTATTTATTAATTTCATGAACGAATTTATTCATAAAGTAAGGTCGGTATAGTGGCCTATTGTCAGTATCGGCCGGAAAGCGAGGGAGTTTATCCTCTTTTCCCTAGCGCTAGACCGGAAGATTTTTTTGCATCTGAGGTGGTGCATAACACCTAAACTCAGTTCCACTCTTTACCTCATAAATCCAAGGTGTGCTACTCATGTACACAGTTGGTGAAGACCGGTATCGAATCTGGATTCTTGTGGTTCCTAGCCGGATGTTCTTCCGACTGAACTAAATCGGTCCCTATAAATTTATAATTATTAATCAATTATATATATATCTATGAATAGGGTAATTTGTAAGAAAAATGTTTTTGAATTTTTTTCTTTTAAATAGAAGTGGTACTATATATATATATATATATATATATATATATATTGAATTATGAATGAGATTTTCCATTAAAATAGTCTAAATGTGTATAATATTGCATTCTGTACTCAAGAATTCAAAACAATAAAAAACATGAAAATATTAACAACTTTAAATTTCACGTACTCGATCTTCAGGTGAATTTATATCCATACGTCTGAAGTGTGTGTGTGTGTGTGTGTGGAAACACGTGTATGTATATATATATATACATAGTCAGTTAATCAAAAATGCAAACAAAAACACTTCCTGTTGAGTTAAATTCCAATTAAATAAAGAAGAAGAAGAAGAAGAAGAAGAAGAAGAAGAAGAAGAAGAAGAAGAAGAAGAAGAAGAAGAAGAAGAAAGAGTCATGGCTGAATAACGATTGCATTTTCAATCAAGGTAGGGTGATTTCTTGCAAATTCCCACCCATATAAAGGAAATTTCCGTGTTTCATCAGATATATTGCATCTTGGAGCCCTGGTGTCTCTCCCCCAAGGTTGCAGTGTTCCTGAGCCCTACGCATCTCCTCTGGTACCAGACGTGGTTACAGTAAGGTACACAAAATCTCGACAGTGATAACGGAACAGAGGGCGTCTTTAGAATTTAGTCAGTACTACTGTAGGGGGGCACGACTTTGACTCTAACAAAATGATTGGAGACAATGCTACATGGGAACTACACAGCTGTATATTGTTTTGAACAAAATAGGATCATAGAAAACAGCAGATATACGAACTCCCATCACGCAAAGCATCAAAGTAAGACGAGCAAAACCTGTTGGGCACTGCTGGTGAAGTAAGGACAACTTCATAAGAGACGTTATCCTATGGACTACTACACATAAACACACCAGTGTTGACCGATTAGCAAAAAGTTACATCAATTATCTCTTTGAGAACACTGGATGTCATCTAGAGGACTTACCAAGAACGATAGCCGATAGGGACGGATGGCGAGAGAAAGTCAAACGAATCTGTACTGTCGACACGCCTTAATAATAACAATAATATATATATATATATATATATATATATATATATATATATATTATAATTATTATTATAGCCCAACATTTTATAAAGTATTGAGCACTCTTGGATAAATTACTGAAATAATGCAACTACACTATAATGCTCTGACACTATATATATAAATATGCGCGCGTGTGTGTGTATGTGTGTGTGTGTTTGTGTGTGTGCGTGCGTGAGAAATTTTAAATAAAATTAAACACTAAAAATGGTCTAAATCAGTTAAATATCAGTCAATTCTATGCACAAGAATTCTGAGAATTTGTAAACAATAAAAGAAAATATGAAAAATTAACAACTTTGAGTTTCACATATCCGATCTTCAGGTGAACTTGTAACCAGAACGTCTGAAGTGAGTGTGAGTGTGTATGTGTGTGTGTGTAAATATATATATATATATATATATATATATATATATATATATATATATATATATAGTCAGTCAGACAGTCAGTTTAAAAAAAGTTAGTCAATTAAAAAATGCAAACGAAAATACTTCCTGGTGAGTTAAATTCCGATTGAATATAGAGATCTGAGAAGAAGAAGAAGAAGAAGAAGAGAAGAAGAAGAAGAAGAAGAAGAAGAAGAAGAAGAAGAATCATGGCTTAATAACGGTTGCATTTTCGATCAAAGTAGGGCGTTAAAGAAATGAAAACAGTATAAAACTGTTATAAAATACGTAAATTAAACTATGTCATGCGAGTAATTATTCCTGTATCATAAACAGTGGCGACCATTATTTGATTAGAATAAGATTATATGGAAAGTTACAACGGACACCTTTTATTCTTAGCTGTTTTTGTTATCGACTATGGGTTGTGGCAGACTTGAATTTATTTCAAGTATTTTAGTTTTACTAAAACTTACGACCGACTTCATTGGAAATAAGAAAGAATATACTAAGAGTTCAAAGATCAAGGAAGGACAGCGATTGGCACTGTCCCTATGTAAAGAAGAATCAACAAAAGCATATTGATGTCGTGAGGTATTGGTAGAGCACACTGTTTTAGTAGTAAATTATGTTTAAGCTTCGAAACCTTTGACAAAAACGTGAACACCTATTGGAAGCTTTGTTGAAGAATCTGTCGCTGTTATGGATCATATATATATATATATATATATATATATATATATATATATATATATATATATATATATATATGAAAATGTGTATGTGTATGGTATGAATGTGACTGTTATATTATGTAATTAATTTCGAGTTGTATTCATGAAGATAGTTGACATTCTTTTATGACAAAAATATATCTATGCAAATGTTTATGTCTAAAAATAACGAAGTGAATATTGGATAATTCATATATATATATATATATATATATATATATATATATATATATATATATATATATATATATATATATATATATATATATATATATATATATACATGTGTGTGTGCATGCATGTGTATTTGTATATATGTGTATATATATGAATTATGTTTATTAAAATTACATATATATGTGTACATATACAAAACATATATACATATCTTAAAATTATGTATGTAAGCATGTATATATATACATATTTTAAAAGTTATATATATAAAATTATATATATATACTTATATATGCGTATAAGCTGAACTTTAGTAGTAAAACAACAATATATATAATATATATATATATATATATATATATATATATATTAAGATATGCTAATTTATGGCCAATGCCAACAAATATATGGTACTAAATGAGAATCAAATTCACTTGTAACTGTCTGCCAAGCTATGTTTACTTACCAACAAGCTACCCAAGCTGCATATATATATATATATATATATATATATATATTATATATATATATATATATATATATATATATATATAATCTGTAGAAGTAAAAATAGATGAATTTAATTTATGCAAATGAATTCTGTTTAACAATATTTGCTGTCTATAAAGGTCATAGTCTCTGTATATATATTATCTTTTGGTGGTTACTATATATATATATATATATATATATATATATATATATATATATATATATATAAATGGTATTTTAAAAGGATAAAATATAAAACTGTACATATTCTACTTGTTAGATACGAATACTGAGATATTTGGTTTATCCTAGAAAAGTACAGTATATTTTCTTTTCTTATCAAATTGTACAAAACATTATTGCAATGAGAATATCAACATTCACCTAGTTAGCCTTTGTTAATAAATTACTTGATCGATGTAAACCATCAATATGACTGTTTTTAGGTATTCTACTATATCATAGTACGCTGTGTGTATCTTTTCCAACGAGTACATATTACATAGGCCTTGTTCCCTCTTCTCCCGGGTGAGGGTCATCGCCTCTCCATGATCATACTGTACGTTAAACTCTCCACAGGCTATCGCGACGGAGGTGCACCAAAGAAACGATAAAGAACTGTTTGAAAAAAATCCCTTGGTGCCAGTCACATAGATCAACGCCAATGGTCAACTCCTATTGAGGACCTTGCGTTTCACCATCAACCATGTTTGTCTCGTCCTTCAAAAACACCCGTATCGCCACCCTCAAGACAAAAGGCTCCGAATGAAGAACCGCAACAGTACATCATAAAACCCAGACCAGATATACAGCCGCAGCTGCTATGACTATGCTAGCCTGTTTCGCATTGGCCTTTTCAGCCACGAGCGTGCATACATGTGGCCTGGACCATCCTCTTATTAATATTCGTTCACGAAGCCAAACCATGATATTGCCCTGATTCGCGCTATAAAAACAACTCATCATATTTCCCTCAATCTATTAAGTAAATGTCTTAAATTAGATAAATAAATAAATAAAACGGACGCTATTTTTTAAAATACCCAGCCGGTGGCCAAAAGCTGTTGGCAATAAGAGTGACAGTACCGTCTTAAGCCACCGAAACTCGTTGAGGTCTGATGAGGACAGGGTATCAGCATTGCACCTTGTATGATAAAAAAGTAAATTTCTTAATTTCTTTTAAATAAATGAAAATAAAAGGCATCATGTACGCGCTCGTTATATAGTTGAAGCTCTCGAGCTTGATTTCTTTTCATCTCTTATTATTATTATTATTATTATTATTATTATTATTAGTAGTAGTAGTAGTAGTAGTAGTAATAATAATAATAATAATAATAATAAATAGCGTGACCCATGGATATACCTCCGTGTTATAATTCAATTATTATAACGTTTGATATGTAGGTATTTACCCAACCCGTCCACCAAGGTCGCAATTATGGGCATCCAGTGAAGATTGAACTCGTTATAATGGATATGCGAGCATAGCTTGTTAACCATTTCTCCACAATGGTACGCCTAAAAATCACTTGATATGTATACTTTAAGAGCTATAACAAAATAGTTCAATATGTAAAAAGTAGAGTAATATTGATTTAACCCTCTCTCTCTCTCTCTTCCCTCCCCTTCTTTCACTCTTTTTTTTTCTTCCTTTTCCTGGATACAGACAATATTTCCGATTAGCGTTATCGCTTCTGCACTCTCTCAATCTCACTCTGTCTCTCTGTCTCTCTCTGTCTGTCTCTCTCCCTTCTCTGTATTTTTCTCCGCTCTATCTATCTTTCTGTCTGTCTGTCTTTCTTTCTTTCTTATTTTGTATTTGTCTTTTTCTTTCTGGTGTGTAGCATGTTCTTTTTCTCCCCTTTCTTTTCTCCCAGTCAGAACGGAATGGTCCATTATTTATCTGAGGTGACAACAGGTAGTACCATTCAAACACATCTATAATGTCTTACATTATTTTCCTTTCTTTTCCCTTTGTTCTTTCCATTGAATTGAAACAGATATGATAGATCAAAATTATGCTCTCTCTCCCCTCTCTCTCCCCTCACCCTTCCCCTCTTTCTCTCCTTTCTTTCTTTACAATTAAAACGCAATGGCCCTTATTCATCTGAGGTGACTACAGGGCTTGACATATGGAGGTACAAGCGTATTCATATATAGATAATACACTCAATCTAGCCAGAAGGCCAGACTAGTGTTAATTACCAAGAAAAAAATTGTAATCTAGTGGAATTTACTATTTCAGCGAACCAGAATGAAAATGAAATAAAGCGAAAATAGACAAATACTTGGAACGTGCCGGATAGCTGAAAAAGCTATGGAACATGAAGGTGACGGTGATACCAGTTGTAGTGTGTGCACTTGGAACGGTCCTCAGAGGCTTAGAAAAGAGACTGGAGTAATTGAAAATCAGAGGAAGAATCAAGACCATACAGAACATACCATCGTTAAGATGAAACCTAGGAACCTGAAGAGACTTGCTGTCACACAGACTCCGGTGAAAAGCCACCAGTTAAAACTGAAAAATTTGCAAGGAGGGAAATAATAATAAAAGTGACGGTGATGCCAGTAGTAGTTGGAGCGATGGGAACGTTACCCAAAGGCATGGAAAAGAGTCTGGAGGAACTGGAGATCAGTGAAAGAATCGAGACCAACCATGCCACAGCATTGTTGAGATCAGTTAGAATACTCAGAAGAATACTACTTAAGACCTGAGGAGACTTGCTGTCACACATACTCCAGTCAAATCAGCTGCAGTCCGTTAAAAATTGACCTTTTGTCACATCCTGACCTTGTGAAAGGTTAGGTTAATACCTATTGCAGTCAGTGATGAGTTAACGAACCATTGCACCTTGTTTTTTTAAGGATTTCTAGCCTTTCTACTAATCCTCTGAAGTGGGGTGGTGCTGCTAGACCTCCTGTAATATGTACATTTTAGTTAATATATGAGAATATAACTACACATACATAATAATCTTTTACATAATGGCAATTTCTGTGTATAACCAGTTGGCACCTATAAGAGTGATCCAATCATGATGAACATTTACATATATGTTAAGCTAATACTCAGAAACAAGTCTGGCAAAATGGAATTCAATAAAAAATCAATAATGGATCACCTGTGGATATTTTTTTTAATGAAGACATTTCAGTGAGAAAAGTGGAAGAGCAAAATAACGTTGAAATCAAGTAACAGCGAGAAGAATTATTTTAAAGATAAAAAAATCTTAATACAAAATACGGACAGGCAATATTTTAAGGGAATCTTATATTAGAAGTAAACATATTTTGTGAAATAACATCACTTTTTTTCTTCCTTAATTTAATTAAAAAATGTAAAATTTGAGTTTTTTACGATTTGAACAATTTAAGCATAACCAACTACATAAAAGGCAATTTCTATCTGTCGGTCTAAGTAAAGTAAGGTTAGTGGAGTGGCCTATTGTCGCTATCAACCGGACAGCGAGGAGTCTATCCTCTTTTCACCTGCACTAGACTAGGGAAATTGTTCCTGCTAAGGTGGAACGCCACACACCATCAGCTCCCCAATTTACGGCACAGATCAGATTACCCAATCAGTGCTACTTATACGCTGAGTTGGCGGGGGCCAGTATCGAACTCAGAACCTTGCGATTCCAAGACGGTTGCTCTACCGACTAAGCTAAACCGTCTGTATAACCAGTGCTATAAACACCCCCAACAAAGGTTGATATTGAAAATCATGTATGGAACTGTGAATAACCTTACCTTTCCCGGGCATTACCGGGTTTTGCTGCTAGTTAATCATACGGCAATGTTGCACCTGATAAAATCTGCAGAGTAGATACCAAATTAAATTACAAAATATTAATCTATATTTTGGGGTGTAACTCGATCAAATAAATTTAAAAAAAAAAGATTTCCGAAACCTTATCAAATAAAGCCCGTAGAGAGCGAAACGTTATGATAAATAAGATAGATAAAGACGCCACTAAATTAGTTTTTCACGTCGCATTTTCTTCCATATTGGATATTTTATCCAGAAATATCGACATATCGATATTTTTGTTTATACATTCCTTATTTATCTATGTATTTTCTACGGATACTTGCCCTTGCTCATTGGCATTCTTAGCTGTTGAATTATCTCCTCTTACGACCGGTAGAACATTATACCGTCCGTTATACCGTCCGTTACCGTAGCAACCCATCTGGGTATAGAAATAAAGTCAGAATTCGAAGAGGATTCTTCCTCTTTTCTCCAGATTGCCGTACCAGCAAGAGTACAGGCTAAACAAGGTTAAATAAGGGTTTATGACAATGGAAAACTCATCATTACAAACAGATGTCATAACTTTTATCCTGGTTTATTTTATTTTATAGTTGAAAATATTGTTACATACAACTATAGTTGTGGTAAATTTTAATCATATCTATCTATCTATCTATCTCTCTCTCTCTCTCTCTATATATATATATATATATATATATATATATATATATATATTATATAATATTAATATATATATATATATATATATATTATTTATATTATATATATATATATATAATATATTAATATTTTGAAGGCCAATACAATGCGTATGAAAAATAAAAACAAAAAGATGTTATTTTTGTCTTATCGATTTCGAAGCATAAACTTCATCATCAGAGTTTCGTATCTGATACGAAACTCTGATGATGAAGTTTATGCTTCGAAATCGATAAGACAAAAATAACATCTTTTTGTTTTTATTTTTCATACGCATTGTATTGGCCTTCAAAATATTAATATATTATAACCTACTTAACAATGCTTCAAGAAAATTACCAATTGCTTATATATATATATATATATATATATATATATATATATATATATATATATATATTACTGACAAAGGTGAAATGGCTTATATATGGAAATAATGCTTATAAAAGAGCACTAACTCTATAATAATGACATCTCCAAATGACCTGGATGTCAAAAAAGATGCTGCAATTGTCAACTATAGAATATACAAATACAGATACACTATCAACAACCAGAAAACCAGAACAGGCAGGTACTCTAACTGCTATGCAAGTCACATTTTGTCGCTAGGGAAGAAGATAGGATCTACGAACCATCGCAAAATATTTTTTTGGATGCTTCAATTCTAATGTCTCATTTTTTAACAGTTTCCTTGAGTTATTAGCATTATTTCCATATAAGGCCAGGTCATCTTTATTATTTCATACAAGAAACATATATATATATATATATATATATATATATATATATATATATATATATATATATAGAATTTCACGAATCCGGTCGCTTTGAATACATAATACTCAGAGATTCTAAGTATTTCCGTAATATAGATGATATATATCCCCAAAATATTAACTAAATATAAATTACGGATAAATTAAACAAAGTAGAACCTACCCTTCATTTACCGATGAACTAGAAAATAACTATACCTAATGTTTTTTAAAGATATTTTATAATCAAGAAATATACCAGTTTAGAATTTAAAGTTTATTATAAATCCACTAATAAAATATTCATTTTTATTCAGATCATAATACCAAGACGAAAAATGAAATCATAGATTTTTACCCTAGAACCATTAGAATCTGAATAAATTTTTAAATGATAAATTTGATTATATAGTGAGTTCCTTTGTACAAATTCAATATCCTAAATCTTTTAGACATTGTGCTAGAATTAACGCTTTTAAGATTCATAACCCAAAAGTTGCTCAAACAGTTCCCAAAATAAGCTTCCCAGTAATAACCTATTATATATATATATATATATATATATATATATATATATATATATATATATATATATGAGAATTTCTGTAACTCAGTCCCTAGTGAAAAACAACCAGTTAAAACTGGTACAAAAAACATAATAATAATAATAATAATAATAATAATAATAATAATAATAATAATAATAATAATAATAAACAAGCAAAAAAACAAGCAAACAAAAATACAACAAATATACATAAAAGGCATATAATAAATACCTTCCCTCGCCGCAAGTCTCGTCTAAAGACCCGGTGAAGGATTGTAAGAAGCAAAAGAAAAGCTGAAAAATAAATGCAACATAATAATAATAATAATAATAATAATAATAATCTGCGTCTCCATTATGACAATCAGTCATAGAAATTTTCCAATCTGTCCCCGCTTATAATTCGTCATTTTGATATTCTTATAAATTTAAATACTTTTTTGACACAATTTTTGCCTGACCAAACTTTACGCGATCTAATTTTCGGAGATAGATAGAATCTCTTGAATATCGTTTTTTTAGCTTCTCTTTTCCATTAGCATAAATATTTCTAGTCAGTCACTTTCTTCTATTATTTCCAAGGAAGGTGTTCATACAAGTTCTACGCCCTTGTACGACCAATCCGAGAGTTTCCAGTCAAAACCAACTTCACTCAATCTTGGTAATCTCTTTAATGTTCTATGTACACAATTTCTTCACAAACAGTGTCTTCCTCAGAACAGCTCAAGTATTGACCATGCTCCCTCAGAAATGTTTTCCAACAGTATGACTCTCCAATGTCAAGGTCAGTAATTATCTTGCTCTTATAATGCTCGAGCCACTTCCCATCCATCCATCCATCCATCCATCTATTTTTCCTATCTTCAATGATCCTTCATTATCTAATCAAGTTTGTACAGATAACAATAAAGATGAGGACAATAGTCCGAATAATCCAAATAATACTAATTGTCAAGCCCCATCTAAATAATCAGAGAAATAGTGTAGATAACAATAAAGATGAGGGCAATAGTCTGAATAATCCAAATAATACTAATTGTCAAGCCTCATCTAAAAAATTAAGAGAAATAGTGTAGATAACAATAAAGATGAAGGAATAGTCTGAATAATCCAAATAATACTAATTGTCAAGCTCATCTAAAAAATTAAGAGAAATAGTGTAGATAACAATAAAGATGAGGGCAATAGTCAGAATAATCCAAATAATACTAATTGTCAAGCAACTGAGAGGAATAGTCTGAATAATCCAAATAATACTAATTGTCAAGCCTCATCTCAGAAATGCAGAGAAATATTAATCAATTTTCATATTAATTTACCATGTCATTATAACCCTTTGTTACCAATTCAGTTTTGTTTAGTGTAAATCTTACAAAAAGAAAAGCTTTAAATATTTGTATCTGTTCTCCCAAAGAACGTTGAATACCTTAACACAGGACCTTGAGTTCTTCAAACCCAGTCATTGGTCCTTAAATACGAGAGTCTCTTTTTGTTTATCCTTACATTCATATTTTCATCTTCATCCTTTCTCTCTCTTCAAATATTCTTCCTATTCATTTCTCGTATGACATTGTCATATCATCGCAAACCTTTTCGAAGTTGTGACCAATTTGGTTTTGCTTAGAGGGAAACTTAAGAAATACATTATCATCATGTCAATCTTTGCGAGTTTTTCAAAACAGGGGAAGTGCGTCCGGTGCCGACCGTGCGGATGGTCGCGCCGAAGCGCCCGCGACATGATTGCCAAGCGCGAGACGGAACGAGTCCACCCCTGTCGGCGACGCGAGCACAAAAGCAAACGTCCGCCGAAGCTAACGAGCGCAGCGGCCTTTAGCAGTGGCAGCAGCACTGGACTTGAGTCCCCCTGCGATCGCGGTGAACGGTCCCACCCGTTTACCCCTGGGTGGTTTCACGTTCTCTTGAACTCTCTCTCCAAAGTTCTTTTCAACTTTCCCTCACGGTACTTGTCGACTATTGTAACTTGTAACTGGTAGTTCTTTTACTGGAGTTTAGGTGACAGCAAGTCTTCTCAGATGTCCAGTCTCTTCTAAATATCCAAGCTGATTTTAGCAATGCTGTGGTCTAAATGGCTTCGATTTTTCCTCTGATTGCCAGTTCCCGCAGTTTCTTTTCCAGATTATGATGGAATTGTTTCAATGGTTCCCGCCGTCAGTTGATATCACTGCTACATTCGCTTCCATCACGTTTGTTACATTTCAGTGATGAGACAGATCAGTAATAGACAATCTCCGAATTTTCAGCTTTCTGATAAAATCTCTATATTTCTTTTACTTTCGCTCTGTAGTACGCTGAAAATGCAAAATTGACAAGTTCTTTTCTTCTTGTTAATTAAAATTAGATCTGGTCTTCTGGCCAGGATTTGGTGATTCATTTTCTATGATAGATAACTGGCCGTGTATACATCATTTGTTAGTATGGTTAAACTTCAGTCTCTTGTACAATTGTCAATGGATCACCTTTCCTACCCTGTCATGCCTACTGTTGTATTCCTTTAGTGGAATTTCCTGCATTCGCTTATATGATTAACTGTTTCATTTCTATCACCAAATAACCTACATTTTATATTCTTCTACGTATTATCCATTATTAATTTGATATTGAACACTTAGCGGATTTTCGCCTTGTTTATTTTTAAATTTCATTTAGCAGTAAATGAACTAACAACAGATAAGATGCAAAATATTTTTTGTTTAATCCCAGAACGTCTGTTGGAATATTTTTTATATAAGATGTGCTCTAATTCCCCACCTTGATTTATAGATTATCCAAGGTCACGTGAGTTGTTCCTGCAGCCAATCACTAAACATACTGCGTGGAAGACACACTATTTACCCCCCCCACACACACTAGTCATAATTACAATTGCGCTCACTGAAGACGGACATAGGATTGCCGGATATTTACCAATACTCAGGAAGGACTTATACGATTAACAGAGTAACCAAATGATTCATTATCGAAGGACTCTTTACCAGGAACTGAGAACTCTTTAACAAAGGAACCAAAGGATTCATTATCGAGGGACTCTTTACCAGGGATCCAATTCCACTGGACAAGCGCTCCTGCTTTAAGGCCAAAAAATGGCCCATAAAAACTTAACAATGTCCAGTCTTCATAATTTGTTTCTTAAGCAAACTAGATTCGGCTATTCAAATTAATGGTATATTTTGTTTCCAAATTATGCAGAGGAAGAATATTATGGAATTCATTGACAACACAGTCAGAATTAATACTTATTTACCCTTAATTCTTTCAGGCATGGATTTCCTTCATTAACAAGCAATATTCTTTATCAAAGTACTTCCAATTTTCCTAAATGGTAGTTAATGAATCTTCCTTGTTAGATGCAAAAGTGAGAGTCTAAAATTTGTGAAAGTTAGTTAAATCTTAGAAGTGTATTATCCCTTGTAACACATACATTGATTATGGCATTATTTTGTGCTGCTATTAAAAGTTTCATGCTTTTAGTATTCCTCTTCGTAGCCATTTCCAGGTCATCTCATATACAATCTTCCTAGCTTGTCGCTTGAAGTATCTATACAGTTGTTTGTCCTCCCATTTTTTCTAGATTAATTGATTGTTATTTTCCTGCTTTTCCCTTAAGTTATTTCTGCTTTTATTGCTGTTCTAACCAATCCCTTTTCTTTCTTTATATATTTTTCGAGTCCCTGAATTGCAGTAGTAATATATTAAACTTTTAAAGATTCTAATTTCTTCTAGTTTTGTCTTATCGCCCCGTTCAAACCTGCCGCGTGTAACTATCTGCCTGGTATGCCGTTGGTATTCCGATACCTCTTATATATATTCAATTATATTCGCCCCGAGTTCAAATCCTGGACGTGGTAATTGCATTTCACTTAGTGCTAATACCCTTGGGAAAGGTATGAATCCTACTCTCCCTCCAGCTATGGGTAAATAGCATGGCAGACTGGGTTCTTTAACCATGGCTAGGTAACCAGTCTAGAAGGAAAACTCTGAATTCAAACCTGTTGAACCCGCTTAAGAAATTGACCTTATGTCACATCCTGCTCGTGCGGAGGGGTTGTTAAATAGATATATATATTCAATTAAACAATTTTATTTTTTATTTTGTTGATATACAGTGCATGTTGTTCCGATCGAATTCTATGAGTATTATAAGTTTATTTTGGACAAAAAATACCGAGTGTCCAGCAGTTGGTGGATATTTATTTCAACTCTCTAGTTTTTTGACAAAAGTAGTATCTGCTGCTGATTCTGAACACTCTGTGTACTTGTGGTTTGGTCTTTGCCCAATTGTACTCCATAGTTTGTCGAGAAGTGTCATTATTTAATTGTAGAAATTATGTATTTCAGAGGTATTTCAGATTTCAAAGTTTAAGAAATTAGAAAATGATTTCTATTTATATTATTAAATTAATCAGGTTAATATCATCATCCAATAACTAGAATAATAAATAATGAATTGAACTGAAAAAAGAAAAAAATGAAAAGTAAAATTTACATTCACAGAAGGCAAAAAAAAATCACCAAATCAGTAGCAGCTGAAGGCTTGGAATCTTTCAGACTGTAGTCTTTATCCAAATTTACGCTATATTTCTACATGAAATTAATATTTTCGCTCTCTCGCTCTCTCTCTCTCTCTCTCTCTCTCTCTCTCTCTTCTTTTCTCATTCTATTTATCTATCTCTCCCTCTTTGTCTCTGCCTCTCTTTCTTTCTCTCCATCGATTTGATCAGTCTTAATGTTGATCCCCTTGTTTGCTTGTTTCTGGTTTTTTTTTTGGCTCTTGTTAATTCTTCATTTTGTCGTGGTTGTACTTTTATCAAATAGTATAAAATAAGAAAAAAAAAAAACAACAAAAAACAACAAATCATGGTGCTTGTGCAGAATGCTCACCTATGAATATTCTCGTTAATTTGGTTTAAATGTGCAAAAACATTGTTGTTGATATTGTTAAACGAATAATACTGTAATATGTTAGTAATGGTGATGATGAAGATATATTTTATATTCATTATTATTATTATTATTATTATTATTATTATTATTGTTGTTGTTGTTGTTGTTGTTGTTGTTTCTATATTCTCATTATTACTATTATCATTGTTATTATTATTATTATCAATATTATTATTATTATTGCAATTTTTATATTATTATTATTATTTTATTATTATTATTATTATTATTATTATTATTATTATTATTATTCGGTTATAGTTTTTCATTATGGTTGTTATTATTAATATATTGTCATTGATATTGTTTTTAAATTCTCATATAATTATTATTATTATTATTATTATTATTATTATTAGTAGTAGTAGTAGTAGTAGTAGTAGTAGTAGTGTTGATCATAGTTTACATTGATACCATTGTAATGGGTGTTGCTAAAACTAAGTGCCTTTAAATCAATTTAAATAGATATTTTATAATGATTATAAACTTTTGAATTTATGGTTAATAATATCAACACTATTCATATAATCCGATGAAGAAATGCACAGGTCTAGACTACATTGTTTATGTACGATATTGCATTGATTGCGATTGTATTACAGTAGTTTTGAAAGTATAAATAAGTTTTTGAATGTTTTCTCTTAGTGTCATTGTATGCTGAAGAAATATTTTTGTAGGCTAGCAATATTATACGCAATATAGGATTAAAAAAAACACCATTTTGTGGCTAAAAATCATGAGTCGTTCATTACACGAAGTCGTTCATTACTCAGGTATATAAGATCGATATGTAAATGATTATTAGCGCATGCGTATTTACTAAGAATTAAGATCAAATCATTTATTGTTATCTATTTCTTTTTCTTAACAAAATTTCAGTTAATTAGATATACGAAGCACACATTTAATAAATCTATAATTTTTTTTTTTGTTTGTCCTTGCTTGCATTTCCAACAAAGTTATCAACCCTAGAACATGCCGAAACAAAAGAAACGAATTGATATCTAAGTGTAGTCATGTTAACAAATTTCTTGTGGGTCATCTACCACCAGATCCTGACTCATCCCATAATTGATCTTCTATTGATAATTTCCTAATTTTCTTTTGTTTTAATGTCAATGTATTAACGTTTTATCATATTTCTACATCTAACGCTTTTATCGTGTAAATGTCACATGTATTGGCATCTTATCGGGTAACAATACCTCATGATATATAGACGCTTGATTAGCCACATCTCTCAGATTTCTACCCGAAGTTTGTGTAAACCACATGGAACTTAAACTATCGGACTTATAGCGTCCATAATTCTAACATTTCATAGGTTATATATATATATATATATATATATATATATATATATATATATATATATATATACCCACATTAATTTATATTCTTATCTAGACTCAGAAACTACATATTAGTAGGTAAACTGGCATCATCATTAACCACTTTATTAGATTTTACAAAATTTACAAACTAGAAAAAAAATTATAGCGATTAGATAGTCTCAAATAATATACTAAAGTTCAAATAAAGATGTATGAGCATTAGTCGGGGGATTAGGAGCCAATGAAAATACAGTTGGGACTTAACTGCAATGCGTTGTTAAAATAGTTCACTTGAGTATATTCATTTACACGGTGTTTAGCGAACTTAATAACGCGTGCATTGTGTCATCTGTGTAAAGCCTGAAACATAAATACAAATAAGAACTCCAAAGAGCGGTAGTCTTATTGGATTGCCGAAAAAGCTATTTTTCTACCTAACATAGCCTAGAAATTCTCCTTCTTTCTTGGAATTGGGGTTGTGTAGTCTTAACACATGAATTATACCAGCAACCTGGAGGATAAAAGACGAAATGTCCTAAGTGTGACCCCTTTTTTCACTCCTGATTTCCTTCAAGTGAAAAAGCTGTGTAACTCCTATACACACACACAAGCTACAACTAAATTAACCACTTTTCACCCAAGTGTCACATATATGCCTAAATAGTAAAACCATGAATATTTATTTTGTTTTAAGTAATGTTTTTTTTTTTTTATTGCAGATCAATCAGTTTTGTTATTATCACTTGTGTATGTTCACCACATTATTCTCGAACTCGGTTTAATGTTAAATTATTTTAGGTAATCTAATCAAATTGATAATCCACTATGAAATGTTATCTTATATTAGCAATACATCCATCCAACAATATTATAATTCCAGAACATTGCTAAAAAAGAATGTTTATGCATTTTCTTTAATTCATTTTTCTAACAAAAAGTAAATGTTATAAAAAAGCATTATGAATCGTTTTTAAAGATGTACTATGCTCATTTTCTGAAAACTTAGACAATGTGTTTAACTACATTTAATCAAAGGTCTTAATAACTCACTAATAAATTTTCTCTTGCATTAGTAACACGTTTAAACCATAATATTCATTTAGCCACGAGTAAGAATTCACAAACCTGTTACTCTATGTATCACTCCGCGTATGAAATGAATCGTTTTTAAAGATGTACTATGCTCATTTTCTGAAAACTTAGACAATGTGTTTACCTACATTTAATCAAAGTCTTAATAACTCACTAATAAATTTTCTCTTGCTTAGTAACACGTTTAAACCATAATATTTATTTAGCTACAAGTAAGAATTCACAAACCTGTTTACTCTACGTATCACTCCGCGTATGAAATATGAAAAAAATATAAAAATGAAAATAAGATTAAAATGTATGACAACGTATTTAGTATATATTATTTTTAGTAATATATATCAAATTCAGTCGCTACTATTTTCTACTTGTATTAATAGAGGGTGCAACAGAAATATCTCCCACATTTTAAATGTCACCTGTTGAACGCAAGTGAGCTTAGGCAAGTGGTAATCTAGCATCTAGCTAATGTTCCATCAATATTTTTCAAATGAAATCAGTTACGATAATGGATTGGAAGTGTACACCATGCGATTGCTGATGAAACGTTCTTAAGACGGTTGAATCTGTAATTGCTACACAGTGAGATTTTGGTGCTCATTTCATATTACGTCGTAGTGATGCTGTTCCGAATAGAATTTTTAACTGATAGTAGTATCAATTTTCTGTCCGGAACAGCATCAATCAAACGTAACATAAAATGAGCATGAAAAGATTTCTGTGTAGCAATTTCAGATTCACCAGTCTTAAAACCATTTCTATTGCAAACACACAAGTCCATCGGTCCAAGCGATTATTGTAATTGATTGTATCTGGGTTAAAAGAAAGGTAGGATATTAGCTAGGTGGAGCTATCATTACCCCTTGCCATACACAGGTTCAAAATGTAGTAGGTATTTCTAACACCCACTGTATTTAGAAATTAAATAAATTACTAGCTGTTATAATCTTTCTATAATTCATCACTGCTACTGGTTTCAGACACACTCTTCTGTTATTGATGACTGTATTTCGGGTTTTAAGTGTGTCTGGGTTCAATATCTAAGCTATATTTCATAGTACGAATAATTAAAAAAAGAAAGAAAAGATATAAGCAATCTTCCAGTACTCCAG
>CM042163.1:29213653-29216153 GCA_023376005.1 Doryteuthis pealeii
TTAAAAATTATTTTTGGCCACTGTCTTGGTACATCGACCAGAGGTAATGGGGAGAACTGGAAAAAAGGTTGTATATTCAAAGATTTCCGACCAGGAAGAAACATGAGACTGGATTTCTTTTTTTTTTTTTCTTTCTTTACATTTCTTTGGTAACAGGTACCCTTTTCTTTTCTTTTTTTTTTGTATTTTCATACTTCCTGTAAGTGACTGACAGAAAAAATGGTTAAAAAAACTCCTTTTTTTTTCCAAGAATGAGTGTTAGCAAAAAAATAAATATATTCACTTTGAAATATTTTTCTTTCTTTCTTCCTTTCTTTCTTTCATTCTTAAATAGGTTCTCTCTCTCTCTCTCTCTTTTTCTCTCTGTCGCTCTTTTTTTCTCACTTTTTTCTCTCTCTCTCTCTCTTTCACTCTTTTTAAAGCTTTCTTGCAATATATTTTTTTTGTTTTGTTTTATTTACTTATATATGAGCATGCTTTTGAAACTTTTCGACATCAGGCGACTTATTGAGGTTGATTAACTGGCAAACAACGTTTTCTTTTTTTTTTTTTTGTATTTTTTGTATTTTTTGTGTTTTTTTTTTAATTTTTAATTTTTTTTTTCCTTTTTATGTCAAAAAATTCCGCAACTCTCTCCGTAACTTATTCTCCTATTCCATTTATATTCAGTTCTGTTGGTGCAAAAAGAAAACCCTTCCATATATATATATATATATATATATATTATATATATATATATATATATATATATATATATATATATATATGTATATATGTATATATATATATATATATATATATATATATATATACGTTCTTTTATAAAGGATGCAACTCTAAGAATAAAAAAGGTGTGTATTTACTCAACCCGTTCGCCACGGCCAGTATGTGACACAAGATCGCAAGTATGGGGCATCCAGCGAGGATCAAACTCGCTATTAATAAGTAAAGAATAAGAATGTAACTTTACGTGCTACGTAAAGTTTTATGCTACAATTATTATTCACGTGGCAACACTGTACTCAGGAACAACAGTATTTTAGCAGTTGAAAATGATTGCGTCATGCGCTAGACTCATTTGATTACCCATTCCTTTCTGTTGAGTTGTCTATGCCATTTAGTATTTTTTTTTTTTTTTGTTTTTTTTCGTTTTTTTGTTTGTTTTTGTTTTTTTCCCCCAAAGACAAACGTGTGTGTGTTCATGTGTTGAGACGTGTTTCGGAATTTCAAAAAACAATTGAAGAATCGAAGGCTAGTGATAGGAAGGAAAGGGTTATCTTAAACACAAGAGAAGGAAAAAAGTTAAAAAAGAAAACAGAAAAAAAAAAAAAAAAACGGAAAGAAAGAAAATCAGAAAGAAAGAAAAAGAAGAAAGAAAACTTTAAAAAGTGTTTGCAAGTTGAAATGAATACAAGTTCGAACCTGCATTCCGAACAACATGTATAGTAATGTAGTTAGATTTTTTTTTTTTAATTTGTATTTTCAAAATTTTTAAATATAAGTTATGAAAAAGACCGTTGCATCCTTTTAAAAACGTACTGCATATATATATATATATATATATATATATATATATATATATATATATATATAATAAGAAAAACAGAATATTCAGACGACGTTTCCTTTGTATGAAATTTGCCACAGTCTCAGTCTATGTGACCATCTCCAAGGCAGTAACATTGTAGTTTAAAAAAGAATTACACTGCCTTGAAGATGATCGCATTGACCAAAACGTTGGCAAATATGACATAAAGAAAACATCCACTGAATATTTTATTTTTCATATTTCATATTTATATACCGTCGGATTATTCATTTTCTTTAATATATATATATATATATATATATATATATATATATATATATATATATATATATGTACATACATATGCATATATATATATATATATGTATTAATACATATGCATGTATATATATATATATATATATATATATATATATATATATATATATATATGTTCAGTTGAAAAACCTTTTGGCATTTTTGTGAGTAAGTTATGGCTTGAATATAATTGAATGGCTGAAGAAAGTGTTGTTTTTTTTTTAAATACTTTTGAAGCAAGAAAGGTGAGGGAAGAGACACTGGTATTTTCAGATGTTATTTTCTCCTGTTTTATGGATTTTTAAGCTTCGAGAGGGGAGAGGCAAAACTCTACATGTATATATATATATATATATATATATATATATATATATATATATATATATATATATATGCACACACATATATGTATGTAGATAGGAAGTTCTTTCACTTTGAAACAGTAATTGTCTCTTTTCTTCTTGGTTTCAAAATTTAGTTCTTTTCAAAAAATTTTTTTCAGAATATTGTTTTTTTCTTTCTTTTCTTTTTTTTTTTTTCAAATTGGTCCATGGTAATTAAATTATCCTTGATTTTACACATACGATCGGGGAAACATTTACAATCGACTGATCTACTTAATTGTACCGGGCATTACCAAAAAAAAAATGCACG
>CM042163.1:29221153-29253653 GCA_023376005.1 Doryteuthis pealeii
CTGTATGTAGCCGACCTTGCCAGGTCAATTTAAGAATACTGTAGAACGCAATTATGATTATCTGAACACGGACACACACACACACATATATATACACACACACACTCACACACACGCGCGCGCACACACACACATACACACACATATATATACTAGAATAAACAAATCATTAAAAACTTTTTTTTTTTTTAAATAAAAATAGTGCTCAATACCGATCAGTAGAGCACGATAACTTCTAAAATAAATTGATGTTTACTCACCCCTCTTTCATGCATTAAAAATCTACAATTCTTAAATGAGACTAAACTTTAGCGTTTACTTACTCTGTACCTCGTCTATTCTTAAAAAAAAAGGTTTATTGAAAAGTTACAACCCAAACAAATAATTAGTAATATCTAGAGCTTATAATATTTGAATAAACTTTTTTTCCCCCAAAATCACAAACGTACCCAGTACCGGTCAGTAAAGCAGGATAAAACCTAAAGTAAATAGATACTTAATACCCCTCGGTCATTTTCCTGTATTCAAATAGATAAATAACTATGGGGACGAGTGAATAGAAAAGCAGAAGCTGGTGAATGAATACTTACTGTTCCTCGCAAGATGGAAAAAATGGTTGCAGTGAAGAAAAATAAAAGTAGGATTGGTTAGGTAAGAGGAAGATAAAAAAGCCATAGTTATATCCTAATTATAAGGGTGAGTGGGTTTTAAGCCCCAAAGTCTCTAAATCTCGGGCCTTATGCCAACCTTTTACTAATACTAATTATGCTGTATTAATTATTAGTTTAAAGAGTTTCTACGCAAATCTTTGATTTCTATTTCTATTGTCCTCATCTTCATTGTTATCTGTACAACGTTTCGGCCGATGTGCCCTCTGGCCTTCTTCAGGTACTTCCTGTCGAACTCGGGGACCTTCTCTTTGATTTCTTTTAATAAGCACTAAAACAAAGCGAAAACAAATCGATTTTGACGTGTTTTCATTAGATTTTGACGTTCCGGATTTTTTTTCTCAATTCTAACCAATGTTAGCACTTATCAGGTATTATTCGAAACCCTTCATTGGCAATTCAGTCTCAAAAGACTATGATAAAAGTTTTTGTGTGCCCTGAAGTTGCAGCGCCTCCTGTGACTATGAAGTCCTATGTTTGAGAAACATTCTCGACCACAGATTTTGCATTTGTAGGTTGTCCCTGTAGATGATGATGTTCCGATGCTTTGTTGTTTCTAACCAAAATTTTCAATGTTAGCACATCAGGTATTATTCGAAACCCTTATAGGCTTGCTAAAAATAGTAAAGTCAATGTTATTTACTATTTTTAAATGGGTTATTTTCTATAACTACAACCTAAAAAGGGGAACCACTCTGATTAACTGATAAATTATTCATTTATTTATTGATCTACTGGGAAAAAAGAAGACGGGGTTAGGGTTAGGGTTAGTTTAATGGGAAAATAATGGGTAGATTAATTAACAGATAAAATTCATTCAGAGTGGTTCCCCTTTTTTGTTGGAGCTTATAGGAAATAACCTTTAAATGTTTCTACACAAGTTTCTTTTTTGTTGTTTTTAATTAGCGTAATAGATGATTCCATCATCATTGGAGGTAAACGTTGGCATTGAAGAAATGCTTGAAATATTTAAATTCTTTAAAAAGAATTTCTTTCATAAAGCAGAAATGGTAAATGTACCGATGGTAGATCTGTAAAAAACAGAAATCAAATCAAACCAATTTCTTTTGTTAAGCGCATTTCAAAAAATCAAAAGAGTGCTCAATAGCAGTCGACAGAGCAGGATGAAACCTAAAATAAACGTAGTTCACTTACCCCCCTTAGTTGCCCATTACTACCAGTTTCATTCAATCTTTTTGAAAGGGGAAAGAAAAAATTGCAAACTTCAGATGAGAGCAGCTCTCATCGAAAGATTACAATTTTTTTTCTTTCCCCCCAAAAAAAAGTGAACTACGTTTGAACTACTAAGTTTTTGAAAAGGACAAAGGTCTGTCCGAAATACTAAAAGTGTAAGGTTAGAAGGAGGATAATATTTATCATTTTGAACTTATTATTATTTTTTATTTTATTTTTTAAAACATTTACATGCTTCTAATATGACCAACAAAGCTTACTAGCATCAATTAAATATGCTTTAAAGAATTCTAACAATATATATATATATATATATATATATATATATATATATATGCACCACAAAATGCAGAAGGAAATTCCCCTTGCAATATGTGTGAACACATCTGCAAGTCCAGAATTGGACTAATTAGCGAGATCATCGTCGTCTATGATGGACTGTTAAAAGGTTATGGTTATATATATATATATATATATATTATATATATATATATATATATATATATATAAAGTTAAACCTAATGAGTCCGATATACCTACTAACAGTTTCACATAGTAGCTCTTCATGGCAAAGATCAGACTCAATGAGTCAGATCTTTGCCCTGAAGAGCTACTATGCGAAACTGTTAGTAGGTATATCGGAATCATTATGTTTAACTTTATTATTTGCTCAACTTAGGTATTGACCACTCTTTATATCATAGCTTTAGATAATCCTGGCGGTTTATATATATATTTTTTTTTCATATATATCATTTTTTTTCTTTTAGCCAAGTTTTAATCTTTCAACTGATTAATTTATAGTATTTCAACCCGATTAGGGTTATTTTATGCCTAGTTTTACATTTTTGTGTTGTTTCTTAAGGGTTTATTTTGCACAATGTCCTATCGAATGCGAATCATTCTTAAACAGATCTATTTGACCCAGAGATGGGACCATAACAGTTATTACAAATACGCCTAGGAGCAATGACAATAAATGGGTGCTCAACAGTCCCCTTATCTCCAGAATAGGAGCCTCACCACTGGTTGCAGTATAGGGTCATACCCAGGGCATAGAAATGATTGATCCTATTTAACTATATGCAAATTATTTGTATTAAGAATAGTTACTTAAAACTATATTTGTTTACAAAATATTATTATTTGTTACTTGAAACTGTATTGTTCTAGTGTGAATAGATAGTGAACTTTGAAATATCCCATCATAGAGGTAAAAAAATACCAAGAAAATTTGATAAGGCTCTGGGGGAATTTGGTTGACAAAGAGTTAAATGCTAATTTTAAAAGGGGTGTAGCTCTTGCAAGAACCTACAGCAACTTCAGATTATTACAAAAATAATCGATATATTGATTACGTAAGGGAGTTGTAACTCATTAATACATGGAATCGATCGTTGGTTGAACGTCACAAGTCTGTAACTTTCTTGTTGGCGAAGACATCCAGTCTGTAGTCGAAAGGCAATTGTCCGAATGTCCGTTGGACTAGGAAGATGATCAGATGCTTTGAAAACGTCCACATAAATGAGGCCTGGCCGAAGTGTTAGTTGAAACGTCAAAAACGAACACAGAGACGAGCAAACACTTGACTATATATTCTCCACCTCCTGGATGCACATAGTTAGGTCCAAGAATGCATGTGCATGTTGGTGCAAGCGTATCTATATATGTATGTGGAGGCACGCGTGTAATGGCTATCGTCGTTAGAAATGGTTTGAATGTTGGTTTTAATTCAGAGTTTTCATTCTCTTAGAATGGTTGCCATCTCAAAGCTAGAGCTCAGTCTGCCCTATTATTTATCCATAGTTGCAAGGAGAGTAGTTGGATGCCTATCTTTTCAAATTTTATTAGCGTTATGTGAAAATGCAAACAGCTTTGTTCAGGATTTGAACTCGAATCTCTGCGTCCATTTCCAACAAAAATAACTGTTATACAACAAATACATCGTATGTATGTATGTATGTATGTATGTATGTGGATGGTGATCTAACTCTGGCAACTAAAATGTCTGTGTATCAAGCATGTGTGTCATCCTTGCTCTATTTTTCTGAAACCTGGACGTTCTATCAATCTCAAGTGAGGAAGCTTGAAAGATTCCATCTGTCTTAGACATATCTTGGTCTGAAGTAGGAAAGCCATGTTCCAGATACGGCTGTCTTGACCAAAGCCAAAACAAATAGCATTGCTGTAATTGTGATGAGGAATCAAATGTGTTGCCGGGTCATCTTATTCGGCTTGATAATTCTAGACTACCAAAACAGTTTTTTATGGTGAACTCCTTTTTGGCAAAAGACCCCCCCCAGGTTTCGTGATAGTGTGAAGGAGTGTCTAGTGTAATTTCGTATAACCGCCGATAATTTGGAGTCCCTGACATCTGGTCGTGAGCAGTGGAGGGCTGCGATACACAGGGGTGCAGAACTGTTTGAAGCTGCAAGGGTGGACCGAGCAAAACTCAGGAGAGCGTGCCGAAAACGTGAAACTCTGCCGGCCAATTCTGGTGATGTGTGGATCTGTGAGGGGTGTAATCGGGTCCTGTTTTCAAAGGCTGGCTTGGTCAATCACATGAAATCTCACAAGAACTAGCCGACTGCAATTATTGTCTCTACCATGCCACACTCTGATTCCCAGCAAGATCCCTAGCATGATGACTTTTTATGTACCTGCTGCACAAAAGTGTGTCGAACAAAAACCACAAAAGTGGTCTCAAGCTTCACATGAAAGTTCATAGTGATGCGTATAAATACCTGTCGACTCAGTCAACACCGATCGTTATGTGTGCCAGATATGTTCTAAGTTGTGCAAGACTTTGGCAGGATTGAAAAGTCATGAACGAGCCCACAAACAGACAAGGAATGCAGGAGTGGAGGTCGTCTGACATATGGATGTGCGTGTGTGCGCGCACGCGTGTGTGTGGTGTAGTAGTAGTAGTAGTAGTAGTAGTAGTAGTAGTGCTCGTATCAGAAGAATAGCTAGAAACAAGTTGGAAGAGCTTGACAGATTGTAATTGGTGATAAATTAGAAAAAGAAATACTATCGAGATGACATGAAAGAGTTGCATTTGGATTTGGATTTTTTCGGATTGTTGTCTTCATCTGTATTGTTATAAAACACAACGTTTCGGCCGATGTATCCTCTGGCTTTCTTCAGGTGTTTCTTGTCGAATCCGGGTTTAGTTTTAGGATATCCTGCCTAGGGGTAGAAATGGATTTGATCATCTAGAAAAAAAAGAGAGAGAGAGGGAGAGAGAACGGGTGGGTAAATTTCTCGTTAATTAGGTATACGCGTATTATATACTTTACCATAAATGACCGAATATCCCTCAATAATGCTGCCGCCTTGACAGGCCACGCCCAACCGATTTGCGCTACTGCTCCCCGTCTGCAAATTGTAAACATTGTTCACCTTCGCTGTAGTCGAGACCCGAATATTCCATGTTGATGTCCGGATCTGTATTGTTTTCAGAACACGTGCTGTTTTTGAGACTAGCATTGACCGAGTACTCTTTTTCAGGTGGGGACTCCTGCTGCAAATAGAAACAAAAAACAAGAATTAAAGCAGATCGAAATAAAATTAAAATTTTTTTTTAAATGGACATTATTTGCGACTTGAAAAAAAAACAAAACTGGAGGAACTGAAAATGAAAATATGGACAAATACCTGGACCTTGCCAGAAAACTGAAAAAGTTATGGAAAAGGGTTTGGAAAGTTTGGAAGTTAGAGGAAGGATTGAAACCATTTAGAACACTGCACTGCTGCAATCTGCCAGAATACTCAGAAGAGTCCTGGAGACCTGAGGAGACTTGCTGTCACTCAGACTCCAGTGAAAAACCATCAGCTAATGCTGATGTGAAAACTCAAAAGGAGTAAATAGTAATAATGAAAGTCAAAGTGATACCAATTGTAGTTGGTGCACTTGGAAAGGACTCAAAAGGATTGGAAAAGGGTTTGGAAATTTTGGAAATCAGATGAAGAATTGAAACCATTCAGAACACTGCACTGCTGCAATCTGCCAGAATACTCAGAAGAGTGCTGGAGACCTGAGGAGACTTGCCGTTACTCAGACTCCAGTGAAAGACCATCAGCTAACACTGATGTGAAAACTCAAAAGGAGTAAATAATAATAATAATAATAATAATAAAATAATAATAATAATAACAATAATAATAATAAATTGTAGAACATGAGGATGAAGGTGATACCAATTGTAGTTGGAGCCCTTGGAATGGTCTCCAAAGATTTAAAAAAAAAAAAAAAAAAAAAAAAAAAATGGAGGAATTAGTAATCATGATTGAAACCTTTCAGATAAAAGCATTGTTAAGATTGCGCGTGAAATATTTTCATTAAAAGTATATCTGCTAATTTGTTTTAAAAAAATCTACATCTTATCATCAGTGTGATAATTGCAAAATTATAGTTGATTATTTTTCACTAGTAATTTAAATTTCATTAATAATATTAATAATATATTTAATTGACTAATTAATTTAGCTATAATTTGTTAAAAAGAAAACATGTTTTATACAAATAAACATGTATTTAAAATAACTTTAAAGCTAAACTCTTATTCGAACAAAGAGGCATTGAAAAACTATTAGACAATTATTGGACAGAAAATAGGTGGAATATATTTGAAGAGTCAAATAAACAAATACAATATTTATCTACAGAATAAAAGTCATTTTTGACCAGCAAGTTTGGATGTTTTGCTATAGCAGCGCCACAAAAATATAAAAAGAACCTATGCTGCCTTACTAATTGCCCATAGTTGGATTGTTTGTTTGTTTGTTTTGTTTTACGGCATATCAACCTCAGTGGGTCATTTAATGCCGATAAAGTTTTGAAATAAATCAATTCTTAATGGATAATACAATTTTTTATAAATACATTGTTCTATTTAACCCATAGATGGGACCCTAACAGGTACTACCACTCCTGGTCAGAGTGGACCAGGGAGCAATGGTGATGAAGGGGTGCTCCACATTCCCCAAACCTCCAATCAGATAGAGTTTAACGCCATTCCCAGGACATGTACACCCGCAGCCACCGCCTTCTAGCACCCATATGATAAAAAGGGGTTAGAGCTTGCCATAAAGGCAATAGGGTTGGGAAAATCATATAGGTGCTAGGGCTTGACGTGACCAGCCGATTGATCGGAGGGGGACTCTCCGACCGACCGTCTAGCCCAAGATAGGACCAAAGTGGAGTATTGCATGTCATAAACTGCTCATCCACCCGGGCTCTATCCTTAAGCATCACGGGTCACCACCCACGGCCAACAGGTGGCCCCATTGGGGGAGTCTTACCCCTCTGAAGTCGGTGCATTCTAACACCGCACCGACAGGGCGGTTCTTATATCTCTGAAATATTAGAAGTAGCATTTTTATATCAAGATTTATCCATTTAGGTCAATAAAAGCCAATTTATTCACTTATAAAGCACGTATCAGTTAAAACAAAATCTTATGTTTCTAATCTAATAAAACAATAAAGTAAATTTCGGGTATTTTAATTTTTGAATGCCACATTTATAGGTAATAAAAGACCATTTTAATCTGGCAATTCAATTTGGTTGACATATTCCTCAAAACTAATGGAAAATATTAAGAAGACTTAATAATATACGTCAATCAGGACCAATAGATAATGGATTTTCAGCTTACGTTGCCTGAAGTTGACAGTTCGATTATTGACGAACTCTGCGTTATGGGTTATTTTATGCCTAAATTCTATACAAATAATTTGCATACAGTTATATGGTTTCAAGTATTCCAATCCAATGCTTATTGTTGTGATGTTAGTCCAACAGTAAAAAAGAAGTCAAGTCGAGATAGGGTAAAATAAGACAAGTGTATTTACAATAATGGTACATGAACGACTAGCTTGTCGTTAACGGTAACAGAACAACCTTTTCACTCGGTGTCTCACTATTTATAGTGAGAACCGGTGTATATTCTCCACTGTAGGAACGGCCGGTACAACACTTATCATATTCAAGTGTTGGAATATTTTGGTAATACAAGGTGTGCTCCAATTCCCCACCTGAATTAATAGACTAGGCGTAGTCACGTGGTTTATGCTTCGCTAATCACCAGCCATAATGCGTGGCTGATACACTACTTAAACAGTGATACTTGCCATAGTTTGTAATTACGATCATTGAGGAGGGACTTATAATACTCAGGATTCTTTACCAGAGGATTATCAAGGACCCAATTCCACTAGAAAGCGCTCTTGCTTGAAGCCTACAGGATGGCCCATAAGATTGTACCTATAATTATATTTGTTTGAGCTATCACTAGGAACCTGACAAGTACTATCACTCAGCATGAACTAGTGAGTGATGGCAACGAATGGGGTACTTCACATTTCACCCGAGCTCCAGCATTGGATGCCGTTTAGTGTCATACCCAGGACGCCCTCTTTCTTTAGTGGGAGGTAATTTGCGTCACTGCAGCGGATATACAGTGGTGTATTCTAAGCCCCTTCGGCATTTCTCAGAAAATAGGGAAACTATCAGGTCATGATTGATTGATAAATGACACCTTAGGTTACATGTACTACTTTCGACCACGTTGTCACGAAATCAACAGTCGTATAAATATCTAAAACCGATTAGGTGCTTTAATTTTTGACTTTACGCTGAAACTTATGGTTGGGCGTCTAATTCAAATTTTAGGTACCGAGTGATATATATATATATATATATATATATATATATATATATATATATATATATATATATATATATATATTTAACTAGAAATGCCATAACAAGACGACATCAGTTCCAGTGATCTTCTGAAAAATAGATTTTATCTCGAAAATTAAAGAATAAATACAGGTTAACACACAATACCATTGTTACCTTATTCTTTGCACCTGCATTGTGATAGCCTTCAAATCAACCTCCAAACGAATATATATATATATATATATATATATATATATATATATATATATATATATATATATATTTATATATAATGTTGTTCTGGTTCCAACGGGAGAAAATTCAATATTTTATAAAAAAAAAAAGAAGGTCCGCAAAATGTATTATGTTTTTAGAAAAAAATGTTCTATTCTTTTTATCTTACATATGCAACACGTGTTTCAGATCTTCTGGTATCTTCTTCAGGCTTTGATCAATAATATGAGAATATATATATATATATATATATTCTCACTCGGTACCTAAAATTTGAATTAGACACCCAACCATTAGGTTTCAGCGTAAAGTTAAAATTAAAGCATATATATAATATATATTATATATATTATATATATATATATATATATAAGTAAGTAAAGTCGTCGGGGCGGCCTAAAGTCGGTATCAGCCAATCAGCGAGGGAGTCTATTCCCTTTTCCCTAGCGCTAGACCAAGGATATTGTTTTTTTGGTATCTGGGGTGGAGCGCCACACCTACCATCAGCTCCTTACTTTACCGCACAGATCCCTGTGCTACTCATACGCTGAGGGCGAAGAGACCGGAATCGAACTAGAAACTGTGGTTTCTAGCCGAACGCTCTACCGACTGATATATATATATATATATATATATATATATATATATATATATATATATATATATTAGTTAAGAATAAGGAAATGAATCCTACGGTGTATATGGATAAAATATTTAACAAAACAGATGTCGTTTAACTGAATTTATTTCTACAACTTTGCATTGCCGATATTGAGATATTTCGATTTGAGCAAAAAGTCTTCTTCAGTGCATATTGATAGCAAGACAATTGTGACCGTTTGATGATGTGATTGTTTTCTACCGGATTATTTAAGAGAGAAAAAGAGAATGTTGAATATCCATCAAGCACGAACGGAACAAATCCTCTTCGGCATGAACTACCCCAACAAGGGTTGACATGCCGTAATATCCAAAACACCAAACCAAACCATAGGAGGTGTACGAATGTTTCTCAGTCCTTTTGCTTGAAAATCATTGATGATGATGATGATGATGATGATAAAGATGATGATAAAAATGACGATAAATATATATTTACCAACTCCTCCGCTCGAGCAGGATACGACACAAAGTCAATTTCTTAGGCTGAGTTCAACAGGTTTGAATTCAGAGTTTTCCTTCTCCTAGACTGGTTACCTAGCCATGGTTAAAGAACCAAGTCTGCCTGCTATTTACCCATAGCTGGAGGGAGAGTAAGATTCATACCTTTCCCAAGGGTATTAGCGCTAAGTGAAATGCAATTAGCACGTCCAGGATTTGAACTCGGGGCGACGAGTCCATTTCCCATGACTTTAACCATTACACCACGCGCTTCAAGATGATGATAAATAGTACGTATTTCTTTTATCTTCTCTTTGATGTTGATGTTGTACTGATTGACTTTTCTGTATCAGCACGATATCATTAATCTCATTTCGGGTTAGCAAATTGAACAAAACTGGGCCGGTGTAGAAATCTAATCAACCTGTAGCGTGCAGTGAGTCCTCATGTTGGCTATGTTATATTGTAATTAAAATTCACTCGTTTTTTTTTTGTTTGTTTTTTCTCTTTACATTCCGATCAACGATATGCTAAATTTTAATCGGTGCTGAGAGATAAGTAATGATTAAACAAGGAACATTTTTTTAAATATTTTTATTTTTATTTTCTCACACTACAAAAAGACATGTCGAGTCAATGATAGTGAATAACAGAGCTTGCATGACCAGAAGATTCAAACGTGCTATTTATCTCTGCCTACACGGGTATCTGTAAATGGCTACAATAGTAAGACAGGCGTCAGTATTATATATATATATATATATATAATATATATATATATATATATATATGCGTGTGTGTTGTGTGTGTGGTGTGTGTGTATGTGTGTGTGTGTGTGTGTGTGTATGTTAAAGCGAGAATGACTTAACGGAGAAGACAAAACAAGTGAGCGAGTCACAGTTTTGACTGTTGAGACTGTTGAGACAAAAGAAACCAAATAACTTCGGATAATGAATGAGTATTATATATATATATATATATATATATATATATATATATATATATATATATATATATGAGAGGAACAAAAGTGATTAGATAATATTCTTAGTATATATTTATTTTTAATCGTTTTCAAATAGATTCTACCTTAGATTATCGTGACGTCAGGACACAAGTTTTTGTGAACATATATTTCTTAAAACAGTTGTGATATATATATGACATATATGGCATATATGATATATATATATATATATGTATACGTATATATATATATATATATATATATATATATATATATATATATAACTTCATTTGACGATTGTTCCTTCTAAAGAAGACATATGTAATTATTAGTAATAAGACAAAACTCACAAGGTGAGATTTTAATTCAGATATGAATGTCTGTGTGTGTGTATGTGTGTGTGTGTGTGTGTGTGTGTGTGTGTGTGTGTGTGTAACAAATATGGCTTGAAAAACGAAATTTGATGAAGCATTTGTTTAATATAAATTTTACAAACTTCAATCATTTGCAAACCTTTCCTACAGTAAAATCAATTGCAAGGCTTTCCTCAAATAAAATAATCAACAATGCTTTCCTCTATCTAAATCCTTTACAATGCTTTCTTATAGTAAAATCATTTTTCAATACTTTCCTATAGTAAGATCAATTGCAAGGCTTTCCTACAGTAAAAACTTTTGTAATACTTTTGTATAGTAAAATTATCTATAATGCTTTCTTATGATAATATCATTTCAATTACTTTCCTATAGTAAAATCATCTGCAATGTATTCCTATAGTGAAATAATTGGTAACGTTTTATTAGAATAAAAGGATAAGCTAAATTAGTGTACTTACCTTCTTCCTTTTCAGCCTCGAATCGACAGACAAATAACAATAGCAGTAGAAAGAGGCAGCAAAAAGAAGGCCGACTGAGCAAACCACCGCTGACGGTCCCAATACCCGGTATATCCTGCAATGAGAAAATATTGACATATCTTTAGAAGAAAAAAGAAAAACGGAGACAATCAACAACAGTGTTTTAAAACACACATGGAAATGCTATTTCTCTGAATTTTTTTAGATGAGGCTTGATAATTATTATTATTTGGATTATCCGGTCTATTGTCCTCACCCTTTATTGTTATCTATACTATTTCTCTGAATTTTTTAGATGAGGCTTGATAATTTGGATTATTTGGATTATTCGGTCTATTGTCCTCATATCTATTGTTATCTGCATTATTTCTCTGAATCTTTGAGATGAGGCTTGATAATTAGTATTATTCGAATTAGTCGGAATATTGTCCTCGTCTATAGTGTTATCTGCACCATTGCTCTGGATTTTTTAGATGAGGCTTGATAATTAATATTATTCGGATTAGTCGGACTATTGACCTCATGTATAGTGTTTATCTACACTATTTCTCTGGATTTTTTAAGATGAGGCTTGATAATTAGTATTATTCGGATGTCGGACTATTGCCTCATCTATAGTGTTATCTACACTATTTCTCTGAATTTTTTAGATGAGGCTCCATAATTCGTATTATTTGGATTATTCGGACTATTGTCCTCATCTTTATTGTTATCTGTGCAACGTTTCGGTCGATATGCCCTCAGACCTTCTTCATGTATTTCCTGTCGAATTCGGGAACCTTCTTGACGTAATCGGGAATCTTCTTGTCGTAATTAACACAGTTTAACACCTATACTCCAGCTATGTTTAGCGGAATGAGAACAGGATAACCTCGTGGATTGAATAAAGGGTGGGCTTCAAAGTTCCGTGATCGCTCCCGATTACAACCAGAAGATTCGCGATTACGACAAGAAAAGTTTGAAAAGAAGATTCCGAGTCTGTCAAGAAATACACGAAGAAGGCCGGAGGGCACATCGGCCGAAATGTTGTACAGATAACAATAACGATGAGGACAATAGTCCGAATAATATTAACACATGGAAATAGTTTAACATCAATGTCAAGCAAAGGCATTCATATTAACTAACGAACTCATTGTCAGCCGTGCATGCACACACCTATTTCCTTGGGTGGGTAGTTTCACTGGTGTCCTTCCTGTTGAATATTTAAAGGCAATGACTATGTCAACAATATATTTACATTGTATTGACTGGAATGGGGGCGAATAGATGACAAAACAAATATAAAAACAAAAACGAAAAACACCAAAACCAAGAAAGAAGGAAAAAAAAACATAAAGAAATAGAGAAAAGAAATTTTAATTTTAAACATTATGCGCGAGTAACAAGAGTGTGGCAGTTTTTTTTATAGAACTTTGACCCAAAGCTTATTTCCCTCATACATCGACATATACAGCGTTTTTCAAAGTAAAAACCATTTGTAATGCCTTCCTTTGGTAAAATCATTTACAATGCTTTCCTATAGTAAAATCAATTGCAATACTTTCCAGTTGTAAAATTGTTTGCAATGCTTTTGTCTAGTAAAATCATTTCCATTACTTTCTTATAGTAAAATCATTTGTAATGCCTTCCTTTGGTAAAAATCATTTACAATGCTTTCCTATAGTAAAATCAATTGCAATACTTTCCAGTTATAAAATTGTTTGCAATGCTTTCCTGTAGTAAAATCATTTCCATTACTTTCTTATAGTAAAATCATTTGTAATGCCTTCCTTTGGTAAAAATCATTTACAATGCAAAAAAATCAATTGCAATACTTTCCAATTGTAAAATTGTTTGCAATGGTTTCCTGTAGTAAAATCATTTCCATTACTTTCTTATAGTAAAATCATTTGTAATGCCTTCCTTTGGTAAAATCATTTACAATGCTTTCCTATAGTAAAATCAATTGCAATACTTTCCAGTTGTAAAATTGTTTGCAATGCTTTCCTGTAGTAAAATCATTTCCATTACTTTCTTATAGTAAAATCATTTGTAATGCCTTCCTTTGGTAAAATCATTTACAATGCTTTCCTATAGTAAAATCAATTGCAATACTTTCCAGTTGTAAAATTGTTTGGAATGGTTTCCTCTAGTAAATCATTTCCATTACTTTCTTATAGTAAATCATTTGTAATGCCTTCCTTTGATAAAAATCATTTACAATGCTTTATAGTAAAACCAATTGCAATACTTTCCAGTAGTAAAATTGTTTGCAATGCTTTCCTGTAGTAAAATCATTTCCATTACTTTCTTATAGTAAAATTATTTGCAATGTTTTCCTGTGTTAAAATCATTTCCAATGATAGTAAAATCGTTTGTAGTGCTTTCCTGTCGTAAAATCATTGACAATGCTTTCCAATAGTATAATAATTTACAATGCTTCCCTATAGTAAAATCATTTCTAATGCATTCCAATTGTAAAATCATTTGCTCTTCATTCCCGGAATAAAATCATTTGCAATGCTTTCCTATGAGAAAATTATTTGCAATGCTTCCCTATAGTAAAATCATTTTCAATGCTTTCAAATAGTAAAATCATTTGAAAAGCTTACATATTATAAAACCATTTGTAATGTTTTCCTGTTCTAAAAATGGTTATTTTTTTTTACAGAAAATCCTTTTCAACACTTTCCTATAGTAAACTCATTTGTAATGCCGTCCTATAGTACAGAATACTTAGAAGAATCCAGGAAAATCTGTAAAGATTTGCTGTAACTCTGACTTCAATGTGAAAATAACCATTTAAAACTGGCGTAACAATCTCGTAAGGAGAGACATGATAAGAAATAATATGCACTTTTGAGAAGAGCCAGGATCACTCAAATATACCATATGAAGAGTAATGCATAAACTAAAAAAAAAAGAACGTTGAGATGTTTACTATGAATTCACAGTTGATAAAAAACGAAAATACTTTTGCCGATAACAATAAAGATGAGGACAATAGTCCAAAAAATCTAACTAATCCAAATGATCAAGCCTCACCTCAAAATTTTGAGAAATAAATGTAACATTTTAAGTAAATGATACTCGGGCGGCGATAGATGCCGTAAAAACAAAGCAACCGAAAGAAAGACGAGTTGACAAAGTTCAACATCTCTTCCAGTGAGAAGGTTGTTTAAGTGATCACCCAATTAAATATTGAACTGGCTTATTGCTGCTTAACTTCAGGAATCTAGCGGGAAACAGCGCTTTCATTATGACTTGACCATTCAATGCCAAATCAAGTCATTTTGATAAACAAAGGCAGGTTAGCTCAGTCGGTAGAGCTTTCGGCTAGAAACCACAAGGTTCCTAGTTCGTTACTGGCCCTCGCCAATTCAGCGTATGAGTAGCACAGGGATCTGTGCGGTAAAGTAAGGAGCTGATGGTAGGTGTGACGCTCCACCTCAGATGCTAAAAACAATCTCCTTGGTCTAGCGCTATTGAAAAGGGGATAGACTCCCTCGCTGACTTGCTGATACCGACATTAGGCCGCCCCGACGACTTTTACTTACAGTAACTGCTGTTGCCTAAGTGGTCACCCAATTAAGTATTAAACAGGCTCATTGCTGCTTAACTACAATGATCTAGCGGGACCCGATGCTTTCATCATCACATGACCGTAATCAAAAAGCAGATAGTTGGTTGATTTATTGATTTTAACGGCATATCAACCCGTCCGGGGTTATATCATGCCTAACGGTTTGGGTGTAATACATATTGGTGTATTCATATATATAACTTTTAGTAATTGGTTTTAACAATGTGTTAAGCATTATTGGGGATTATTATTGTATGGTATTGATTTGTTTATGTCTATATTCTATGGTATAATTTTATTTCCCTCAAAAAGGAGAAAATATCCTCTATGTTAACATTTTCAAACAGATCTTTCATATTGTTTGCTTTAAAATAACGGTTTCTGATGTGAGCAAAAAATCTGCATTCCATGAATAAGTGTTTAACTGTCAGGTGTGTTTGACATGTTTCACAGTGTGGTTGTTGTTAAGAAATAAAAAAAACTGGAAGGCCTCTCATCATTAAGCTCCTGAATAGATTAGACTCAATGTCTAACTCTAAGGAGATTATTATATGCTGGATACCAAGCCATATAGGAGTGAGGGGGAATCAAAGAGCTGACTCTGCAGCTAAATCGGCTCTAGATTTAATCCCTGACAAGTTCCAGATACCATATACTGACTTGAAATCTAAAATTAATAGATTCCTTCATACAAAATGGCAACATCATTGGAATAACTGTATCCACAATAAACTCTTCCTAATCAAACCGACTTTGGGAGGCTGCAGACCAACTTTAAGGAAGTCTAGAAAGGAACAAGTCATTATGTCCCGATTATGCATTGGTCATACAAAACAAATACACTCGAAAGCAGAGGAATGAAGATATCTAGGGGGAATTTGATTTAAATGAGCCATGGGGCGTTAATGCACCGACTGCACCTCTGCAGAGTCCCCAATGGAGCCAACCCGTAAGGATAGATGGATGAGCAGATGTGCAATACTCCACTTTGGCCCTATCTTGGTAGACGGGCGGTTCAAGCGGGAATTTGATTTAAATGAATCAATGTGCAGTAGTAAAAACGCAGAGTCTTTTCTTTGGTTTGGTTTGTTTTGTTTTACGGCATATCAACCTCAGTAGGTCATTTAATGCCCATAAAGTTTTGAAATAAATCAATTCTTAATGGATAATACAATTTAAAAAAATTTTTTTTTTCTATTTAACCCATACAGGTATTACCACTCCGGATCAGAGTGGACCAGGGAGCAATGGTGATGAAGGGGTACTCCACATTCCCCAAACCTCCAGAACTGGAACCTCACCATCAGATAGAGTTTAACGTCATTCCCAGGACATGTAGACCCGCAGCCACCGCCTTCTAGCACCCATATGATAAAAAGGGGTTGGGGCTTGCCATAAGGGCAATAGGGTTGGGAAAATCATATAGGTACTAGGGCTTGGTGTGACCAGCCGATTGATCGGAGGGGGCCTCTCCGACCGCCCGTCTAGCCCAAGATAGGGCCAAAGTGGAGTATTGCATGTCATGAACTGCTCATCCACCCACGGCCAACAGGTGGCCCCATTGGGGGAGTCTTACCCCTCTGCAGAGGTGCAGTCGGTGCATTCTAACGCCCCAGCCGACAGGGCGGACACAGAGTCTTATAAACTGAAACAGAGAAAAATACCCGAAGATATTCAGGAACTTTAGCTAACATTCATTAATAAAAAAAGCAATATTGCTTAAGTGAGCCGTGTTTGAGTGAAACATTTGAAAGTTTGGAATGTTCGGTAAAGTAGGTTAAATCTTGGTTGCTGAAATCGGCGTTATTTGCTTCTTTCAGAATGGGAAGCTGAAAAGTTATTGCTGCGATATTTTTCCGTTTTATTGGAGATATGTCGGCCTATAATTGCTCATTCCAGAGGAAATGTTTCGATTTCGAGAGATTTGTTTGAATTAGTTTGCCTCCTTTATTCCTTTCTTCCTTCATCTTCAAAAATTCAGAAATAAGAATCAACCAGCAGTCGAGTCGGATTCAAATGACTACAAAAAAGAAAAAAAAAACAAAAAAAAAAAAAAAAAAAAAAAAAAAACGGACGAATATCACAAGAGGAGCGTAAGAACAGATTTGCCTCAGACAGAGCTGAAAATAAAATTGATATGAACAACCAGAGAGAAAGAGAGAAGAGAAAGAGAGGGAGAGAGAGGTAGAGAGAGAGAGAGAGAGAGAGGGGGGACTGAGAGAGAGGGAGAGAGAGAGAGAGAGAGAGAGAGAGAGAGCGCAAAAAAGTTAAAAGAATTATTGGGTATATACCTAAAATATTGGAAAAAAACAGACAGTAAAAAATTAATGGAACTTCAATGGGTTAGACACGCAATGCTTTGTTCCTTTAGTTGTAGTGAAAAGATATAATTTTTTCAGTTTGCTTTTTGGTCCATTAGTTTATAAATATATATATATATATATATATTATATATATATATATATATACATGTGTGACTGTGCGTGCGATATATATATATATATATATATATATATATATATATATATATATGGGAATAAAAGGCCTTAAATACCATGGGTATCGTGGTTATGGACTCAGACGGAACCTGAACTCTACAACAAACTACTGGTAGAGAATTAGGACCCACCTAGAATCACCTTGTACCAAGAAACTTGGTACCACACCAATATATATATATATATATATATATATATATATATATATATATATATTATTCATGGAAAAAAACTTAATAAACTGTCATTTGGCTATTATAAATTTATTTCGATCAGAACTCTGATGAGACTAGGCTCATATGGAGTTCTGTTCGAAATAAATTTATAATAGCCAAATGACGGTTTCTTAAATTTTTCTTTCTTTAAATGTATAAATATTGCTCTGTATATAATCAATGTATTACTTATTACACATTGAGCTCTCTTAGAAATTTGTTAAAAATTCTTGAATACATGTATAAATTTGCATCCACATATCCGAGAAAGAGAGAAAGAGAGCGAGAGAGAGAGAGAGAGAGAGAGAGAGGGAAAGAGAGAGGGAAAGAGAAAGAAAGAGAAAGTGAAACAAGAAGAGAGAAAGAAAGAGAAAGAGAAAGAAAGAGAGAGAGAGAGAGAGAGAGAGAGAGAGAGAGAGAGAGAGAGAGAGAGAGAGAGAGAGAGAGATTGTTTGGAAAATAAATAAATTGAGATAGAAAGAGAGAATAGAAAGAAAGATAGAAATAATGAGAATCGGTGAAGAAAGAATTTTGTGGATGTACAGGGGATATTAATGATCCCAAATAGAATTATCCCTTACATACCAGTCAGTTGCAGACTTTTAACTTTATATATATATATATATATATATATATATATATTATAATATATATATATAAAGTAAGTAAACAAACAATGTGTTTATTTTATATGGCCTTTTTTAGCCGACAATTTTTGGAGGATATGTGCTTAATTGAAGTCATACCTAATTTTGAAAATTAATTACTTAATTACGAACGAAAAATCTGGGGTAGGCCAGCTGGGGTAGGGGTTAGAATCCCGCCTGTCAGCTTGGCAGTCGAGGTTTCGAGTCACACACGGAGCAGTCTCCCATGTCTATAACGTTGCTGATGAGACCTAATAGGTCGAAATGTACATACAGGGATTGACATTTTCTCGATTTGTTTAGCCTTACATTTGAACATATATGCCCGCCTAAATTCATTAATTATTAAGTAATTAATTTTCAAAATTAGGTATGACTTCAATTAAGCACATATCCTCCAAATATATATATATATATATATATATATATATATATATATATATTATGTTTAAACACGTTTTCTTTTCCAATGATGGTCATTTCTTCATCGGAAAAAAGATAAACATTGAATATTTAGTTCATTCTACACATGTTAGAATTTGAGATGATTTAAACGAGAATTGATCAACTTATTAGATTACTATTACTAGTACAAAATAAAAAAACGACCTCCGGGCGATGTAAAAATAGATTTTTGAAACATATTGCCTGAGGGGGGAGTAAAAAATTCAATAAGTACCCTAAATAAATCATCAAATTCATTAAAGGATTAAAAAATAAAACAATTTGAAATGTGAACTTTAAATATGTATTAAAATAAAACAAACTATATATAGATATAATACCAATCATGTATTTATTAAAACTTGTTTTAAAAAAAACAATGAGGACTGTCTAATGTTGCATGTTCAAATTTTGAGTGTATTTATTCTGTTATGACGATTTGGGTAATGTGACGTAAGCAGTGACGTATTTTTTGTTACAGACAAAAACCGGAAGCGAATCCATTATTAATAGATTAGATTAACACACACACACACACACACATACACACACACACACACACACACACACATATATATATATATATATATATATATATATATATATATATATATATATATAGCATGACCTCGCCAGCAAACTGAGTATGCTGTAGAATATAAAAGTATAGGGGTCGTGCCTGTAATAATTAGGAATTAATTGGAATCGTGCCAAAAGTCAAGTCAAAATTGAATTACATTACATCATGCAGGCAAGAACTGAAACATTCCCCAACACCCCCAATTTTCTGGAAAACGTATCTTAATTTCTAATTTAAACAAAATTAAATTGACTTTGATTTATTTATTTAATGGCATATAACCTCCTTATGGGTATTTAATGCAAAATCCTAACGTATTTTTAATATTTATTCCATTTTTTAAATTTCATTTTTTTTATTTGTCTATAATCATTTCTCTACAAACAGTTATATTGTATGTCTTAGGAAACGCGTGGTGTAAGTCATAGGAAATGGACTCGTCGCCCCGAGTTCAAATCCTGGACGTGGTAATTGCATTTCACTTAACGCTAATACCCTCGGGAAAGGTATGAATTTAACTCTCCCTCCACCTATGGGTAAATAGTAAGGTAGACTGGGCACTTTAACCTTGGTTAGGCAACTGGTCTAAGAGAAGGAACACTCTGAATTCAAACCTGCTAAACTCCGCTTAAGAAATTAACCTTGTGTCACATCCTGCTCGTGCGGAGGAGTTGGTAAATATATTTATATATTGTATGACTTATTCCTTACATATAATTAGCACACAGTGTATTTATTTATACTAATACTTATACATTTATTTCTGAAGAATCTGTATACTAATTACTTATACCCACTTTATTTTATTTTTCTGAAGAATCGTAAGCGAAAGGAATGTGGAAGCGCATCGTGTAATAGTTGAAGTCATGGGAAATGGACTCGTCGCCCCGAGTTCAAAATGTGATAATTGCATTTCTCTTAGCGCTAATACCCTTGAGAAAGGTATGAATCCTGCTCTCCCTCCAGCTATGGATAAAATAGTAGGGCAGACTTGGCTCTTTAAACTTGGTTAGGTAACCGGTCTAGGAGAAGGAAAACTCTGGATTCAAACCTGTTTGGACTCTTCTTAAGAAATTGACCTTGTGTCACATCCTGTTCGTGCGAGGGTTTGGTAAATATATATACCCACTTTATGCATAATTATATAACATTTCCTTTTATGTTTCGTGTCAGATTCACTGTAGTCTTCCTGTTGATTTTTCTTACGGATTTTCTTCTTCTTAGGAATCGTAAGGGAAGGTCTTTTTCAGAAAATGAATTTGCTTTTAATGTAATCATTTCCTTGCACACAGTTATATGGTTGTAAATATTCCTATCAAACATCAATAATTTGCAAGCAATTATACGTTTCAAGTATCTAATCTTATTATAATAGAGATTGTGTGTTTTTCTGTCTGTAACCGAAACTATATTCCTACTCAAGTCACAATTCTCTTAGTTATTGACATCACATTCTCCATGATTTTATTTTTATCTAAACCTCAATTATTAATAAAATTGTCTTACATTATTAATACTGTTAACTATGTCTACATACTGACAACATGCAATTATATTTATATATAGAACAAAATAGCGGTTTACAGTGTGAACGGGAAGGCTAATTTGCATATTAATAAAAAACGAATTTAATAAATATGTGCTTAGTTTTATTGATTTCTAACTGTTTGTTTTTTTTTTAATGAATATAAGCAAAATCTCTTCAATGAATCTTGAATGAAATCCATTAACAAGATAAAATAACTGTCATTTTATTCTTTACTTCCTCTTATAACTAAATACTTAAATTAGAAAAAAATAACAATGAAAGACGAGAGTGATGGAAGAGTAAGTTTCAGTTGTTCCATTTTTTATTATACTCCCTCTGTTTCAAATCTTTTATTATACTCCCTCTGTTTCAAATATTTTTATATGTATTCTTATTTAATTTCATTAGCCTTTCTAATTTAATACAATATTTTATTACATTAAAACTTAAACACTTGCACCCAGAGGGTGCATATATCTACTAGTAAAATAATAATCCTTAGCAAACATTCATGAAATTAACCCAATGAAGAGACTGGTGGAACAGAATATTCAGATTGATGTTATCCACAGGTCCAAGTTGGAAACTACCCTTGGGTTCTATTTTGGCCCTCTGGTCTTTTAGATATTCTCTGTCTTCCATTGGTACCTGGAATATTAGATGTAATTTATGTTGAATAAATACATCTAATCAACAGAATTGAGAAAGCTTTAGTTTAACATTGTTTAACTAATTTCGTTAAAAAAAATTGTTTTTCATTATATTGAGAAAGCTGTCATATTCACATTCAAATTTTGTGAACATTGGTGCATTCTTGTTTATTGTTTTTAACAGTAGTAGGAGGTAGTGTGGCCTCTTGTCGGTATCAGCCAGACAGCGAGGGAGTCTATTCGCTTTTCACTAGCGCTAGAGCAGGGAAATTGTTTTTGCGTCTGAGATAGACCCCACATCTACCATCAGCTCCTCACTTTACTGCACAGATCTAAGTAGTGCACTTATGCGCTAATTTGGTGAAGGTCGGTATCTAACCATGCACCTTGTAGTTCCAAGGCAGATGCTCTACCAACTGAGCAAAAACCAGTCCCCCTAGTAAAATTGTTGATTTTTTGTTTTGTTCTTGTTTTTATTTCCAATTTAAATAACCTTTACAATGCGTTGCACTAGGCATTTACGATCTTAAATCAAACTGGATTTCGAACAATCAAGTAAGGTAATGCCATTATCAATTTCAAGCAGGCTACGTCACACGATCACTTATTGCTTTGAGAGTTAAGTCCCTTTAAGTCTTAAATAAGAATTAAGTCCTTTGTTCTTTTTCTGAGAAGAAGCTTGTAAACAATGGCGCTATCTTTGATTCAACGTAATTTTCACTAGGAAAACAACGACACTTTTCACACTCATTTTAATGCATGATTTTAACTCCCAAATATCATAAAATGTCTTTTTAATAACAATTAAGTTAATTTCAAATAATGGGCAAGTACAATTTTATGGTAGGAATTTAGTCACTTAAAGTTCAAGATTACCTAGTTCGCAACTTTGATAGTTTCTGCCGGATACCATCTGCTTCTGGTACTTTCTTTTTTAGCGTATAACCGTTTTCTTTCATTAGATCCTTTGACGTTCGTAGGACGTAATCTAGGCAGATGATGAATAGAAATTCCCTTAATTGTATCGCATAGCTTGACTCCAGTGACAATGTAAAAGAAATCAGAGTCACAATCGGGTGTGTGAACCATTCCTTCGTGTCGTTGTAGACATCTTATAGCGATAAGAGTTTATTTAAGAAGACCATATATATGCCATATATATATATAAAGGACCGGTTTAGCTTAGTCGGTAGAGCGTCCGACTAGGAACCACAGGTTCCTCGTTCGATACCGGCCCTCGCCATCTCAGCGTATGAGTAGCATAGGAATCTGAGCCATAAAGTCAGGAGCTGATGGTAGGTTGTAGAGCCTGCCTCAGACGTCAAAACAATCTCCTTAGTCTAGCGCTAGTGAAAAGGGGATAGACTCTCTCCTGGCTGATACCAACTTTAGGCCAACCCGACAACTTTACTATATGTATGCCAGAATTATTCCTTGGAAAAATGTTTATTAATGGAGGAGAGTAATAAAGAGATTTTAAAAATCAATAAGCGACAGAAAATATTAAAGCACGGTCAACAATCACATAAATAAATGGAGCCCCACACATAGATAAGTGGATATCTAATTTAAAAATCCAGAAGAGGTTGCGGCGATATTTTGCGCATTGAAATTTGAGAAAGATGGCGCTTAGATAAAATCTAAGGAATTTTCACAAACAAAGATCCTGAAAGAAAGATGTAATTATGTAGGCGTGGGCATCTGACCAGATGATAGCATATTCACGAAATCTGCGTGGGTTTCCGACCAAATGAGACATTGACACATAGAAGTTTCGGAATGCTATATAAGGAGTCCGAATGTTGAGAGTCTGGCTGAAAGTCGAACCGAAGGTAACTCCCATTGAAACTCCGGTTATGCAATCCTGACCTCTTCGACTCTTTTACACTCGCAATTGACGTCGCAATTTGGAGACTAATGTTAGAATTTTGTTGTATATAAGGCATGAGGCGAGTAGTCACTTCTACTTATAGACTCGTTGACTATCACGTGACCTGAGAAAGATTCCTATTATCCAATCACTGGCAGTGCTGCTGCTGCTGTTGGTGTATTTATAGAGGCCTGATTCTAATCTTAACTCATTCCCACTCGGACCTAAATGACACTATCCCACAAGGACTTATTGGTTTACTCACTTGTTTACTTGAAGTTCTTTTTACAACTGGAACCAAGGATGACGGCCAGTTATTCAACAAATAAAAATATATTCTATACAAGTGTGCATCGTTCTTTTTCAAGTCCAGCTGCAGTGTGCAACCCGATACGAAGAACTTTAGTAGCGGTATACTATAGAAATCTACAAACGAAAGGGTTGCTTCGAGATGTTTTGCACGTACTCTTTCGTAGATTCGACAAATAGCCAGAATATGAGAAGTTCTGGATTGATTTCTTCGAAATCCATTCTGATTCTTCTCCATAAATAAATAAAAAACCAAGTGAACAACGCAAGACACTTATTTACTAAAACCTAAAAAAAACAACAACAACTATTACGCAAATTAGATAGGGCATAATTGTGGTAAATGTCGTTTGTCAGTACATATAATATACATTACACGTCGATCATCCCTGTTTACAATTTAACACAATGTAAGTCGATTTCATGTAAACACAGGTGCAGAAATACGCACAAAAAATCGCATTTATTCATATATATAATATTCTTTATCTGGAAGATCTTTTAAACAGATCTTGGCAAACAATATATTTAATTAGATTTTTATATTAGTTCATTTTGAAGTGTCTGTTTTCCCAACTTTCCTTTATTTTTTTGTCAATAAATCATAGAAAATATTATTTGTAGGTAAAAGATTGAAAAATATAGTTCCGCGAAGCACAAACAAGTTTGTATATTTATAAAGAAATCTATCTGTAGGCAAAGTACCAGCAACAATACTTGCACATGGCCGACTGTCAAATAATGCCGGCTTCAGCGAAACACAATGAATTAAAATCAAATAAATCACCTCAAAGAAAAAACTGAAAAGTGGAAAGAAAATTTAAAACATTAATCACTAGAATAAGACAAGTGATAAATATTTCTTGAATGAAAAGAGAATTCTATTAAAACGAAAGGAATAAAAAACGAAAAATCAAATGATTGATTTTAAAGAGATAAGGGTTAGCGCATAAAGTGGGGAGTTTATGGTAGGCATGGCGCTCCACCTTAGACGCAAAACAATCTCACTGGTCTAACGCAAGTGAAAAGGGGACTCCCTTGCTGTCCGACTGATACCAACAATAAGCTACTTCGCCGACTTTACTTACTTATGCCTATAGGTCAGGGAATCGCATTCAGTTTACTTTCATATTTATTCTTTTGCGGATAAATAAACTAATTACGCGTTTGTGGTATCAATACGGATATCTAATTTTTTTTTTTTTCTGTCAAATTTGATCATGGCTACAAGGAGGCATCAATGTGTGAAAAACCCAAGTGTTTTCTGTTATATTTATGGATACTTCACGCTTATTCGTTAGAGGCGCAATATAACATTGTTTTGAAAAGAGCCTATAAAGCGTACTTCTGACTTACACTTGGTGACTAAGACAAGGAATGAGCACCTCATACTGTATGTCATAACCGTGAAGAAATGCTGTGTGGTTTGACGAAAGGGAAACGTAAGGGTTTACCTTTCGGAATTCCCATGACCAGGCGGGAAAAGAAGGACCGTACAACTGACCTCTACTTTTGTCTGGTCAATACAAAAGGCGTTGGTAAGAAAGAGACAGAAAATCACTTATCCTAGTATCCCATAAGTAATTGGTCGAATTACTTATGGGATACTAGGATAAGTGATTTTCTGTCTCTTTTCTTACCAACGCCTTTTGTATTGACCAGACAATCTGCACTTTGATGAGCTACCAGTTCCAGTTTTTACTGTTTTGTCTCCGTCGGAAGAAAAGACTATCGATGAAATGCAGGAGACTGACGATGTAACTCAAGAAATACTGACAGATTCCGATGATCCTTCTTATGCTACATCAGTCATCAACTCCTCAGCAGTTTAACCAGCTAAAGCTGAATGACCTTGTGCGTGATTTGGATCTATCCAAAAATACAGCAGAAATTTCAGCTTCTAGAGTGCAAGAAAAGGCTCTACTGAACAAAACCACAAACATTTCATACTTCTGAAAATGGGAAGAGTTTTTGTGGAATTTTTTAAAGAATAAATTTGTTTAATATATGGGGTCTTCTCCAGGAATTAGGAATTCCGTTGTATTATCCAAATGATTGGAGACTATTCCTAGATGGTTCTAAGCTCATCCCGATGTCTGTTCTACCACGTAATGGCAATATCTATGCAGCTGTTCCAGTTGGTCACTCTGTGTGTTTATGAGAGGAGCATAATGACATTAAAACTGTGATAGATCTACTAAAATACCACAAGCACAACTGGACAATTAGGAAAAATTAAGGGCTTACCTATTGGAATTCCCATGACCCTGTGGAAACCGAAGGACCACAGAACTGATTCAATTTGTGTCTGATCGATACAAAAGACGTTAGTAAGAAAACAGACATATAATCACTTATCCTAGTATCCCATAAGTAATTCGACCTACTCTGCACTCTGATGAGCTACCAGTTCCAGTTTTTACTGAGTTGTCTCCGTCTGAGGAAGAGACTATCGATGAAATGCAGGAGACTGATGATGTTACTAAAGAAATACTGACGGATTCCGACGATCCTTCTTGTACAACATCAATCATTAACTCCTCAGCAGTTTAACCAGCCAAAGCAGATTGTTATATCGAATATTAATGGTTTTTAAACAGATCTATTTGATTCATAGTTGGAGCTGTATAATATCTGGGTGTATAAATTACCCCATCATTCTTATTTTTCCCAGCCCCACACTGACCTGGAATTTAGTCCGCGGATCTATGCGGTTCACAGATGAGACCATAACGTGGTCTCATCTATGAATCAAATGTTGGGTTATTTTGTGATATAAGGCGTGCTGTAATCCACCACTTAAACTTATAGACTAAGCGAGTTCACGTGATTTAAACCCCAACCAATCAATAGGCCGAATACGTGGTTAGTTAACTATGCAATCGCTGATATTGACAGCCGTTCATTTGCACTTTATTCGACATTGACGAACGGACCTGCAACATTAAGGGACACCAAGGAACAACACAATGATCATACCCAACACTGAAGGGCACCAAGGAGCAACTAAAGGTTTCTTCACTAAGGATTGCGCTCTGCTTAGCACAAGTGGTCTCCGCTGGACAAGGCTCTTGCTTGAAGCCTAGGGATGGCCACAAAAATCATAACACCAAAATAGATCTGTTTAAAATTAATCCGTATTTGATAGGGCCATGTTCCCCACAAAAAATCTAAAGAAATAACTACGCCAAACTATAAATAAAAAGTAAGAAAAGTAAAGTCGTCGGGCCGGCCTAATGTCGGTATCGGCCATGCAGCGAGGGAGTCTATCCCCTTTTCCATAGCGCTAGACCAAGGAGATTATTTTTAGCGTCTGAGGTGGAGCACCACACCTACCATCAGCTCCTTACTTTACCGCACAGATCCCTGTGCTACTCACACGCTGAGTTGGCGAGGGAAGGTATCGAACTAGGAACTTTGTGGTTTCTAGCCAAACGCTCTACCGACTGAGCTAACCCGGTCCCAAGACTATAAATATGAATGTACAATTAATATGATTCCTTAGTGTCTTGACAGGAAATAAACTTAGACGGGTTGGCGGGCCGTTAAAATCAACCAATCAATAAAATACATATTCGTCTCTTTTCGTCCCGCTGGAGCCTGCCATAGCGGTCGTCTGTCGCTAGTAGCGGCGGCCGTTGCGTTCAGCGGGGCGGTTCGCCGTCTCCGTTGGGCGTGGCTTGTCGTCGTTGCATACGCGGCGGCGTGCGCGAACGGGCCAACCGACTTGACATGCACGACAGGCTGGATTTTGCCGTCGCCGTCTTGTTTCGACCCCCCCGTGGAGCGTGAGACGAGGGTCGCTCGTAGACCACTTGACTTCAGGCTGATCGTGTATTCTCGCTGACCTCGTGCCAAGCTTAGCTTTGGAAATGACCATGATTCCATAAACTAAAAAAATATCCAGAGAAATATTTGCCTCATGTAATGTAATGGTTAACGAGCAAAGCTAGATTGTGCACCAACTAAACAAATCTTTGTAAATGAAAATATGCGAATCGATGGTCTTCATTTTACTTTTATTTTGAATTTTTTTGTACAGGAGTTCAAATATTTGAAAGATATATCTATCTATCTGTTTATTTTTTTAGAAGCATTGGTGGATAAAGTATATATTAATATTTATATTTTTGCTTGAAGGCAATTACAATGCGCATATCGCATAAAATTTGATAATTATAGAAGATAAATAATATTGACAAGTGAATCTCGCAAAGAATTACTCGGTGTGTAGAACATCGTACAGCAGCTGTTTCGACTTTATTAAGTCTCATCAGCGATGTATACTAACGATCTCCCTCCGACAGAAATCGAACCCGGGACTTCAGTAGGATAGTCAGAAACTATACTGCCTCGGCCACCGAAAAAATCTTATTTCCTTCGCCGAAGAGCATAAAGCACCGTGTTTGTTGTTCATTTAGCGTTCCCTTGCCTCATATGGTAGAGACGTCTCAGTATCATTGACAGGTTAATTTCGCAGGAAGTTCTCGGTGCTGTATCGGTGGCCGAGGCAGTATAGTTTCTGACTATCCTACTGAAGTCCCGGGTTCGATTTCTGTCGGAGGGAGATCGTTAGTATACATCGCTGATGAGACTTAATAAAGTCGAAAGTGACAAACTTCTTTTGTTCCATTTTTGTTGTTTTTCTTTCCTTAGAAATACTGTAATTTAGATTTGTGATATACCAATGGCCATTGTAGTTTGGTCGGTAAAGCATCTATATGTATGAAAGAAAGGGGTGGAGGTGATTTTTGATAATACCGAGAGCTTATTCCTTATTACTGTTTTGATAGGTGCCTGTCCTTGTTGTCATACTATGGTCCAAGTGATTTTCGATAGAAAAACGCCGCTCAAGTTAAAATCCGAAAGAAAAGGTATTTTAAAAATTATAGTAAAAGTATTTTCTCAATGAATAAAAATAAATCTATAACCACTAATGCTGTGATAAAACAATAGCAACAAACATAGCCCCAACAGACCAAGAGACACAATAAGAGATACGTTTATTTAGATTTCTGTTATACTAATCCCTTTTGTAGTGTAGTTAATTAATAATGCCCTTACTAAAAACTTTTTTGTTGTGTCCTTAAAAGGGATACAATCAGACAAGGTTGTAGTCGAGTGGAAGGATTATTCAACACATTTGTAGATCTAAGATACAGAGTTTTATTGCAGAGAGATACAATAAGACAGACAAGGAATAGTGAGGTACGCTACTAATCCTCAAAGCCAGCACGGCATAATGTCGTGCTCACTATATATATAGTCAGACCCCATGGGTGCGAAAGAGTGTGGAATATTCCATTACAACAGTAAGTTGTAAATTAGAGTGCTATATATCAGAGATCGCAGCAGCATGATTTCCAGGCCAGTTAATGTGAACGGCCTTGGTTAGAACTTATTCAGACGTATAAAATTGTCGCTAATTTGATTCGGTCGTTATATATAGTGCGCAATTTATTTGGTCAAATCAAAAATCAAAATAAAATCTGATAGAATTACTAAAAATATATTTGTCGTACTTAAAACGAGTCAAAAATATTTATAGCTTGTGAATCAAGTTAAAAGTCTACCGTGGCTGAATAGGTTATGTCCCTTGTTTCAAACTAGAGTTTGCCGATAAATAACTTTTCATTATTTTCTTCGGCTAATCTAATTTTGGAGATTAATGAGGGTTCTATGAAGGAGAATCCACTGTATGAGAAAACAAAAAACAAAAACAAAACCCCCCAAAAAAGCACCGTCAGATAAGAGATGTGTGGATGAAGAAATATAGATAGATAGATATGAAGAGAATATATATATATATATATATATATATATATATATATAGAGAGAGAGAGAGAGAGAGAGAGAGAGAGAGAGAGGGAGAGAGAGACAGATAGACATACAGGCAGACGGAAATATGGAGAGAGAGAGAGAGAGTGAGATAGATGAATAGATAGATCGAGAGAGACAGAGAGAGAGAGAGAGAGAGACAGAGAGACAGAGAGAGAGAGAGAGAGAGAGAGGGAGAGAGAGTGTGAGAGAGATACATATATAAGAAGAATGAGAAAGATGATATGTACAGACTAGGATATCTATCTATCTATCTATCTATCTATCTATCTATCTATCTATATATATATATATATATATATATATATATATATATATATATATAGATAGATAGATAGATAGATTGATTGATTGATAGAGAGAAACTGACATACAGGCCGTCAGAAAAAAAGAGAGTGGGATAGATTGATAGATAGATAGATAGATAGATAGAGAGAGAGAAAGAGGGAGAGAGAGGGAGTGAAGGCGAGATACATATATAAGAAGAATGAGAAGGATTTATATGTACTGCCTAGGATAATATATATATATATATATATATATATATATATATATATATATATAGAGAGAGAGAGAGAGAGAGAGAGAGAGAGAGAAAAAAGAGAGATACATAGATAGATAGAGAAGAGCAAAATTAGATATATACTTAGACATATTGATAGATAAATAGACAGATAGATAGATTAATATATATATATATATATATATATATATATATATATATATATATATATATCATAAGTCATCCACAGACACCGTTCCGACGCTTCATCTCGCATCAGTGTGGCTAGACATATGTATATATATATATATGTCTTTATATATATATATATATATATATATATATATATATATATAGATAGATAGATAGATAGATAGATAGATATGAACAGAATGAGATTTTCTCACCTCAGTTTACACTGATACGCGGCCAACCCACTTTATTTGATTTTTAAAATCGACCATTTTTCCATCTAGCAATTTTTGAGTTCAATTCAGGTGTAACTTCTTTATTTCTGATGGTGGAATCAGAATGATAACTAAATTTAAACAGTTGAAAGAGCTATTTGTCTTTCCGGTAGACATTTTTCGGAAAAGTTTTTGACTGGCTCACTTTCCTCTCAGTGGAGAGAAAAAAATGTCTAACGAAATGAACGCTGTCCAACGGAAAAGAGAAAGACGTATTGGAATTTTACTGTTTAATAGACAGTGTGCAACGTATCGGAAAAATGGACACAAATCCGATAAAAAATACAATGAAAAGATGAAAAAAAAGGATAACAGGTAGTCAAATTGGTTCCATGATGGCTAAAATTCAACAACAAAAAAATATCCGTCTGGAATTAGACAATCGGCTACATCTCACGATTATAACTTTTTCTATATATCTATCACATTATGCACTTACCTATCAACTATCTATATATCTATCAATCATAGTCTGCTCATATCAATCTATCTATCTCTATATATATATGTTTCTATCTCACTCTGCCCATACCTATTTATCTACCTAACTCTGCTCTTATCTATCTATCTATCTATCTATCTAACTCTGCTCTCATATATCTATCTATCTATTTATCTATCTCTCTCTCTCTCTATCTATATATTTATCTATTCAACTCTGCTCATATCTATTTATCTATTTAACTCTGCTCTTATCTATCTATCTATCTATCTATCTAACTAACTAACTAACTAACTAACTCTGCTCTCATCTATCTATCTATCTATCTATCTATCTATCTATCTATCTATCTATTTAAATCTGGTCTTATCTATGTATGAATCTAACTCTACTCTTATCTATTTATCTATCTATCTATCTCTCTAACTAACTCTACTCTCATAAATTTATCTATCTACTTATCTATCTATCTATCTATCTATCTATCTATTTAACTCTGGTCTTATCTATCTATGAATCTAACTCTGCTCTTATCTATCTATCTATCTATTTATCTATCTATCTATCTATCTATCTATCTAACTAACTCTACTCTCATCTATCTATCTATCTATCTATCTATCTATCTATCTATTTAACTCTGATCTTATTTATGTATGAATCTAACTCTGCTCTTATCTATCTATCTATCTATCTATCTATCTATCTATCTATCTATCTATCCCTCTAACTAACTCTACTCTCATATATTTATCTATCTATCTATCTATCTATCTATCTATCTATCTATCTATCTATCTCTGGTCTTATCTATGTATGAATCTAACTCTGCTCTTATCTATCTATCTATCTATCTATCTATCTATTTACCTACTAATCTATCCATCTATCTCACTCTGCTCTCATCTATCTATCTATCTATCTATCTATCTATCTATTTGAAAAGAGATAAAAATATTTAAAAAATTTTTTTTGATAAAATATCTTTTTTCCCTTATCTTATATGATTGATTGATTGATTGACTCTAACGACATGTCAACCTGTCTAGGGTTATTTTATTTCTAGAGGAATTATGATATAAAATAAAAAGTGACGAGTTTTATGGCTACATGAGACTTGAGAAGCAAGAAATTTTTGTGGGTATTTGCATTTAGTATTATATATATAAATAACATTTTTTATAAAGATTTTTTATCTCCTGTCATCTATAAAAATCCATCAATTTCTTCACCC
>CM042163.1:29258653-29276153 GCA_023376005.1 Doryteuthis pealeii
ACAACTGTCCGACAAATCTAAATAATACACAGAAATATAGATTTTAATTACTCAAAAATCATTTCTGAAATAAATCGCATCGGTAAATCAAATATTCATCTTTATCCTTATACACTAAGACTAACATGGGCGTCCCATCGTTGTGTAATGGTTAACAGCTAGTCTCGCAGATCTATTACTACTGAATAGTGAGTTCGATCCTCGCTCGATTCGCCACACTTGCGACCTTGTGTCGCATCCTAGCCCTGGTAAACGGGTCGGATTGATAGAGCGTTCGATCCTCGTTGGAATCCTCAAACTTGCGACCTTGTGTCACATCCTAACCGTGGCAAACGGATCGGGTTAATGGGGCGTCCCATTCTGGTGTAAAGGTTAGCAAGCTTGTCCCGCAGTTCCATTGCTATTGAATAGAGAGGTCAATCCTCGTTGGATGTCACATACTTGCAACCTTGTATCTCATCCTGGGCGTGGCGAACGGGGTTACCTTTAACTAACAAGTGGTTGTTGATTTTTTTAAGAAGGTTAAGTTGGGATATCGACTTGAAAATGTCCCCAGTTTTTAATACCAGGATAAAATTGATTGAAAGATATTTATATACCGGAATCATTTGTGTATAAAATACACTATTTTTCCAATATTTTCTGCCCAAAATTTAGAAGTCCGTATTATACACGAGAACTAGATAATTAACATTTTCCCGGCCACATCATAGAGTTAAGGGGAGATGAAAAACATCCGCCCGCAATAAAAATTAAAAATTAATGTCTATTTTAATTGTCTAGGTCAATTCATTGAAAAATCCGTCTTCTTTTTAAAATACAATTCTAACCCCAAGTTTGAAAAAAATGTACCAAAACTCAGGGAAGTGTTCGATTTTAATTAAATTTTCAGTGTTGATTTAGCAATGAATTAATTTTTATTCTATTTTAAAACTTTCTGATTTTTTTCAAGTCACTTAACTTTGACAATCCTGTTTTTCGGGTACAAAATAACGGTGTGTATATATGTGATTGATACTATTTTCTGCATAAATAAAAAGACCAAAGGCAGAAGTTATGAATAGAAGAAGAAAAAAAACTTTGGTACTCTTTGGGGATAACCGTCCCGGCCCCCTGCCCCCCAAAATGCTTGCCGACGGCTGCTGAACCCCCCCCCCCCCAAAAAAAGAAACACTAGCTATAATTGAAGTCCGTAGTCGAAGCGGTGATACTTGAAAAAAAATCGGGTTAGGGTTTGAGGTTGGGGTCGGGGTTTAGGATTAGTTTAATGGGAAAATAAATGACCGAGGATGAGTTATAACAATAATCCAAACTAAGATGTTTTACACCGTTACAGTGAAATATCTCCTGGAATTTGTGTTTGTTTATAATTGCATTTAACTTTCTTCTGTTACTGTACCGATTGGGATATTTTCAGAAGAGGCGGATGTTAGCCAAAGAGAAGTTACGGAGAATGAGGAAAGAAAATGCCTTAATTTGAATTATCTGCGTTCAGTGAAACAGAACCAAGACACACGATGACCGGAAGTCGGCGATATCGAACGGAAGAGGAATATGGCGCGTTTTGACTGGTAAGATATACGCTAGGACAAGAGACAAGAAGACAATGAGACAGGACCTCGAGGTGAAAGAAAGTGCTATTTACAGACGTTGTACAACCCTCACCCTTGTATTCAATTAAGTGCACTGAACAGAAGGAAGATAATAGCAGAAATGAAACTGGAAGGCGAATTAAAGTATCTTTAAATGAAATCGAGCGGGGCGGGTTGTAAACAGTAGATGTATTGGGATTCAATATTCAGAAATGAAAGATAAATAATAAAGCTTAGATAGATAGATAGATACATGGATAGATGTAATGTCATCGTCCTAGGAAATGGACACGAAGACCCGAGTTCCAATCTGTGACGAGTCTGTTTCCATTTCACATAGAGCTAATACCCTTGGGAAAGGTATGAATCCATTCTTCCTCCACCTATTGATAAAATAGTAGGACAGACTTGGCTCTTTAACCTTGGTATGGCAACCGTTCTATGAGAAGGAAAACTCTGAATCCAAGCCTGCTAAACTTCACTAAAAAATGACCTTGTGTCGCATCTTGCTTGTACAGAGGAGTACACACACACACACACACACACACACACACACACATATATATATATATGTATTATTATAAAAGTAAAAAAATAAATATAAAAGAAACACTCCTGTTTGTTTTATAGCTTTTTCATCTTATATATATATATATATATATATATATATATATATATATATATATATATATATATACTAGTGTGATTAAAAAGTTTTGCAATATTTCAAGCCACTAAAATAATTTTCACTTGCGCACAGTCTGCGAGGTAAGAGCCCCACGACGCAATTAACTCTTCCAGAAATTGAGAAATGGTACACTTTGTTGCTTGGTATTCACAGCAGATGCTCAAATACGAAGATTTCAGAGTGTTTGGATCTTAATCTGACGTCAGTGCAAATGATTCGAAAAGTGTTTAATTAGTCCAATGGTGATTACGAAGGTATGGCAACTCAGAATCCTCACTCTAATCGTTCTGATAAGGAAAGAACTTCCGAATTTGTTGATGTGATTCAGGCCATAATTGTCAACGATCCCAGAAAGTCAATAAAAAAAGAAAGGTCCAATTTTTATCACAGGCCATGAAGGACAAGAGGAAAGAACGTGTTGCAAAGTTTATAAACAAACTCAAGTATTCCCTCCAACCGAACATGTTTGATTTTTTCTCAGATGAGAAAAACATTCTGTTAGCATTGATTTGGTTTGGTTTGGTTTTGTTTTACGGCATATCAACCTCAGTGGGTCATTTAATGCCGATAAAGTTTTGAAATAAATCAATTCTTAATGGATAATACAATTTTCTTATAAATACATTTTTCTATTTAACCCATAGATGGGACCCTAACAGATACTACCACTCCAGGTCAGAGTGGACCAGGGAGCAATGGTGATGAAGGGGTGCTCCACATTCCCCAAACCTCCAAAACTGGAACCTCACCATCAGATAGAGTTTAACGTCATTCCCAGGATATGTAGACCCGCCTTCTAGCACCCATATAATAAAAAGAGTTGGGGCTTGCCACAAGAGCAATAGGGTTGGGAAAAATCATATAGGTGCTGTTAGCATAGAATATTTTGGCTACGTTTGGTTTATTTTAATATGAAAAAAGAACACAGGATTAAAATATATGTCAAACGTAAGAAAAATGTAATAGCGTTGGTATTCGTGTTTTAACACACACTTTCCATCAGATTTCTTAGCCTAAAAGCTAGGCTGTGTATTATACAAATATTAACTTTCATTTGGTCACTTACGTCGCCATATTCGAGGCGGTATAACCGAAAGTATGTAAGATCTATAGTCCAAACTAGCTTATGTCTAACAAACATTTATGTTTTATGCTGCTACTGATAAATAGCCAGTGAAATGTATATTTCTTTTTAATTAGGTTTTTATGTTTCTATGAATTTCTAAGATGTGGCTTGATAATTAGTATTATTTGGATTATTCGGACTATTGTCCTCACCTTCATTGTTATCTGTACAACGTTTCGGCTGATGTGCCCTCCGACAAGAAGGTTCTCGAGTTCGAAAAGAAAGTTCCCAAGTCCGAAAAAAAAGTTCCCAAGTCTGACAAGAAATAACTCAAGAAGGCCGGAGGGCACATCGGCCGAATCGTTGTACAGATAACAATGAAATTGAGGACAATAGTCCGAATAATCCAAATAACACATAGTTTTTTCTATTGTGAATTCATTTTTGCCAAAAGTTTGTCACATTTTCGCGTGAACATGTCTCTGTCTTAGCTCTAAATACTGTGTAAATTCTGAGTTTTGAAACATTATAAAAACTATATAGATTCTTATTTTCAGTCGATAGAAACCAGATGAAAAGTTGAACATATGTTAAATTTAGTATAAATTTAGCGGCTACAAATTCCAAAAAGTTAATGCGTATAATACACTCAAAAAGGCTTTCTTCCTAAAAAAAATTAACAAATGCGTGTTATACACGACTTATTACAGTAAAAACATTTAACAAGTTAACACAGGATTATTGAAAACAAGTTCTATTCCAAATAAAAGTTTATAGGTGATACATGGCATTTTTAGATGCTCGTGACACTCGGATGATTAATTCCGTTTCTTGTCGCTTTACGAAACGACATGGAGACTTTGAAAAGTTGATAAATGTCACAAAGCGACAAAAAGATGATACGACACACCTCAGTGGGAGAATTAGAAAGTTTTTCAAAGTCCCGCGGCGCTTCGCTGTCCAGTTTGGCGCCATATTCCGCTGAAGAAATCTGCTAGCAGAAGCGAGACAAGCCAGTAGAAAGAATACAATAAGCTTGTAAAAGGTCTACTGGCAAATTACAGATCATATAGAAGGGTAAACATCATGACGCAAAGAGAAACGGAGACGCTCACCGAATTTCGAAGAAATAAATATTGACATGTCGGGCATTGGCTCGTCTGTGGAAAGGGCAGAATCATGGTAAGTAGGATAGGTAATTGCGTTGATCATTAAAATGACAAGCTTGAGTGATTCTGCCATGAGCAAAGGAAAAATGGCGTCGTTAAGGGTTGCTTAGAGCCATTGACAGAAATGTATCTCCCCCTATATATATATATATATATATAAGTTGAAAAATGGAAGTGAATCCGAGAGTTATGTTGAAAAAAAAAAATAAACAAAAAAAATGTTGAATGGATAACAATTATTTATTGGAGTTCCGACACGTGTTTCGACCGAGAGATTGTCCTTGTACACATTGTATTCTATCTATTATTATTTTGAATATAAAATAAAATAAAATAAAATAAAATAATAATAATAGTAAAAATATATATTTTTAAAAAGTATACAGAAAAGCGGTCGACATCAGGGCAAGGTATTTGATATTTGAAATTAAATCGTTAAGAATACAGAGAATTTGGATGTGTCCGAAAAAATAATTTTTTAAAAATTTCGAGACGCTTAAGGTTTTTTCAACATAAAGAAAAACACGCAAATAGTTTGATTGTAAAAATATACTATCAAACTTCGCCTGGGGAAAAAATGTAAAAAAGAAAAGACCAAAATGGTCTTACTAACGAAAATAATTGGTTAATACTATAACACGGCCAAAAGAAAAAAATTATACATATATATATGAAATACACACACACACACACACACACACACCACACACACACATAATATATATATATTATATATATATATATATATATATATATTAAACCACTAGGATAATCTAAAGCTAAAATGTAAAAAGTGTTCAATACCTATGTAAAACAAATAATAAAGTTAAACCTAATGAGTCAGATATACCTACTAACGGTTTCGCTTAGTAGCTCATCAGGGCAAGAATCACACTTGCTCTGATGAGCTACTAAACAAAACTGTTAGTAGGTATATCTGACTCATTAGGTTTAACTATATATATATATATATAATATATGTAAGATAAAGAAGGCGTGAAATTTAATTTGGTGAGGTGCTGATTTATTTATTATGACGTCTTGCTCTGTAGGAGCTTCATCGGAAAATGAATTGGATATTGTTTTTTAAGGGACAATACTGGAGAACGTTACAGTTGTCTATGAGGTTGTCATGACAAGGTAATTAGGAACACACGTCGAAAAACTTTCGAAAATCAACTCATAGCGCTTATCTGAAAATAGTCTTTGAAAATAAGAGATAATTTAAATACAGACGGTAATTTAATTAACTTCTTACAAATAAATAAACACTCCACCAAATAGATTTTCAAACCTTAGTCTCTTCTATTCTATCATATATATATATATATATATATATATATATATATATATATATATATATATATATATATATATATATATATATATATATATATATAATTGGTAATTTAAATTAACTCTCACTACTAAGCAAATAAGCAATGATCATTTCTCCGGAAATTTGATCTCTCAGTGACCGAATGATACGTACATTCCTATGTATTTAATAGTTTAAAAACACCAGTCCCCGCATCAGCTGTCAGTGGGCGAGGGGATAAGATATCGGACTACCATGCGGTCAGTCTGAGTTCGAACCCTACCCAAGGATAGTTGTGTCTAGCCACACTGAAGAGGCATGATATGCCGAAACACGTGTCTGTGGATGACTTATTAATATATATATATATATATATATATATATATATATATATACATATATATATATATGCCCAGTGTCTGGGTCCAGCTGGACTCTGCTGGAGAAGCAATGACGAACTCATAAGTGACGTTCTCCTGTGAACCCAGCACATGGGCACGCTATTGTGGGCAGTCCATTGACCAAATCTGCGCGGATACTGGATGCTGTGCAGAGGACCTCCCAAGAACAATGAGTGATATTTACCTTTAATCTATTCACACAGTCCTTGCACACAAATATATAAAGAAGTACCCTACCCTACACCATTGTGATGTAATGATTAGCAAGATAGATCTATTACTACCGACTAGCGAGTTCGATCCTCGCTTGATCTTTGTACTTGGGACCTTGTGTCACACCCTGTTCGTGTCCTAGAGTTGTGTTATTTAGGGCAATGGTGTAATGGTTAGCACTGTAGTTTCGCAGATCTATTACTACTGAAAAGTGAATTTCGGTATTGCTGCGGTGCCTCTGTCGTTCTCGTTAAAAACGAGACACGAAATCATACCATCGTTTCCCACCTGAGGATGGCAAATTGTATTGCCGAAAGCGCTCGTTTTGAAACCTTTGGGGGACTGTTATACCAGTTACACCCTGACACCAGAAAGATGGCCCGAAAATTGGAACGTATCAACGAAAAAACTTGTCCGACAGGAATTGTCTGTACAGTTCAACAAAACTTGTATAAAAAAGAAAAAAATGCTGCCAAAATACACTTATATATATATATATATATATATATATATATATATATATATATATATATATATATATATAAACCGCTAGGATAATCTAAAGCTAAAATGTAAAAAGTGCTCAATACCTATGTAAGGCAAATAATAAAGTTAAAACTAATGAGTCAGATATACCTACTAACGGTTTCGCTTAGTAGCTCATCAGGGCAAATGACGGAATTACCTAAAAGGCGTATATTTGTTTACTATATTTTAATGTAAAAACAGATTTGAGTCATTTTTTTTAAAGAATAATGAACATAATAAGATTATATGATTTACCTCGTAATTTGCCCTTAAATAACTTAATTGGCAGGCTGATTTGTTGGATTTTACTGCATGTCAACTCTTGTTGGGTGATTTTATGCCGAAGACGTTTTGTTTTATTCATTCTTGATGAGTATTCAAATAAAATTTATTAAACTCAGTTTTTTTAAACACACCTTTTAAAATCTTTTTTTCTCTTTTTAACCCATAGATGGTACCCTAACAGGTACTACCACTTCGGATCAGAGTGGACCTGGGAGTAATAGCTATGTAGGGATCCTCCACACTCCGCAAAGCTCTAAAATTGGAACTTCCCATCAGATGCAGTTTAACGTTAAAATAATTTAGATATGACGAAAAACATCTTAAAATTAGCAAACAATACACCCGGTGGGTGGGGGGGAATATAAATCTCGTTCAGGCATTAACGAATTTAAATTATATTTTAGTAATAAATTAACAGGTGTCCTAATTTCGGCATCAGTCAGATAGCGAGGGAGCCTATCCACTTTTCCATAGTGCTAGACCAAGGATATTGTTTTTGCGATATTTTAGTAATAAATTAACAGGTGCCCTAATGTCGGCATCAGTCAGATGGCGAGGGAGCCTATCCACTTTTTCCATAGTGCTAGACCAAGGAGATTGTTTTTGCGTCTGATATGGAGAGCCCCTCTTACTATCAGCTCCTCACTTTACCGCACAGATCCCTGTGCTACACATACGCTGAGTTGGCGAGGGGGCCGGTATCGAACAAGAAACCTTACGATTCCTTGGCAAGTGCTTTACCGACTGAGCTAAACCGGTCCTTGATAAAAAATGACGGAATTACCTAAATGGCGTATATTTGTTTACTATATTTTAATGTAAATATCTTTTTAATGGTTGTTTGATTGATTTTGATGCATCTAGCGTTATTTTATGTCATGTAGCAAACTGTAAGAGATGGTCACATTATCAAGATTGTAAGTGTTGTTGATGCTGCGCTTGAAATCTAGTTGAACTTGTTCACCCATGACAGCACTGACAGATGATGAAAAATGCCCACTTGAAAATTCACAACATTCTTTGATAATATCATAATATTCTGGATTTCTAACACAACACCATGACACAGTTTTAATGATGACCAACAATAATTGAAAGTAGTTGAACTACAAAAAAAAAAGAAGCTTAACGTCTGTACCCCAGCTATGGTTAGCGGAATGAGAAAAGTCTACGCCCATGGACTGAATAAAGGGTTAGGTTCAAAGTTCGGTGATGGCTCCCAATTACGACAAGAAATACCTGAAGAAGGCCGGAGAGCACATTGGCCGAAACATTGTACAGATAACAATGAAGATGAGGACAATAGTCTGAATAATACAAATAATACTAATTACAAAAAAAACTGTTTATTCTTATGTTTTTATTTCCAAGATTGTATTTCCCGATTTTGACAGTAAATTGTCTACAGTTGTTTATTGCTAAATGGATTGGGAATCGATCTAAAGGATAGGTTCATAGGATAAAGCTCGAGTTCATTGTTATACTTTTTAGTATAATATTTTTCCAGGAAAGTCCCGTTGGCCTTCCCTTTGGGGATCACTTCAGCCACCGGACAATAAAACCAGTCCTTACCTCTTTTAGGCGAAGGGGGCCGGTGCTGCCTGAGGGGAATGCCTACTAGGATCACGCAAGTTATTTTACCTCATTCACCGGATCAGAAGTCGAGGCCTCTATATGACAAGTAAGTATACAATACAATTAAAGTATACGTATTTACCCAACCCCTCCGCACAAACAGGATGCAACACAAGTTCAATTTTTAAGAGAAGTTTACCAGGCTTGAATTCAGAGTTTTCCTTCTCATAGATCGATTGCTATACCAAGGTTAAATAACCCAGTCTGCCCTGCTATTTACCTATAGACAGAAAGAAAACAGTTGCATTCATTTCTTATTCAAGGATATTAGACGCTATGTGAAATCAAAGCAGACTCATCCAGGATATTAACTCGTTTTTTTTGTTTGTTTTGTTTTACGGCATATCAACCTCGGTGGGTCATTTAATGCCGATAAAGTTTTAAAATAAATCAATTCTTAATGGATAATACAATTTTTTTATAAATACATTTTTCTATTTAACCCATAGATGGGACCCTAACAGGTACTACCACTCCGGGTCAGAGTGGATCAGGGAGCAATGGTGATGAAGGGGTGCTCCACATTCCCAAAACCTCCAAAACTGGAACCTCACCATCAGATAGAGTTTAACGTCATTCCCAGGGCATGTAGACCATTAGCCACTGCCTCCTAGCACCCATATGGTAAAAAGGGGTTTGGGCTTGCCATAAGGGCAATAGGGTTGGGAAAATCATATAGGTGCTAGGGCTTGACGTGACCAGCCGATTGATCGGAGGGGGCCTCTCCGACCGCCCGTCTAGCCCAAGACAGGGCCAAAGTGGAGTATTGCATGTCATGAACTGCTCATCCACCTGGGCTCTATCCTTAAGCATCACGGGTCGCCACCCACGGCCAACAAGCGACCCCATTGGGGGGTATATTAACTCGGGTCACTGAGTCTATTTCCTTCAACGTAACCATTACGCCACGCTCCTCCGATAAAAGTGCATAATACAATAGAAGTATATAATACAATAGAATAAAAGTATATGATACAATACAATAGAATAAAAGTAAGTGATAAATTGATTAAAAACGAAAGAGACAAAGGAATGAGTGACTTACTTTTTCTGGTCCTCCGAATAGTGCTTCTCCTCCGGTTGGAAGCCGATCACACTGAGGGCTATACCAGGTATTAAAACGGAGAAGCCGAGAAACACTAAAATAAGAAATCGCTTTGTAGAGAAGGTATTTGCCCTTGGCGGATAATGACGCCTGTGACGCTGATGTCGACTGCGTAGCACGGTCGCGTGTATCCCCGGCCGCATGATGTATGTGGTGGTGCTGTAGTTTTTATTGTCAACGTTGACTGCTTCTTCTTAAGCGAAACCCTGGCTGTCGTCAAGGCTTAGCACAAAAGCCACCACAGGTGGTCGGTCTCAAAGAAGACGCTCAATAGAGTTAAAAAAAAAAATGAAAATAATAAGAAATAGTCGTTGACAGAAATATATATATATATAGAGAGAGAAAGTGAGTGAGTTTGAGTGAGAGAGAGAGAGAGAGAGAGATATTTCTTATTAGTAAGAGCTGATCTTACAGTTTTAGCAATGACAGTCTATGCGGTGGGGATTTTAAAGACGGTAATACCCGCTTAGGGCGATTTAGGGGCTTTTGTTAATTTTTTTTTCTTTTACTCGTTTAGACGAGTATTGTAAGTTGGAAGATTTTTTTTTAGAAATAAAGTCTTCAAAAGAGAATTGTCAACAGCAGTCAAGAATGTTTGGAAGCTTTTGGTTCTCAATTGTCGTCTTTTTTTATCTTTTTTCTTTTCAAATATCCTCCAACAGTCTTTTATTTTAAATAAGATTATCGGTTGATTCAATAATCCGTTGGTTCTGTAATAGCGATTAATCCTCAGAATTTGGGGTAGTATTCTCGGCTGTCACGTCCTGGAAAAAGAAAAAGAATTCATTTAGAATCGCAGCAATACGTGTCAACATCAAAAAGGTATTAAAACCTGCATTTACCGAGACAGAAAATATAAAGAAGGAAGCGTTAATTTTCTTCAAGATAGTCCCCTTTATTTGGTTACTTGTAAGTCCGTAAAAGTCCAGGCAACAAGAATAGACCAGATTTTTGGTCATTTTTACTCTCAATGAACAAGAAACTGAATGCCGTTGCACCAGTGGAGGCAACCACTTTTTCAAAGCTGCGATGACGGCATTGTTAAAAAAAGAAGGAAAAGAAAGAAACAAAAAAAGAAAAAGAAAAGGAAAGAAGAAAATGGTTAAGGATGCTGAAAATAAGGTATGCAAAATTCATGAGAAAGTCTGTCTCCTCATTTCATTAGTGTTGTAGTGGCTAACGTGCAGGACTACGACATTGTAATAAGCGAGTTCGAACTCCAGTAGTGCTATTACGTTCACTTTCGGATTAATACCCCCGGGAAAGCTATGAACTCCCCCATCTCCGAGCTATGGGTTCAATAGTACCACTACTGTTCTTTCGCAAGGATCGCTTTAGCATTCAATAAACCACGAATGTTGATATGCCATTAAACAAAGAAACCAAAAAAACCTTCCATTATAAAATCATTCACAGGTTTCGACGCTACGTTCTTCAGGGAGGGTAATCGTGCGCATGTATATCGATGGGACAACTAAATGGTTGTACTTGATTTTTCGGACACACCTCATTTGAATATTTTCAAAATTATTGTTTCTTATACTTTTCTCATTTATTTTACACGCGCCCTGACTATATTAGTTGCAAATACTTATAAGCAGTTTTGTGTTAAGGAAGCGCGTGATGTAATGGTTAAAGTCATGGGAAATGGACTCGTCGCCCCGAGTTCAAATCCTGGATATGGTAATTGCATTTCACTTAAAGGTATGAACCTACTCTCCTCCAGCTATGGATAAATAGTAGGACAGACTGGGCTCTTTAACCTTGGTTAGGCAACCGGTCTAGGAGAAGGAAAACTCTGAATTCAAGCCTGTTGAACTCCGCTTAAGAAATTGACCTTGTGTCACATCCTGCTCTTGCGGAGGGGTTGGTAAATATATATAAGCAGTTTATTGTTAGCTTATGTAATAATTTTCACAAGGTTACATGGTTCAAGTAACTACAATGGAACCTTGGCTTACAAGTTTAATTTTTTCCGTTCGTAAATCAATTTCCTCGTATAGCAAATCAATTTTCCACATTTAACTAAACCGAAATGCCAGTAATCCGTTCTAAGCCCCCCCAAACCCTATATTGTTACGTTTTTTTTAATAATGAAAATAGCACTGTGTTGTATACAAGCCTAATAAAACAGAATATAATGAATTATGACTTTAATATGTTTTAATGTTTATATTTTCATAAATAATATTTTTCTTTGGCGTCATAAATTTGGAAACTTAGATGTTTATTTCGTGAATTTATTAATATATGCGTTTGTGAAACTCGCTCGTACCTCAAATTATAGCTCTCAACACAAAACAAAAAATAGACCGAGAAACAGCTTGTAACTCGGAAACCTCGTAGGTCGGAGCACTAGTTAGTCAAGGTACCCCTGTAGTCTTATTTGATAGTAATCATTTGTTTGCACTGATTTCAATCTAATGCAAATATCTTAAAAAATATGTTATTTCCTCTATCATTTGATAGTCATAGAGTTCGAACTCCAGTCGCGCTATTACGTTCAATTTTAGCCTAATACACTTGGGAAAGGTATGGACCCCTTTATCACCCCAGCTATGGGTTAAATAGTACAAATACTGATCTTGTACAAGGATGGCTTTGACATTAAATATTAAGGTTGATATGACGTTAAACAAAGAAACCAAACCATCATTGTGGACTAAACAATTACTACCACTGGGTCAAACGTGGGTAGTGTCACCGCAAAAAACCCCTCTTCATTATTCGGGATGCAGTTATGTCACCGCCCTAAAGTACAAACCTATATGCAGGGGGTGCAATCACGCTCTGAAAGGGCATCTGCAAACGTGGTGTTCAAGGTTGGTGCAAACGTGTAGGTCACCGCCCTAAAGTACAGCATATTCCCCATCTCATGGGGTGCAAACGTTAGTGTCACCTCCCTAAATACAACCCCTCCCATCTGGGGCAGCGGTGCAAACGTGTAGTGTCACCGCCCTAAAAACTAACCCCCTTCATTATGGCGGGATGTTGAAACGTTAGTGTCACCGCCCTAAAGTACAAACCCTCCCTCTCGAGAGCGGTGCAATAGTGTAGAAAGTACAACCCTCCTCATCTGGTAAAATCGGAGGGCCGCTCTAAAATCTAACCCCTTTTCTTCTGGCGGTTGCAACAGTAAACGTGTAGTGTCACCGCCCTAAAACCAAACCCTCCCCATTTGAGAGGGTGGTGCAAACTGGGTAGTGTCACCTCCCTAAAGTACAACCCCTCCTCATCTGGGAGGGCGGTGCAAAAGTGGTAGTGTCACCCCCTAAAGTACAACCCCTCCTCATCTCGAGAGGGCGGTGCAAACGCAGTGTCACCGCCCTAAAGTACAACCAATCTTCATTACGGCAGGGCGGTGCAAACGCGGTAGTGTCACCGCCCTAAAGTACAACCCCTCCTCATCTCGAGAGGCGTGGTGGTAGTGTCACGTAAAATCCAACCCCTCTTCATCTGGTGCAAACGTGGTAGTAGTTGTCACGCCCTAAAATCCAACCCCTCCTCATCTGGACAGTGCGGTGTAAACGTGGTAGTATCAGAGCTATGCCGTCGGGAACTTAAGTTCCTGGTAGGACCAACCAGGCGGACAGATATGACACCCAGTTGTATTAGGACTATAACCCGGCCAAAGGGGCTCTGGTGAAAATTCCAAGAGACATCTTTACGGAAACCTGCGGTTATTCTTGGTCCCCTCGTTCCTGCATCTGTTGGATAATCAGTGTCTACATGCGGGGTTTTGGAGACCGACCGTTTGCGTACTTTTTATTCCTATGATACTTCATCTTTGATACTTAGTGAATTTAATGGCTGGAAACGACTTAACCCACCCCGGGTGAATGCTACACAAAGAAGTCCGGGACTATATGCTGGGTGTGGCGTCAGTTCGATTCCCTCATGTTCATGGAGTTTATTCCACGACGTTCGAGCGGTATGAGACCTTGCGTTGTCTTGCTCGCTTGAACTACTTCGGTCACCTGATATATGCGTCACAAACTTGCACGCATGCAAATATTGCAAAATTTCTGACTCATCCTAGTAATTATTTCAAGGCGACAGACAGGGGAATTGACAGGAATACAAATTGATAGAAGAAGAAAAAATATGTAAAAACAAGGATTAACAAATACAAAGCTACAATATCATATGTACAAATTGGATATAACTTTTAACTATTGAGTTTTAGATTAATAAAGAAAAGAAAAAGAACAGACAGACAGATACCGACAGACGGACAGACTGATATGTCTGCAACGAGACAACTAATTCCTAGAGACCGGCAGAAAACACCATTCATATATTAGATGTTGGGTGGGTAATTACAAATGATGTAGAAATGATGTAGAGGGACAAACAACCCTGGAGAAGGAAATGAAAGACATATCAGCAACACAAATAGGCAGACGCTAGTAAAGATCGGCAAATTAACGTATTGTGAATTGTAACAAAAAAAAAAAAAAAGAAATAAAAAACAAAACAAAAACAAAAAACGCTCATTTAAGCGCGGTATCAATTCCTCGAATCGCTCGAGGAAAATTAGATTTTCATAATCGCAAACCGACACCATTGATGCGTGAAACACATTACAAATATCCATGTTGGTATGCAAAAAAAAAAAGATAAAGAAATAAATGTTATATCTCTTGTTGCTTGGGCGTCCAATCATGTTGGAATGGTTAGCAGGCTAGTCTCGCAGCTCTATTACTTCTGAATAGCGAGTTCGATCCTCGCTGGATGTATTACATTAAAATGAGGAGCTCTCAAAGTAGTTTTTGACTAACGAGAAGAAAACCCATTTGGGTGGAATTAATTGTCTTCCTTCTCCTTATACAGGTTTCCATACCAAGGTTAAAGAGCTCAGTCTGTTCTACTATTTAATCATAGCTGATGAGAGAATATTCGGATTCGTACCTTTCCCAAGGGTATTAGCGCTATGTGAAATACAAACAGTCGCACACAGGATTTGAAATTGCCTTGTCATGTCTATATCTTACGATTACAATTAAGTCACGCCGAAAGCACCGGTACCCAGTAGATCACCGAAGTTAAACAGTGATGAGCCTGTTTAATACTTAATTGGGACCACTTAAGCAACAACGAGTACTGTAACTAATCTGTAAATATCAAAATGACTTGATTCAGCCTTAAATAACATGAAAAGGGTTGATATACCGTAAAACAAAACAGCCATTCTCGCTGGATACCCAATTCTTGGTACCTTGGCGAACGGATTGGGTAAATGCCTATCTATTGTTGCTTGGAAGCTCGGGCAACAAGAACAGACCGACATTACGATAATTTTACTCGCGACGAGCTTGCATGCCGTTGCACCAGTGAAGGTTACCTCCTTTCACGTGGCCACAATAATGACAATGTTTATTCATGCTGAAAATAAGGCATGCAATATTTATGAGCAAGTTGATCTCCACAATTTTTTTACCCTGTTGACGGGCTTAGAATACGCTGATTGTATCCGCAGCAAAAAAAGGGTAATACTCCATTTTCACAAAGGATGTCTCCTATTTATGACACTAAAGTACATCTAATGTTGATCGAGAGATCTAGGGAGTGTGGACTATCCAATAAATGCCATCAGTTTAAGGTCTCTTTGAGGACTAAATATGTGTCTATCTTTTCGTTTTCTTTCATTTTCACTTTGTGATCCACCGGGATCCACTGGATGACAAGTTATCATTTTGTTAATTAATGCTGCTAATTCATGTATTGAAATTACTGTTGCTGGCTGTTATAATTAGTCTTTCTTTGCTCTTTTTCGAGTCTTCTTTCCTCTTCTATTCTTGACACATATAGTCTGTCAGTATCATTTCTCGAGTGTAATGCCTTGTGCATTAGCATCAAATTCTTTGTCCTTTGGTCCATCTGTCGGAGTTCCTCCCTTGTCCATTTTACGAATGGTCTAGGGTATGTTACAAAGGGGACAGCCCAGGTGGGTGGTAAGTGGCCGTAAAACAGCTGTTTTGTAGGTTGATTCTCCCAGGAATTGTTCAAAGCAGCACGTTGAATCATTGTGTAGTTTCCATCTAGGCTCTTCTATAAGAGTGTCCTGGGTGGTGTTGTATACTCTCTTTACTTCTATTATTCTTCAGCTCATCTTTAGTATCTTACGTTCTTCTTCTAGCGTCTTGACTTCATCTTGGGGACTTCGTGTCTGGTCTTCCATTAGGGATTTCTCTTTATCAGAAGCCCTGTGTCATTGGTAGATTTTAGATAATAACCCAAGACTTCGATTTGCTTTAGATCATATTTCATTCCGAAATCCCCACCAGACTACCTGTGCAGATTGAGTCAGCTGTGCGCTTAACACGATTTACCACCTTCGTGGTTTTGACCGATGCTGAACTAAAACTCTCTTTCTAATCTAAACCGGAAGAGGGTCTTCTCCACCGATTCTCACAGTATCCACCGGAAGGATCAGGATGAGGTCAAGCCTTTTCACTCAATCCTTCAAGGCCACCGGCTGCAACTTATAACAGCCATTTTGGTTTCTACACTACTGTAAATAAGTGTTAGGGTACTAACAATTGTGTAACAGGTGGGACACAAAACTGCATTTTGTACTGAGGCTCCATTTCCGCACATCTATTGACTGTGAATTATACTTTCATTGTCATTACTCCGAGGTCTAATCTAAAACGGAGCGATAGAACCTAATAAGGATCCATCTATGAGTAAAATAGATCTATTTAAAAATGGGCCATATTCAGTAGGACCGAATGCAAATAAAAATCTAATTAAGAAATAATTACAAGAAATATAAATATAGACGTACATTCCTTAACCTCTAAGAATAAAATAACCCTTGATAGGTTGGCATGCTTTTAAAATCAGTCAATGAATCAATCAATCAATCAACTGTGTGTGTCTTCGAAGTTGTTGTAGGTGACTCACCTATGACACGAACATGGACTTACCCAAAGGGTACATATGTGGCAGAGTAAAACTACTCAGTCGAGTAGTTCTAGAAACAGTCTTCGTGCATGCTGAACAAGGAAACCCTTCCATTGTGTGTGATATGTATTGCTGAATACAATCTGTTCTCTACATTTTTATACCTGTGTTGAGTTACTATTTATTGACCCTTTAATAGGTCATAACACAAGTACTATTACTTTTGTTATTTTAAGTTTAATTAATTTTGATAAATATCTCATAGGTCCATCCAGATATTCATTTTTGTATCTTTACTCCCGAATCATTGTGTCTATGCATTACCCACATCTACTTGCCATGTCATTATAACTTTCTCCTGGGCAGCGCTCAATTTGGCCTTGCTTGAAGTAAATCCTTGTATACATAGGGATTGATACAATCAACGGCTTCAGGTATCCATTGGGGCTTCTTGAAACTTATACCCCAGGGATAAGGGCGGACTACTGTCCTGGGTATTTGAGAGCTGTACAATATCAATGCAGGAAATACAAACCGGTCGAAATTGAAAAGAATGGAAAAATCTTACAATACGAAGAAGAAGAGTCCAAT
>CM042163.1:29283653-29316153 GCA_023376005.1 Doryteuthis pealeii
GACAGACAGATACAGAGTGGAAGAAAAAGAAAAAGAAGATGATTCTGAAGAGAGAGAGAGAGAGAGAGAGAGAGAGAGAGAGAGAGAGAGAGAGAGAGAGGGGGAGGGGAGAGGGAGAGAGAGATAAACAGGTTGGAAATGAAAGAAAGGCCATTTTAAAGAGAGAGACAGAGAAAGAGTGGAAGGGAGAGACAGAGAAAGTGAGAGAAGGAGAGAGGGAGAGGGAGAAAGGTTAGTTAAAACAAATGGTTGGAAATAAAATAGAAACCATTTTGGTGAGAGAAAGGGGGGGGGGAGAGAGAAATGGTGAAAGTGAGAATGAGAGAATGAGAGAGAATGAAAGAAAAAGAGAGAAAAAGTAAGAAATGAAAGAGAAGCCATTTTGAAAGAGAGACATAGAGAGAGAGAGAGAGAGGAGAGAGAGAGAGAGAAAAGAGGAGAGGAGAAAGAGAAGAGAGAAAGTTAGTAGAAAAAAAAAAAGGCTGGAAATTAAAGAGAAACCATTTGAAGAGAGAGAGAGAGAGAGAGAGAGAAAGAGAGAGAAGAGAGAGAGAGAGAGAGAGAGAGAGAGAGAGAGAGAGAGAGAGAGAGAGTTCAGTTAAATCAAAAAGGTAGAAAATAAAATAGAAGCCGTTTTGAAAAGACGTATCTAGAGAGATAAATAGAGAGAGAAAGGGGGGGGAGAGAAAGAGAGAGAACTCAGTTATAAAAAAAAAAGTTGGAAATGAAAGAGAAGCCATTTTGAAAAGATTTTTTTTTTTTGTAAACGAAACAAAACAAGACAAGACAAAAGAAAAGCCCGGAGAAGGTATTGAATGATTCTGATGAAAAATAGATGAAAAAAAGATCAATGAGAATAAAGGAAAAACTAAAAACTAATTCGAAAGCGGAATCTAATCTGCCATATTTTTTACCGTCACTTATTGTGCAATTCGGTTCAACAAGGACGGGTCAGCTGTTTGCTCATAATTCAACGCGGGAACTTCCAAGTGGATCGGGTGGTGTACGCATGCGCCGATTTCATGGCCTTAGATTGACAGCGATTCAATAATGAGAACTAAAACAAAAAAGCTGCTAAAATGGCGGACAGTTCTTATTTGAGATGAAGGAGAGATTATTAATTAGATACAAGCGGAAACAGAGAAAAGAAAAAAGGATAAAATTGAAATTAGATACAAGTGAATAGGGACGAGAGATATGTGATATGGAGCAGGGAGATGGAAAAGCAGGCAGGAAACAGGGAACATACACACACATATATATATATACACACACACATACACACACACGTATATATATATATATATATATATATATATAATATATATATGTAAACTGCTAAGAGAATAAGCGAAGAGAAATACAAGAATGACGTATATATAGAGAAAGAAAGATGCAAAAATAAGGAAAGAAAAAAAGAAATACGTAGTGCAATAACGATGGATAGATCTATTAAGAAATAAATAAAGAAAAAAAGAAAAAGAAAGAAAGAAAAGAAAGAAAGAAAGAAAGAAAGGAAGGAAGAAAGGAAGAAAGAGGAAGGAAGGAAGAAAGAATAGATGGAATAAAAGCTTAGAGCATAAACAAAAAGAAAAAGGAAACAATGGAAAGGAAAGAAAGCAATCACGAACGAAAGAAAAAAAAAGGAAAAGAAAGGCAGAAAAGTAGAAAACAAATAGTGGTAAAAATAAAGAGAAAAGCAATAGAAAAGAAAGAGAGAAAGAAAGAGGCAAAAATAAAGAAAGAATTGGTGTAAAAAGAAAGAAAGAAAGAAAGAAAGAAAGAAAGAAAGGGAAAATACAGTGCAAAAGAGAAAAGAAAGAAAAATCGATAGAACACAATTTGTTAAACAGAAAGAAAGAAACAAAAAAAGACAAAAAGAAAGAAAATTATTAAAGAATAGAAAGAGAAAATTAATGAAAAAAAGAAAGAAACAATTAATGAAAAATAAATAAATAATTAGAGGATAAGAATGAAAAAGAAAGAAAGAAGGAAATAAGAAAGAAAATATAATTTAAGAAAAAAGAAAAGAATAAACAACGGAATAGGAAAGAATGAAGGAAAGTAATGACTAAGAAAGAAAGAAAAAAGAATGATTGACGTTTAGAAAAAGTCAATTACGAAAGAAAAAGGAAACAAAATTTGGTTTCATGTTTGTTTTTTCTTTTTTTCTTTTTTGGCTTTAATGGCTTATAAAACTTCGTGGGTTATTTAATGCCTAAGCTATTATTGTAGAAGAACAATAATTGTTCTGTTTAGCCTATAGCTGAGAGATTTATACCTTTCCCAATAGTATTAGTCCGAGAGTGAATGTAATTAGTGCAACTGGAGTTCGAACTCGCTTATTACGATGCTGTTGTCCAGCACCTTAGCCACTACACCACTAGGACCTCCGCTCCCAATAAACAAAGTAATGTCGAATTAACAGCATAATGACGGCGTATAATATGGAGGCCCTCTCCCACCATTACCAGGGATCATAGGCGCTACCTATGGCGGGCATGAATTTTATGGAACGATCACAAGTTCAAACAACGCCACGAGTGCTGTGGGAAAATGCACAGGCTCTCATTAGAGTCAGTCACTTGAAACTTAAGATATTCAACAAGTGACAATTAATACCGAGACAAAAAGTTAAGTCAATTGATTTGGGGCTCAAGCAAAAACGACTCCCCTATCAGGACCGGGTGGGACTCCACTTATCCATTTTTACCAGTTTGAAGATGTAACATCCGTAATAAAAACGTATATGAAAACCGGAAAAAATCGTCGGGGTTAAGTGACAACTTTCGAAACACGACACAATGCAACATTGTTGATGTTGTTGGTGGTGGTGATGGTGCTGCTGGTGCATTTCGCACAGACAATTCTCCTGTTAATGACCTAACGTCTACTCTACTTGAAAAAAGAAAAAGAAAAAAAAAAAGAAATAACACCAAAGAAATATCCCTATTTCATCACCTTTGTTCATTTATATATCACCACCACCCCACCACCACCACCATCATCATCATTATCCTTATCATCATCAATTCGTGCTGACAGCACGGATCTCTATGATCTCTCTGTATCCGTACTTATCAGTCATCACTCTTGAAAAATCGTCAGCACGACATTGAGTGACCGTACATAGCTCTTGTTACCAAGTTTTTGCTCGTCGAACAACACTGATCAGTCCATGTGGGACTGGGGAACGTCACTTATGAGTTTATCATTGTTTCTCCTGCATATTGTTTGTGTGATAAGAGGTAAGTGACCGTACAGCAGTTTTCTTGTGGGGTGCTGCTTTCAGGATTTGTTCAAAAGATCACGCAGCATTTTTTGTAGTTCCCATCTAGCTCTTCTCTAAAGTGTTTCGTTAAAGTCCATGTGGTACAGCCATAGTTTAGTACTAATACAGCTACAACTTGTGAAAATTGTGGTTTTATCTTATGAGAGAGATCAGATTTCAGTCACTGCTTTTCCTTATATTGGCATCATTTAAGTTGATGAGATATTGCTACCAAGAAATATAATCTTGTCTACAAATTTCGGGAGTTTGCTATCTTCTCCGAATAGTTTTATTTTTAAAGATTTTACTTCATTTCACATTGGATGCGAATGAGAAACAAGATATTATAAATCTTTACATCTTTGGAAGTTATATATATATAATGGACTCTCCCGTCGATTTTCGACGTATGAGGGTTCATACACACAATGAACTCCCACACAGGGATTTGTTTATAGTGGTGAAGGCTTGTGTTGGACCATCCATATTTTTTGGCACAGTCGATAGGAAAGAATTGGCGCATCAAGGGTTGCCACAAACAATCAACGACCGACCGCAGGAATTTTGAATTCAGAGTTATCCCTCTCCTAGACTGATTACTTACCCAAGGCTGAAGAGCCCAGTCCGCCCTACTATTTAACCCATAGCTGGAGGGAGAATATATGGATTCATACCTTTCTCAAGGGTATTAGCGCGAAGTGAAATGGCATCAGCTTCATTTAGGAATTGAACTCGAATCGACGAGTCCATTTTCCACGACGCTAACCACTAGCCCACGCGCCTCCATCCATCAGCTTCGTCTAGGAATTGAACTCGAATCGACGAGTCCATTTTCCACGACTCTAACATATATATATATATATATATATAATATATATATATATATATATTATCATTATTATTATCATTATTATGGTACACAGTAAACCTACTTGGTTTCACATAAGGATCTTCAGGGTTTAAATCCACTGAAAAATCAAGATATTGATTATTATAGCTGATTGCACGTGTGTATTTTGGGCAATTTTGGCATTGTGACCAATTTCACCGGTAAGTCACCTTTTTCATATATATATATATATATATATATATATATATATATATATGTATATATCGTCAGAGATACGTCGCTAAGTGACCATTTAATAGACACCTGAGAGCAAGGAAAGGAACATTTAAAATTAGAAAAAAGAAAAAAAGCCATTCTACAAAACACTTCGACAAAAGGCAGAAGTCTGTGTGAATTTAAAATAAGATTAAAGATAAAATGATATTCATCATTTTGAATTTTGGTCATTATATTAACCTCAAGAGAGAAATTGAATCTCTTATAATCGCAGCACAAGACAATGCCATAGGAACAAACTATATAAAGGCAAAAATAGACCGAGCAGGATAACAAGTACAGAATTTGTGGGGACAGAGACGGAATTGTTAATCATATGATAAGTGAATGCTGTAAACTATCACAAAGAGTGTACAAGACTAGGCACGATTCTGTGGGAAAGGGAATTGTGCAAAAATTCAATGTTCACCATACAACTAAATGATATATGCACAAGCCCGAACCTGTCCCGGAGAATGAGACGCTTGACATTCTCTAGGACTCCAAGGTATTGGCGGATCACCTAATCCCGGTCAGGAGACCGGACGTAGTATTGATTGACAAGAAGAAGAGAACCAGTCATCTCGTGGATTGTGCCGTCCCGTGAAAATGAAAGAAAGCAAAAAGATAGACGAATACTTGGACCTTGCCAGAGAACTGAGAAAACTGTGGAACAGAAAAGTTATGGTCGTACCAATTGTAATTGGTGCCCTTGGAACGGTCTCCAAAATTCTGGAAAAGAATTTTGGGTAACTGAAAATCAGAGGAAGAATCGTGACCATCCAAACTACAGAACTGTTAGGATCGGCTAGAATACCCAGACGAGTCGGAAGACCTGAGGAGACTTGGTGTCACTCCCGCCTCCAGTGGACCACCGGCTATGGCAGGTGTAAAAAAACTCAATGATATTATTATTATTATTATTATTATTATTATTATTGAGCTTTTCACATCAGCTTTAGTTACTGGTATTTCACTGGAATCTGAGTGACAGCAAGTCTCCTCAGGTCTCCAGGACTCTTCTGAGTATTCTGGCATATTGACGCAATGCAGTATTCTGGATGATCTTAATTTTTCCTCTGATTTCCATTATTATTATTATTATTATTATTATTATTATTATTATTATAACCGATCTGAAAGTAATGCTTCCTTTTCGTTTCAACGGGAATCACAATGGACATTGGGAACAAAATAACACTACTTGATAGAGCAAGTTTTCAGTTACAAAACACTACTTTCAACATTGGCACCACTTTTGACAATGCATTTTCGACAGCAATCAACAAGAACCTGAACTTTAGGATGAGGTCACGCTAAGCACAAAATCCCTCAATATCATCGTAGTTAAGCATCGAAGGTCTTATTCGATATTTAGATGAGTAACTACTTAGTAAGAGAAAGTACTGTAAGCAAGTTGAGGCTTGTGTGCTAGTCAAAGAAAAGCGAAGGAAATAATAAAGGCCCTTTCCTTCTTATATATTTTTGTGTATATGAGTGTTTCCTTTTGATAGTATTATAAAAATTGACGAGTATTCTTTCTTTCTTTCTTTCTTTTTCTTTCTTTTTAATGTCTAATTCTTTGCAATAGTATTACAGAAATCAAGGGACATATTTAATGTTCTTTTTTCTTTCGTTCTTTCTTTCTTTCTTTCTTTCTTTCTTTCTCTTTACTTTTTTCTTTATTTCTTTTGTGTAACCTTTCTTATTTACAATAGTATTATAGAAACCAATGAGCATTATACTGTGCTTCCTTTATCTTTTACTTTGTCATTCTTTCTTTTTTTCTTTCTTTCATTCTTTCTTTCTTTTATCTTTGATTGATTATTCTTTCTTTTTATTTCATTTTGCTTTTTGCTTTCTTTTGTCTTTCTCTTTTTTTTTCTTCTTTCTTTCAGTCTTTTTCTTTGATTTTCTTTCTTTCCTTCTGCCGTTTTCTTCATTTTATGTTGAGGCTATACATTTGCTTTTTGCTTTCTTTTGTCTTTTCTTTCTTTCTTTCTTTTTTCTTTCTCTTTCTTTCTCTTTTTTCTTTTTTTCTTTCTCTTTTCTTTCTCTTTTTCTCTTTCTCTTTTCTTTCTTTCTTTCTTTTTCTTTTTCTTTCTTTTCTTTCTTTCTTTTTTTTCTTTTTCTTTTCAGTTTTCTTTATTTTCTTTCTTTACTTCTTCTATTTTCTTCCTCTTTACTTTTATTAGTTCTTTCTGTCTTTCATTCTCTTTGAATTTTGTCTTTGTTTCTTTTTTCTTTCTCTTTGCTTTTTCTTTCTTTTTCTTTCTATTTCTTCTTTCCTTCTTTTTCATTATCTTTGATTTCTTATTTCTTTTTGTTTCTCTTTCCTTTTCCCTATCTTTCTTTCTTTTATGTCTATTTCCTTCTTTATGACAATATTACTGATTCAATGAATACTTTACTTTTATATTCTTTGTTTTCTTATCCTTGCTTCTTTCTTTTTCTTTTTTTTCTTTTTTCTTTCTCTTTCTTTCTTTCATTCTTCTCAATTTTCTTTCTTTCTTTCTTATATGTCTCTGTTTATAACTGTCTCTCTCCTTAAGATATTACTACAAAAGTCAAACGAGAATACTTTCTTTAAAGCGAACAATGAGAATGTCGTTAGTATCTAGCTATGTCGTCCTTTGTAAATAAAGAAGGTTTACACAGACCACTGACCGATTCTTGGAGAAGAAAAAAACCGAATGAAAGGCGGGAGTCAAGATGTCGACCATAAGCAGCTGAAATAATACCGATCTGGCCTCGTTCGACTTCCATAGATGTCTCTGTTGGTTTCCTTCCCGATTGGCTTACTAGAACCCAATGAAAAGACCGTCGAGGTTCGGCGCCGGAAGTTCTTTTTAGTTGACCAGTCGTCTGTTTTCGTTGACCATTGGTCAGTTGCGCGATTCACTTGGTTGAACAAATAAGCACCAGGTCCAATTATGGACCCAACAATGGACGCAGGCAGCAGCAACGCAATTCTCTTTAGTCAGTCAGTCGGTCGGTGTGTCTACTTATGATTACTCATTTTCAAGCTAGTCATACTTACGGTCGTCTGAGGCTATACATTCTTTCTAAATCCGTCCTTCCATGATATAATGTATATCACTGAATCTAAATAAATAAAAATTGATTTCAGGTTGATCACCGCGAATTGAATCTAAAATATTTCACTCACGAAACTAAGCAGTTTCTTTTCTTTTTTTTAAAGTATATCAACCTTCATGGCTTTTTCAATGCCAAAACCATCCTTGTAGAAGAACAGTAGTGTACTATTTAACCAATAACTGCGGAAATATGAGGGTTCCTACCTTTCCCAAGGGTATTCGTCCGAAAGCAAACGTAATAGTGCGACTGAATTTCAAACTAACTTTCTACGATGTTGCAGTCTATCAAGTTAACCCCAATGCTACTGACCGATTCTTGGAGAAGAAAAAAAAACCGAATGAAAGGCAAGAGTCAAGATGTTGACCATAAGCAGCTGAAATAGTACCGATTTGGCCTCGTTCGACTTCCATAGATGTCTCTGCTGGTTTCCTTCCCGATTACCCACTGAAAATGCTCAAATAAAAATAGATGGTCATACATGAAAAGAGCGAGGGAAATAACAGGTAATATCACTCACTTCAGAGCCGAACTGGTAGTAATGGTTTCAAAGTAGTGACTCCACACTCTTCAAAGTTCCAGAACTGGAGCCTCACCACCGGATACCATTCAGTTTTATACCCGGAATAGTATTTTTAAATAGGACTTTATATACAATTGAATATATATTCAATCATGGTTTGATTTCTTTGTTTAATGGCACACCAATATCTGTGGATTATTTAATGCTAAGACTATCCTTGTAGAAGAACAGTAGTGATAATATTCAACCCATAGCTGGGAGATAAGAGGTTTCATACTTTTATTGAGAGCATGTGTCCGAAAGAGAAAGTAGTATCCCGACTGGAGTTCGAACAAGCATCAGTTTACGAATAATTTCACAAGCAGTTGATTGTAATGAAACAAGATAAAGTGAGAAGTATTAAAATTCACAGTAGGTAGAAATCTAAACCAGAAAATGGAAATACTGATATATATATATATTATATATATATATATATATATATATATAAACAGAAAATTGCAGAAACACGCACAACCTATGTATATATATATATATATATATATGTATATGTGTATATATATATGTATATCAATATATGTATTGATCAAAGCCTGAAGAAGATACCAGAATATCTGAAACACGTGTTGCGTATATAAAATAAAAAGAATAAAACATTTTTTATGAGAACAATACATTTTTCGGACTTACTTCTTTTTTATAAAATATTAAATTTTCTCCCGTTGGAACCAGAACAACATTATATATATATATATATATATATATATATATATATATATATATATATATAGAGAGAGAGAGAGAGAGAGAGGGAGAGGGAGAGGGAGGGAGTGATGGGGGAAGAGAGGTGCTGAAAAGACCAAAAAGCGAAATAATAAACATCCAGGCTATCTGTCATATTCATTTTGAATTTCAACACAATTGGCGCCCTGTCGATGTGGTTTAGAATATACGCTGACTGCACCCTCTGCAGGCTATTACCTCCGTAAAACATAGGGGTGTTCTAGGTATGACACTAAACTGCCTATACTGATGAGGCTCCAATTCTGGAGATGTAGGAAATAACAGATTTATATATAATCATTGTCATTCGTGTAATTTAATGTGTTACCCATAGTAACAGAATGAAACCAGGTAGAGAAGCATTCTAGTCTGTAAGAGTACATTCTGCTAAATAATAAATGTTCTTTACAATGTTCACCATCTTCAATTTCATTATACGAATGTTGCCAAATATCATTATTTTCTTCTTGTGTCTCACGTAAAATGTTTTCCAAAGATACTTGGTAAACGTAATCAATCGGATAGAACTATATATATATATATATATATATATATATATAGTAGAAAATTCTTATATATCCACTACGGTTTCACTGTTTACAAATATCTTCAGGATATCATGAAGAGGTATGTAAATACAAAGATTCCTGGTAGATATATTACATTTTTCAACAAGAAGTAATGCTCTATGTTTATGAAACATATCGAGCAACCTTTAAATAAATTACTAATGCTGCTACGGAGAAAACGCTAGAGCGGCAACAGAACAATATATATATATATATATATATATATATATATGTATATCTAATGAGTCAGACGAACCAACAATAAGTTTCACTTAATGCTCTTCAGGGCTAAGATCTGAGTCAGATCTTAGCCCTGAAGAGCATTAAGCGAAACCTATAGTAGGTTGGTCTGACTCATTAGATTTATCTTTATTATTTGCTCTACTTAGGTATTGAGCACTTTTTACTTATTAGCTTTAGTCTCTTGGCGGGTTTGTATGAATATATATATCTTATATATATGCATATAAATTGTTTTTTTCTTTTGGCAAAGATATTGTGCTAATAGATTATTTTTTATTGGTACGATTATCTTGGTCTTTTCTTTTTTACAAAAATGTTTTTCTTCCCGGTTGATGTTTGGTAATATATTTTTACAATCAAACTATTTGCTGGGTTTTTTCTCACCGCGAGGATTTACCAACAAGTTTGGTATATTAAATTATATATATATATATATATATATATATATGTGTGTGTGTGTGTGTGTGTGTGTGTGTGTGTGTGTGTCAGTGCGCGCGCGCGTGTGTGTGTGTATGGGCGTGCGGGTGTGTGTGTGTAAGTTAGGGTAGCGAAGGCATAAAGTCAACAGTCTTGGTAACTGTCAGTTTCTCGCTTATGCGATTTTCAAACCAAGTCGTTATAGTCACATTCTCAGAACAAAACAAGCTACTTAATAAACTACTGGAGCGAATATCCAAATGTAGGTATGAAAACAAGTTCTCATCAAGGCGCCTGAAAAATAATGACACTATGAACTTAATAGATAAATGAAATAATAAGTAAATAGAAATGAATAATATAAGATGATAAAGTAAAAATAATAGAATATGTATATAAGAGAATAATTGAAAATAAAAATAAGACAAATTTCAAGATAAAAATATAGATAGGAAGAAATTAATAATAATAATAATAATAATAATAATAATAATAATAATAATAATAATAATAATAAGGATTGGAAAAGGGTCTGGAATGTTTGGAAATCAGAGGAAGGATTGAAACCATTCAGAACACTGCACTGCTACAATCTGCCAGAATACTCAGAAGAGTCCTGGAGACCCGAGGAGACTTGCTGTCACTCAGACTCCAGTGAAAGACCATCAGCTAATGCTGATGTGAAAACTCAAAAAGAGCAAATAATAATAATAATAATAATAATAATAATAATAATAATAATAGTAATAGACTCCTAGTGACTTGTTGTCACTCAGACACCAGTAAATGATCATGAGCTCACGCTGGTGTAAAAAAATTATAAAAATCCCAAGAATAAATTAACCGTAATAAAAGAAATAAAATAACAATTCATAAAATTAATCTATAATCTAGAACACCCTTCACAGAATGACACTTAAACTAAACCAGCTTTCTCGTCATGAACCAAAACCTTAACCATCCTTCACATGATGCACCCTATAACAAAATATAACGAAAATACGAATGCTCGTAATCCTTTGGTTAGAAAATTGCATAGGCAAAAAACTTTATGTCTTCACTAACCTTAGCTATATATGCTCTATCAATGATATTGCGCACTAATTACTTATGAATATCGCAAACTAAGGGGCTGGCATAGCTCAGTCGGTAGAGTGTTCGGCTAGAAGCCACAAGGTTCCTAGTTCGATACCGGTCCTCGCCAACTCAGCAACAGTAGCAAAGGATCTGTGCAGTAAAGTAAGGAGCAGATGATAGGTGTGCGCTCCACTTCAGATGCTAAAATAATCTCCTTGGTTTAGCGCTAGTGAAAAGGGGATAGACTCCCTCGTTGTCTGGCTGATACCGACATTAGGCCGCTCCGACAACTTTATTATATATATATTATATATATATATATAATAAATGAAGACAGGGGTTCCCGTGGCGTAGTGGCTAACGTTTTTGACTTGTAGTAAGGGGGGTTCGAACTCCAGTCGCGCTATTACATACAAAGGTATGACCCCCTACTCCTAGTTACGGGTTAATAGCACCAATCTTTCTACATAGATAGCTTTGGCATTAATTAACCTACAAAACTTGATATGCCATTCACTTGGTTCGAAGATCGTATAGGCGTTGACTTCATCTTCACGATACCATAATATATATATATATATATATATGTTAAAATATAGGTACAAGTGTTAACCTACTCGTGTTTCAACATGAGTATCTTCAGGGTTAAATCCACTGAATTAATCAAGATATTGATTAATTGCACGTGTGTGTCTTTCGCGATAAACGGTTCGTTATCTGACTCACCTTTCTGAATTTTGCATCAACTAACCATCGTAACCATATTCACCGGTAAGTCACCTTTTCCATTATATATATATATATATATATATATATATATACATGTTGTACATTTTATAATGGCTTATATCGTCAACACCAGACGGTGAGATCTATAATTAGAAAATGTTTATTAGGCGTAGGTGGGGTATGTTTCAAATTAGCTGCAACTGTTTTAGTCGGATATCTGAGGCATTTTTTATTTAGAGGTCTATATGGCAACACATATATATCGATTCTATTTGAAAGCGATGTTTTGAGGATTGTTTAGTTCAATCTTGAATCCACTCAGTGTGGGGGAGGAATTTTCAGTGTTTAGAGAGGTTTTATCTCTTGTGTTTCTATTATCGTCGTGATACTGCCCAATATATATATATATATATATATATCGGTGCGTGTGTGTGTGTGTGTGTGTGTGAGAGAGAGAGAGAGAGAGAGAGAGAGAGAGAGAGAGAGAGAGAGAGAGAGAGAGAGAGAGAGAGAGAGTATCTGCCCTTTATTGGATTGGTTGTTTACGTTACGGACGCGCACATGATTTAGCATTAATCTTATTGAGATTAACAACTTGCCAAATCCTTTAATCTAAAGCAATATATTTTATCGTCTAATCCGATTGAAATAATTGGACATAGTCAACACGCACATCATGCAACTGTTATATCATAGTCAACCTCTATCACAATTTAAGACCGACTAAACGAGTTTTCATACCGGTACTAACTGTTAGCCCCCATTGTAGTTCAAGTGGCAACAAGTTCTTCAGAGGGAGAGAGAAAGGGAAAGAGAGTGAGAGTTAGAGAGAGAAGAGAGAGTCAGTTTAAACAAAATGTTGGAAACGAAAGAGAAGCCATTTTGAACCATTATTTCAACTGAAGTAAGTTGAAATAATGGCTACCCTACTTGCTAAAAATGATAGGCTATGCTATTCATTATATAACAGTCTTCTCAATTATTCAGGGCTCTGGTTAATACATATTTACCAACTCCTCCGCACGAGCTGGATGCGACACAAGGTCAGTTGATTACGCGGAGTTTAACAGGTTTTAATTCAGAGTTTTCCTTCTCCTAGACTGGTTACCTAGCCATGGTTAAAGAGTCCAGTCTGCCCTGCTATTTATCCATAGCTGGAGGGAGAGTAGGATTCATACCTTTCCCAAGGGTATTAGCGCCATGTGAAATGCCAACGGCTTCGTCCACGAATTGAACTCGCGTTGACGAGTCCATTTTCTACGACACTAACCATTAGACCACGCGCCTCCATCAGCCTCTATGACAGTAGTTCGATGGTTTGGCTGTAACCAATCCTTCCACAGATTTTACAGTTAGAGTTTCATCAGTTTCTTCAGGGTGGAACGGGGAGTAATGAAAATAAGGTGGAACTTCACACTTCCTGGAGGTTCAGAAATTAAGCTTCACCAACATATGTATTTTAGTGCCATCCTCAGGACACCTTTTTTGGCAGTGTTGGGGTGGCGGTTATCACCCTTCTGCAAAGTATGTAGTCGGCGTATTATAGGCCCACTGACAGGTCATGGCCTTATGATATTTATATTTTAATTATCGGGATATACTCCGTAGATGAAATACAAAATTCCTTCTACGCTATTTGATTTCTTGTAAAATATCTGCTACCCCGTTGAGTGTTATAAAATAATGGATCAATATGAACACATGAGGAAATAGATAAATAGTATTAACAGACTAATATAGTTAGAATACATATGAACCAATATATATATAATATATATAATATATATATATATATTATATATAAATATAAGCCTAATAGCTAGAGATATCTACCTAGTTTTCTCCTTAGGGATCATCAAGGATAATTCTGACTGAAGTGGTTTGATGCAAAAGACATTTTATTGTTAAAACTGACACAAGGAAGCATAAAAAATAGCATAAAAGGAGAAAGTGAAAAATTTAATGTTGAATTCTAAATTTTATTGGTTAACACACACACCACACACACACACACACACACAACACACACATTATATAGTATAATAGTAATAAATATAGATAGATAGATAGATAGATAATAGTATAGAGTAACATAGATATATAGATGGAGTAAGTATACACAGACTAAGGTATTATGAACAAATTATTAGAGTTAATATGAACTGACAAACACACAACCACACAAACATACACATACACCACACACATAATAATATATATAACAGATACACATACACACAGCACACAGCACACAATATATTATATATATATACTTATAGTATATATAATAGAGAGAGAGAGAGAGAGAGAGAGTGAAGAGAGAAAAAGAGATTGAGAGAGATAGGGAGGAGAAAGACATATAAATAGACAGATATATATAAACAAACTAATATATATATAATATATATATCGGTAGATATGAACAGACAGAATGAAATAGATAGATAAGAGCAGAGATAGATATAAACAGATCTTAGATAGATTGATAGATTAGATTAGATAGATATGAACAGACCTAGATGGATCGATAGATAGATAGATATAAACAGACTTGATATATATATATATATGATAGTATAGATAGATAGATAGATAGATACAGATAGACACATACATACATTGATAGATAGACAGAAAGATGAATAAAAAGACGGAATGAAAAAAATGTGTTCGTCTGAAAGACATCATTTTTGGTTCGAACGTGCAGAGTTTCACCCCCACCCATCCGCCTACAATAAATTAGGGATGATCTGCTTTGTATATTATTTTTGACGAATCCTTCAGCCCTATTTCATTTTATTCCATCCAAACAAAGCACTCCTTTAGAATAAGATCGATGGAATTTGGCCTGCTACTACGTTAAGCTGAATTTATTACCATGTTTGCAGAACTATCCTGAAGCTTAGCGCGTCCTCAAGCGACAAGGACTATTCTAAGAAACGCGAGGAATGTTCTCAATGATAAACCTTAAAGGATATATACCGTAAATGCCTAGAAGCTTTTGAACTGGAGTCTTTGACTGGAGGCAAATATGAGATGACCTAAATTACTATTAACCTACAAATAAAAAAAAAAAATCCTTAAAATTAAAATCACTTTTTTTTCTCCCCAAAATCTTTCTAGATGTAAAAGAAAAAAAATAGTGAAAGAAAGGGGAGATAAGAGTGAAAGAAAGAGAAGTGAAGAGAAGAACGAGAGATAAGAGCAGAGTGAAGGGAAAAAGAGTGAAAGTGTCCCAAAACTGTAATCTATATATTAATACGTTTGTACTTCTGTGTGTCAGGCCCTGTCATCATCACAGATAAAGAAAATGGACAATTGCGTTTTAATTGTGAGGAAAGAAAGGTGAGAAAAAGGACATGCTACACATAAGAAAAAAATAAAATGTAAGAAAGAAAATAAAAGAAAGAATGACAAAAGAAAGAGGGGGAAAATAGAGAAAAAGGTATAATTCCATGTAAAATCATCCAGGCAATGTCACCCAATTTTAAGCTATTGATGATTTCTGATTTTTCATAGTAAGATCAATATCTCGATGTGGCACTGCATCTATGACAATTTTTTTCTATTATTATTTCACATATTTTGAAACATATTTGTACCAAAAGATAGTTTGATTTTTGCTCAGAACTGAAGCTACAACAATTTGCAAAAAAATTAAGATTTTGCACATTCAATTTTTCTGAAATTTTGTCCGGGTAGACTATGTTAAATTTAGAAAAACCCACAAAATTTGAACTTCCAATTCCAAAAATTGTTAATGGTAAAAAGAGTTAAGTCGATTTTTAGCTCTACAAATTTGGTGGAGTTAACGTTAACATAGTCCACACCTGAAAAAATTTCAGAAAATTTGAACGGGGTGGGTGACAATTTTACTTTTTTCTGGATTGTTTAACATGAATTACCCCAAAGAGAGAGAGAGAGAGAGAGAGAGAGGAGAGAGAGAGAGAGAGAGAGAGAGAGAGAGAAGAGAGAGAGAGAGCAATCTGTTTCAATGGAATGGAAATGAAAGAAGAAAGGAAAGAAAGAAAATAGAAAGACACACAGAGAAAGATTATCATATTTTTTACAAGTGGAACAATTTGCACTAGCTCTTAAATTATACATATCAAGTGTAGTAATCTTTAAATTTTCATATTCCCATCATGGTGTAATGGTTAGCAAGCCAGTCTCGCCGATCCATTACTACGGAATAACGAGTTTGGTCATAACTAGATGCCCCATATTTGTAATCTTGTGTCACATCCTACCCGTGGCGAAAGGACTCATAATAGATACTATTACACAGAGCAACATACTTGTCTATTGATAATCCTATATGGTTAAATCTGTTGTTCATTGAAAACTTAATTGAATTAGCCAACCCTTTTAAAACCAACATGGCTGAATTAACAGTATATATATATATATATATATATATATAATATATATATATAATATATATAAAAATCCCTCGTGCTTTGAAAATTAAAATTCCACATGACTTCCAGCCATCTTCTCTCCGTTTCAAAATCCGTCGCATGCGGCATGATGTCATTATAACTGTCTTTCTCGACCGCGTTTGAACACTTTCTTCACGTGATTTTAAAAAAGTTCTTTTTTCGAACATTTCAAAAATTTTCCGCGTTCCAACGAATTTTATTTAAAAAAAAAAACGATTTACTCTGAGGAAGGTTGATATTTCTTTGTGTGTGGAACATTTCTACATTTTTTCTATTATTATTATTATTATTCATTTCATTTTGCTATTTAAAAATAATAATAGATAGAATAATGTACAATTATTAGATAGATAACATACAGTACACCTGGATAAATCCTGACCGAAACACGTGTAAGTTAAATTAATTGAAATAATCCTATTTTATCCATTCTATACTTTCTTTCCTTTTTCTTTTTTCAACTATATATATATATATATATATAATATATATATATATATATATATATATTCTACACGGAGGCACCCGTGTGCAAATGGTTATCGTATATAGTTGACAACTCGATTTCAAATCCTGGAGAATGCTGTTTGCTTTTCATTGGGAAAAGTGTTATCCAACTATTCTCCTTTCATCTATGGGTAAATAGTAGCATGGACTAGACACTTTAAACTTGGTCAGGCAACCAGTTTAGGAGAAGGATAACTCTTAATGCAAACCTGTTAAACAGTACTTAAGAAATTGACCATGTGTCGCATCCAGATTCTGTGGAGGGATTTGTAAATACATACATACATGACTTCCGTATACTACCAGTAGGACACATGGCAGAACAGATATAGGCATTAAGTTAATACAGTGACAATCATTTTGAGGCTGCAGGTTCGATCCTGACTACAAACGTAGAATACTTTATATTGTTTAGCATTTGTACCCAGTCGTGGTTAACAGAATGAGAAAAATCTACCCCAATGTGTTAAATAAACGGTTCGGTTCTAAGTTCTATGAAGACTCCTTATTCTGATACGAAGGGTCTCGAGTTCGACCTGAAGGTTCCCGAGTTAATCAAGAAGCACATGACGAAGGCCGTAGGGTACATCGATCGAAACGTTGTGTAATAACAATAAAGATGTGGACAACAGAGCAGAAAATCTAAATAATACAGTTTTTTTTCATATTTACTAAACTGTTTGATTACATATGTTATAATATATTTTTCGTTTGTTGGGAAATAGATGAAAGGGAATCTTTATTTCATCTTGGAGTTTTTACCTCATAAATCGACCTGAGAATGGATTGAAGGAAAAGACGTGTGTTTCACAACAATGGGGATTTCAACAAAATGGCTGACAAATCTAAATAATTGCAATGAGCGGCAAAAAAGATTTTACAAGAATTATTGTTATTTGACGTTTTTTACTTTCCTTTTCTTTTTTAAATACTCAACCAATAGTTTATTTTCTGAAATAAATTTGACCTTCCATTATTCGTGTGGGTTTTTTCTTTTTTTTTCTTCTTTCTTTTCATTATCCTTTCTTAAATCATTATCGTTTCTTTCTTTCTTCTTTCTTAAATCATTTATTCGCTTCTTTCTTCCTTTCTTTCTTTCTTTCTTCTTTCTGAAATCATCGTTTCTTTCTTTCTTCAAATCATTATTCGTTTCTTTCTTTCATACTTCTCTTTCTTTTCTTTCTTTCTTTCTTTCTTAAATCATTATTCGTTTCTTTCTTCCGTCTTTCTTTCTCAAATCATTATTCGTTTCTTTCTTCTTTCTTTCTTTAATCATATTCGTTTCTTTTATTAATTTATTTATTAAATCATTATCCTTTCTTCTTTCTTTCTTTCTTCTTTCTTTCTTTTTTCTTATCATTATTCGTTTCTTTCTTTCTTCTTTCTTTCTTTCTTAAATCTTTCTTTTTTTATTTATTTATTTATTTATTCATTATTCGTTTCTTTCTTTCTTTCTTTCTTTCTTTCTTTTTCTTTCTTAAATCATTATTCGTTTTTTTCTTTCTTTCTAAAATCATTGTTCTTTTTCATTCTTTCTTTCTATCTGTTTTCCTCTTTCTTTCTTTAATCATTTATCATTATTATCCGTATGCAATCTGAATTTCTTTCTGCTTTCTTGAAATAATAGTTCTTTTCACTCCTTAAGTTTCCTTCTTTCTTTCTTTCTTCTTTCTTTCTTTCTAAAACCATTGTACTTTTCCTTCTTTTTTCATTTTTTTGCTTTCTTTCTTCTAAGATCATTTTCTTACTCCACAGTTCCCAGAGTTGCAGAATTGAAACTTCACCATGATATGCAGTTTAACGCCATGCCGAGGACACTAAGGCACTTCAGCCACTGCATTCTAGCATATGTATGTGTTGTGGGGTTTTAAGGGGTAAAAATAAGACAAAAACGACGGGTAACAATGTAGACAAATGTATTTAAAAAAGAGCAGAAATTTACAGCAACGAAAGTGGAGATTGCGTCCGACCAATATAGTTACGAGCTGACTCGCATTTGCTTCACGTCAAACCACAATTTGTTCCTGTTACTTATAGTAGCCGCCGGCGCATTCTATTATTGTCCATAGGTTATATCACCTATAACAGTATGATAAAGCTTGGGGTTGGCCATAGGGGGAATAGGGTCATGACAATCATATAGGCACTAGGGCTTGACGTGACTAGCCGATTGATTGGAGGATGCATCTTCGACCGCCCGTCAAGCCTAAGTAAGGACCAAAGTGGATTGTTGCATGTCATGGACTGCTCAGTCCCATTAAGGGGGATCTTTACCTTCTGCAGAGGAACAGTCGATGTATTTTACTGTCCCAGTTTACTGGGATTGAGATGATGAGCTTTATACTCTCCGAGTGCTAGTCAACGGATTTGCTTCTATTCTTTGAGCACGGCCTCGGAATCCACGGTTTTTAGACCGACCTGATCTTGCTTGATCTTCGATGTTCTTGCAGCTCGAGCAAAATTTCTTCAACCATCTGCTTACTGTACTGTGATCAACGGCACCTTCACCTTTCACACAACATATGCTTTTAGTTGCTTCCGCAGCATATAGCTCACTTCAAACCCTTAAAACAAGTTACCGAATTAGAATACGTTGCACGTTTATCTCTGTGGCTTTCAAATTACTCCCATGGTGAAGGAATGCACAACGGCTCAGCGCACGATGTATCACGATACTACCAAACACAATGAGAACCCATCATGGTTTGACTGATTCACTTACGTGATATAGTTATTTACTAAGGTTAGTTTAGATATGACACAAGGCCAGATTATAGCACTCCCAATGAGAATCGAACTCACTATCAATGATCTGCTAATATAGCTTGCTAACCATTACACTAAGTGAGGTGCCCCCCGCTTACGCACCGCAAACTAGCACGTACCAAATTTTGCAAAACTGTTGACTCATCATTGTATAAACGTACACTGAACGGATTTCCCTAACATTCCAGGCATAAAATAACCATAGAAGGTTTGACATGCCGTTAAAATCAATGAATGCTTAAATTTAACCTTATATAAAACTTGATCTATTGGGTAGGGAAATAAATCCTATCCATAGCACTGCAATTGCTTGTATGCTACATTCAGCGAAATGTAAATATTGAATGATTTTGTGCGATGTTCTGAGTTATTGTTACGGAAATAAAGATTGCTACCGTATCTGTTTTATTGTTTTCAGAAAATAACAAAAATAAAAAAGCCTTTTATTCGATTTTTTTTTATTTTCACGGGTCGAAGTCAAACGGACAACATTACTCAAACATAATACATTTGAACTGAATGTTATCTATGAAGTCTTCTTCCAAAGTAAAAAAATACCTCATTCATTTCCACGGAAATTATAACCTATATACTCAGCAAAATAACACCATCAAATAGAGCAAGTGTTCCACTATATTTCCACATAGTTTCAAACCATTAGCTAACCGTATTTGTTAGTGATGAAAAAGTAACTACATGTTGCGCTCGTAAGATACTGCACAGTGGGCTAAATTGGCCGTTCTGTGAACATTTGGATTGAACATTGCAAATACAATGGATACATGTTTATGGGCCAAAGTTTCACCAGGAATCCATTCATGACCTGTAAATAGCTCTATATTCGAATGAGTGCCATGTAACCTAAAATCAGATTGTGAAGGATTCGGGGAGTATCAGACCAATAACTGTAATAATAATACACACAGTGTGACTTGGATTTTTGCTTTCAACAATGGACTTATCCATCTCATGTACCTGATATTTATAGAGTAATCAACTTTGATGGCAAAATATTAACAATTTAAAGGACATTTTGATTGTGGATGTTTTCCAAATAGTCAAGGTAGAGCCGAATGAAATCACTTTAGAGAGACGGCCTGTACGTCCTTATTTTATAACACACACACACACACCACCACACACACACACACACACACACATATATATATATATATATATATATATATATATATATATCCATGTTAGTCATTATACATTGAGATCTCTAAGGGATTTATAAAAACCATGTATAAATCTATAAATTTGTAAACACAGTGACGTACAAACCGAATGTCATCACCCCGAACATTCAATATTTTCCTTCAAATTACCATATAAATATATAATTTCTATGCCTCGATATATTTATTATATTAATATATAAATATATATATTAATATATATATTTAATTTTATATATATATAATACATCAAGGTATAATAAATATAAATATATATTATATATATATATATGTATATTCCTTGTGCACCAATTCTTTCCTATCGACTGTGCCAAAAAGTGCGGATGGTCCAACACAAGCCTTCACCACTATAAACAAATCACTGTGTGGGTTTTTCATTGTATGACCCTCATGCGTCGAAAATCGACGAGAGAGTCCATAATATATGTATAGTATGTTTTACCTCGGCGTTTTCATGATATCTCCAGATATACAAAAATATTTCAGTTTTTACCCCGCAAAACCAAGCATTTCTGAGGTGTTATCTTAAATGTGATTACAAACAGTAAAATTATTCTGAAATAGTAATGAAGATATATTAGTAAACGTTTCAAATTCAATTTTGGTACGCATACTTGCTAGATAACGGTAGGTATCTTAAGGTAAAAAATGTAACTTACGGGTAGCTCTCATCGAGAGGTGGTCTCTAATAATAATTAGCGTGGGGTCAATTAGTGCAAGGCATAATTAATTCTACAGAATTTAAATTTCAAACTACAAAGTAAATTAAGACTTTGTTTTCTAAAATAATAATTTAAAATATTTAATTAAACATTACTAATTAGATTTATCGATGTCTCTTTAACCTGAAGGTATAAAATAATTACATTACTATTTCTCTGAAATTTTGAGCTGAGGCTTAATAATTTGGATTATTTGGATTATTCGGATTAGTGTCCTCATCATTATTGTTATCTGTACAACGGACATATATCTGAACAATTGGAGGCGCGTGGTCTAATGGTTAGAGTCATGGACATGTTCAATTCCTGGACGAAGCTGTTTGAATTTCATATAGCGCTAATACCCTTGGGAAATGTATGAATCTAGTTCTCCCTCCAGCTATGGGTAAATAGCAGGCAGACTGGGCTCTTTAACCCTGGCTAGGAGAAGGAAAACTCTGAATTCAAACCCGTTAAACCCGCTTAAATAATTGACCTTGTGTCACATCCTGCTCGCGCGGAGGGGTTGGTAAATATATATATGTCTGAACAATTGGACATATAGCGTATAGACGTTAATACAGTTCTAAGTGATAGTTATCTCTAGGCTGCAGGTTCAATCCTGATTAACGCCGACAATAACATAGAAGAAGAATTAACACAACTTAACACTTGTACCCAGCTATGGTTAGCGGAATGAGAATAGGATACTCCCGTGGATTGAATAAAGGATTGGGTTCAAAGTGATGGCTCCCGATTACAAGAAGCTTCCCGAGTTCGAGAAGGTTCCCGAATTCGAGAAATACCTGAAGAAGGCCAGAGGACACATCGGCCGAAACGTTGTACAGATAGCAACAATGATGAGGATAATAGTCCAAATAATCCAAATTATATAAAATTATTTAATAAGAACGAACAATCGGGACAAAGAGCATACGTCGTATGTCCTATATTTTATGATATTTCCAGATATACAGAAAATATTTCGGCGTTTATTTTTACCCCTAAACTAGATATTTTGATGGGTATTATCATAAAATATGGCTATAAAAAGTAAACTGTACTACTGAAAAATTTTTGTCATTTTGTCTTCGATTAATATATACCAAAACTAGAAAACACCATGTAGCGTACTGTTCTGAAGAAATCCTGGAAGCAGTGCCCTAGAAAAATAATCTCTATGGTCACATACCTGCTATCATAGAAACCATCAAAGTGAGATAAACAAGAAGTCTGGACACTACGGGTAAAGAAAAGAACATCTTTCTATGGACACCTACACTTGGATACGCGAATCTTAGCCGCCTAGCAAAAACTTGTATACATCAACTATTTGTGAACATTGAATGTCGTGCTGAGGACTAACCCGAAGCAATGACCGATAGTGACAGAGAGAGAGAGAGACAGACAGACAGACAGAGACATATGATCAGAGAGAGAGAGAGAGAGAGAGAGAGAGAGAGAGAGAGAGAGAGAGAGAGAGAGAGAGAGAGAGAGAGAGAGAGTTTGGTTTGGTTTGGTTTGGTTTCTTTGTTTAATGGTATACCAACCTTTATGGATTATTTAATACTAAAACCATCCTTGTAGAAGAAGTGATATTGTTTAACCCATAGCTGAGAGATGAGCAGGTCCACACCTTTCCCAATGGTAATGATCAGAAAGTCAATGTAATAGTGCGACCGGAGTTTGAACTTGCTTACTGGAATATCGCAACCTCGCACGTTAACCACTAGGCCAAAGAGATTTCTCGATAAGGGGGTTCATATATTTGTGGGCACACCTCAGTTATGAAGAATCATGAAAGCAACGAAAAAATATGAATAAATAAAAACAAAACAAAAACAAAAACAAAGATCAAAAATTAAGTAAATAGTAAATATAAAAAATGTCATGGGATAATCAAAACGGGATTTATTTGGAATTCTCAAAATATCCCAATCCTGTTAATCGAAATTTTATGGATCAAAACCGAACGGTTCAAATAATGTAATGTTCTTAGTAACAAAATCACAGATCAAATAAAAGTAAAGATTAAAATAAAATAATCACAAATGCCAATTTTGAAAGAGATTCAACTATTGATCCGGCATCAAAGCTGATGGGATTGAAACATTTTTCTTCTTTTACTTTAATTTAACTTTGGCGACTCCTATGCAACTGCACCACGTTGGTGGAGCTTATAATACAATTAGTGTACCCACTACAGAAGGATAAAGCCCCTCCAAAAAGGAGTATCCTGGGTAGGATACTAGACTGCATCGGGTGGTGAGAATCCAGTTCTGTAGACCTGTCATTAATCCTAGGTTCATTATGTTCCGGAGTGGTAGTACATGTCGGAGCTAATTTTTTCCTTCCATTTCGTAGCCATCCTTCAATAAGAACTAAGCTCTTAACTGCTCCCAAATGTGACCACTTGTTAACCAAATTCACCTGATCTCAGCTAGACATCACACACACACACACACACACACACACACACTCTCTCTCTCTCTCTCTCTCTCTCTCTCTCTCTCTCTCTCTCTCTCTCCTCTCTGCCACCCCTCTTTCTCGGAGTTTAAGGGTTTAAATAATATACACTTCGCGCCAAATAAAAGATTTCAGCCAATCAATTTTTAACAGGTGTACTTATTTATGGGCGATAATGTAATTGTAAAGATTAATCTGACAGACGGTTACTTATTTATGAGTGATTTTTTATTTCTTATTATTTTTCCCTACTGATGAAGAATTAATATTATCGCGTTATTCGGACTATTGTCCTCATCTTCATTGTTATCTGTACAATGTTTCGGCCGATATGCCCTCCGGCCTTCTTCAGGTATATCTTCTCGGACTCGGGAACCTTCTTTTCGGACTCTGGAACCTTCTTGTCGTAATCGGTAGCCTTCTTGTCGTAATCGGGAACCATCACGGAACTTTGAACCCAACCCTTTATTCAGTACAAGGGGGTATCCTGTTCTCATTCCGCTAACCATAGCTGCGGTAGGGGTGTTAAGCTGTGTTAATTATTATTCTATGTTACTGTTGATCTTGATCAGGATTGAACCTGCAATCTAGAGATGACTGTCACTTAGAACTGTCTTAACCTAACTACTTATCCACTAGGCCATGTGTCCAATTGGACATTACGTCAAGAAAGTTCCCGAGTCAGAAAAGTAGGTTCCCAAATCCGAGAAGTTCCGAGTCCGACAAGAAATACTGAAGAAGGCCGGAGTGCATATCGGCCGAAACGTTGTACAGATAAAAATGAAGATGAGGACAATAGTCCGAATAACGCAGATAATACTAATCATCAAGCCTCATCTCAAACATTCAGAGAAATGATGAAGAATTGTTATGGAGGTATTCGTGTATAAAGGCTGTCGTCACCGGAATTGAACACGGATACCCGAATTTAAAATCCTGAACGAGTCTATTTGCATTTCATATAATACTAATACATCTTAGGAAACATGAATCCAACTCTGGCAATGGGTAAATAGTAGGACAGACTGGGATCTTTAACCTTTTTTATGCTAACCGGTCTAGAAGGAGAAAAACACTGCATTCAAACCCGTTAAATCTCACTTAAAATTGACCTTGTGTTGCATCCTGTTCGATGTATCCTGTTCGTTGCACACTGCATGTCGCATCTTGTTGATCACATCCTGCTAGTAGGGGAAGTGAATGCATTCAGTAAAATGCACACAGTATAAGAATGCGATATTTTTGAATTGAGAAAAAAGAATTATCCCGATTTTTGGCAGGGATTTCTAAACTTTTTTGCAAGAATCTGTATTGAATTATTGAGTTCGAAGGGTTTCTTTTCTTGAAAGGTTTCCCTTTTTAATCAAAGTCATTGAAGGTTGATTCATTAGAAAATGATATTTCCTTATTTATTGAATCAATCTTTCTTAAGAGAAGCAGCATGACTAAGTATTTTGAGGAGCATCTTAAAAGCCCCTTTTAAACCGATTCTACAGAAAGGATTTCTTATGTAAGATTAAACAAAAAGTCAATCTTAAATTAATTCTGCGTAAAAGAAGATTATAAAGATGCATTAAAAATCTTATTAACTCATTTTTCTTCTTTCGATTAAGGTTTTTCCGTCGAAACGTCGAATGTAGTAAGAAAGATGAGATAATAAAATAATTGTTCAATATAGAATCTAAAATATCGACGCATTATTATTATTATTATTATTATTATTATTATTATAATAATAATAATAATAATAATAATAATAATAATAATATACTCTGCGAATGTAGCAAACTAGCACAACGAGAATACAAAACTAGACACGACTGGGTTGGGAAGGTGATCCACTGGGAATTATACAAAAAATTAAATTTTGACCACACAACAAAATGGTATATGCATAAACCAGAATCTGTTCTCGAGAACGAAACGCATAAAATTCTCTGGGACTTTGAAATAAAAACGGATCACCTTATCCCAGCAAGAAGACCAGACCTAGTGTTGATAAACAAAAAAGAAAGAACTTGTCAACTGGTGGATTTTGCAGTGCCAGCAGATCACAGGGTGAAGTTAAAGGAAAATGAAAAAATGGATAAATATCTGGACCTTGCCAGAGAACTGAAAAAGTTATGGAACATGAAAGTGAAAGTGATACCCATTGTAGTTGGTGCACTTGGAACAGTCCCAAAGGGATTGGAAAAGGGTTTGGAAAGTTTGGATATCAGAGGAAGGATTGAAACCATTCAGAATACTGCACTGCTGCAATCTGCCAGAATACTCAGAAGAGTCCTGGAGACCTGAGGAGACTTGCAGTCACTCAGACTCCAGTGAAAGACCATCAGCTATCACTGATGTGAAAACTCAAAAGGAGTAAATAATAATAATAGACTAGGTTAGCTCAGTCGGTAGAGCGTTCGGCTAGAAACCACAAGGTTCCTAGTTCGATACCAGTCCTCGCCAACTCAGCGTATGAGTAGCACAGGGATCTGTGCGGTAAAGTAAGGAGATGATGGTAGGTGTGGCGCTCCACCTCAGATGCTAAAAACAATCTCCTTGGTCTAGCGCTATAAAAAGGGGATAGACTCCCTCGCTGACTGGCTGATACCGACTTTAGGCCACCCGGTCGACTTTACTTACAGCACTATTGAGATCGGCTAGATACTCAGAAGAGTACTGGAGACCCGAGGAGACATCTGGAGACTTGTTGTCACTCAGACTCCAATGAACCACCGGTTAAGGCGGGTGTAAATAATAATAATAATAATAATAATAATAATAATAAAATAATAACAGGCACCCCCGAGCTTACCTTATACTCTCTGAGTATACTATCTGAGTTATCAATGTATTGCAAAGACTTGAGACTTACTCTCGTAAACGTTTGGTTTGGTTTGTTTTGTTTTACGGCATATCAACCTCAGTGGGTCATTTAATGCCGATAAAGTTTTGAAATAAATCAATTCTTAATGGATAATACAATTTTTTTATAAATACATTTTTCTATTTAACCCATAGATGGGACCCTAACAGGTACTACCATTCCGGGTCAGAGTGGACCAGGGAGCAATGGTGATAAAGGAGTGCTCCACATTCCCCAAACCTCCAGAACTGGAACCTCACCATCAGATAGAGTTTAACGTCATTCCCAGGACATGTAGACCTGCAGCCACCGCCTTCTAGCACCCATATGATAAAAAAGGGGTTGGGGCTTGCCATAAGGGCAATAGGGTTGGGAAAATCATATAGGTGCTAGGGCTTGACGTGACCAGCCGATTGATCGGAGGGAGCTTCTTCGACCGCCCGTCTATCCAAGATAGGGCCAAAGTGGAGTATTGCATGTCATGAATGCTCATCCACCTGGGCTCTCTCCTTAAGCATCACGGGTCGCCACCCACGGCCAACAGGTGGCCCCATTGGGGGAGTCTTACCCCTCTGCAGAGGTGCAGTTGGTGCATTCTAACGTCCCAGGCGACAGGACGGTCTCGTAAACGTGTCGAATGTGTAATTGATCAAAGTACATTAATCAGATGGTTTAAGAAATTTCGCTCTGGTCTCAAGAACCTCGACGATAGGGCAAGCTCAGGTAGGACTAAAAGCGTAGAATCCGTGACTGTATATTATATACCCCTTTTTTATCGGGTATATATATATATATATTACCAACCCCTCTGCACGAGCAGTATGTGACACAAGGTCAATTTCTTAAGCGGAGTTTAACAGGTTTGTATTCAGAGTTTTCCTTCTTCTAGACCGGTTGCCTAACCAAGGTTAAAGAGCCCAGTCTGCCCTACTATTTACCCATAGCTGGAGGGAGATTAGAATTCATACCTTCCCCAAGGGTAAGTGAAATGCAATTACCACGTCCAAGATTTGAACTCGGGGCGACGAGTCCATTTCCTATGACTTTAACCATTACACACCACGCGCTTCCTATATACCCACGCCGGTATATATAGGCGAGAGAGAGAGAGAGAGAGAGAGAGAGAGAGAGAGAGAGAGAGAGAGAGAGAGAGAGAGAGAGAGAGAGAGAGAGAGAGAGAGAGAGAGAGCGATTATTCTTTGGAGGTTTTTTCAACGACTGACCATTTTTTTTTTTGATTTCTTCCTTTGGTCGATACATCTTCTGTTATTCTGGGCAACGGTTGTCCGTCCTCATTTTCTTGTTTTTAATAATGTAGAAAGATTTTATTATTTTTCAAAGACGTCATTATTAAAACCGAAGCCCAAAATGGTTTTAACTGCGCGGTGAGAAGATGGCATACTTGGAACAGACAACCCTTGCGTCTAATCTCTCCGGTTAACCGCCAAGATCGAACTAACTTAACTCACCTTCTTACGCCTTGCATTCAGCCAATGAGAAATCAGTGGTTAGGTCAGCGAAAGGTGAACTGCTTGTCAATTACTTCTTATAACGGTCAATGGAGGCGCGTGGTCTAATGGGTAAAGTCATAGGAAATGGACACGTCGACCCGAGTTCAATTCCTAGACGAAGCTGTTGGCATTTTCACATGGCGCTAATACCCTTGGGAAAGGTATGAATCCAATTCTTCCTCCAGCTATGGGTAAATAGCAGGGTAGACTGGACTCTCTAACCAGCTAGGTAGGCGAAGGAAAACTCTGAATGCAAACCTGTTAAACCCCGCTTAAGAAATTGACCTTGTGTCGCTTCCTTCTCGTGCGGAGGAGTTGGTAAATATATATAACGGTCAATGGTAACTTTCCATTTACTATACCGTTATTTAAATCTTACTAGACTTACAGTCATAATTCGTAGGCAACCCACGAATTATGTAATATGTACTCCAAACCATAGAGGCAGATCCGTCGAGTGGCGCTCGGAGAGTATAAGGCGAGCTCGACAATCCAATGTTATTTATCACATTCACAATGTCGGCGGCAAAAACATCTGGAGCTACCGAATAGTACCTCACGTTTATACCATAGTATTGCAAAACTCTAAGACTTACTCTAGTATATGTGTGTCAGGGGGTGGTAGACGTGGGATGGAGTTTTGTAATTGTAAGGGGGTTATCTAACTACTCGAGCAAATGTTCGTGCTTATTCGTTCAAACGTTAAAAAAGCGGAAGTACATTTAAGATGAACATAAGCGAAATATTTTAATTTTGCCCACGCTTTCATTTCACCAAACCGATTTTTTTTTAAATGGAAGGATATCTGAAAGAAATCGTAAGATTTTTTATCGTCGGTATTTCTAAGAAGGAAATCTTTAAATCCAGGAATAATTGGAGTCTACATCTGATTGAATAGTTATCGATCTATGTCAGTGTTCTCTTCTCTCGTTCCGCCATTTTTTGTTTTGTTATTCTTCTGAATTTTTCTTTTGAAGTGAATGCATGACGTCCGTGTCAACGATGTCAGATGATTCGACAGCTAATGAAAGCAGGTTGGACAGTAAAGAATAAAAAGTAGTAAAGAAAGAAAAACAAATAAAAAGAAAAAAAAGGTTCAAGAATGAAAACAAGATAAAATCCTAAAGAAATTATCGAATTTGGTCTTTATTTTTTTTATTCTTTCATTGTTTTGTTTTTTTGTCTTAGGTTGGCGGGTTTCAAGATCTAAAAATTGAAAGAAAGGTTTTGTTTTTTTGTTACCAAAAAATCAATGAAATGTTTTGGTCAGTATTGTATATAGATGCAATTCTCATAACGAAAGAAGTTAATGTCAATAAGTCAAAAGATAAAGAGATTGAAAAACAGGAGAGAGAACAGGATATATATATATATATATATATATATATATATATATATATATAGAGAGAGAGAGAGAGAGAGAGAGAGAGAGAGAGAGAGAGAGAGATTAGGCAGACAAAAATAATAGAATAGATAGATAGGTCGATAGATAGATAAAAAGAGGAGATCATCATTTCAACTCCATTTGATTATTTTAACAATAATGATAACGTAAATCCGTGTACATTTTGATAAACAGACCGAAACACATGTGTAAGTGATATCGATTAAAAGTGATATCGATAAAATTCATTTTTATCCATCTACATTTCTTTTCTTTACTCATTTTTTCCTCATCTTGTCGGATTCATTTCTCATTCTCACACACACACACACACATATATACATACATATATATATATATATATATATATATATATATATATATATAATCTCTTTGGACAATATAAAATTTAACTGCCCATCCTGATAATCAAATTTGGGATTATGATTACTAGCAACATAAAACACCCTCCGGGCGTCGTAATAATTAATTTTTGAAAGTTATTGCCTCAGAGAGTGGGTGTTAAAATTCATTGTCAGAGGGTTTGTATCATAAGTAAGACAAATTCTCATATTTATTAAAGAGTAAGAAAAAAATAAAACAATTTGAAATGAAAACTGAGCGCCGTCCATCTCAAATAAAATGTTGCGTGCATGTAATAATCAAATAATTATTTTGAATATTTTCCACATCAATTTTCCACAAAATCGTGGGTATTTATTTATTTGTAAACTTTTTAGTTAACTTCTCGTTAGTGTAAAAAAAAAGGACGAGAGTAAAAAACAATTTTTAAAATTGCTTACTCAAATTTTGGGTGTATATGGCATAAGAATTTTGTGACGTAAGTTGTGACTTTCTTTTTTTCAAAAATGTTTTTCCCCAGGTGATGTTTGGTAATATATTTTTACAATCAAACTATTTGCCGGGTTTTTTTTATCACCGCAAAAATTTAACAACAAGTTTATATATATATATATATATATTTAGTACAGCTAAACTTGTATAAGATTTTGAAAAATAACATTTTATTGATCAGCAATTTTTTTATTTTTCGAAAGAGAAAGAAAAAAAAATAGAAACTTAAGGGCCCTTTCGACCGGTGCTTTGTCAAAAGTAACGACCGGTAGATCGTTTAAAAGTCAAAATGTAAATCAAATTGGGTAAAAGAGAGATTCAATCAAGTCAATGGTGAGGTAACATGAAGGCAACACAAAAACATTTTTTTGGTAAATACCTTCAGGTGATCCCCACCTCAGCAATAACATCCCCAGCAAAAATTACCAGGGAGTGCTTAAAATGTCTCTGTCTACACAAGGACGGGCAGTAAAAAAATGGAGACAGCCTCGAGGACGTTGAGATGGTGACTTGTCCTAGCCTTGTGTAGAATTGAAAATTGCTGATCGCTGTAGTTTGTTTTTGAAGTACAAAGGTGGTCCCCGATGGCAGATTCTTGTGCTTGGGAAAGCCCGGATGTGGTTTGGGGGAGGCTTCTTATACCCATCGGGACGTGTTGGTTTATTCGGACGTTTAGCCTCTGCGTTGTCCTACCAATATAGCTAGCAGCACACCAGCATTGGTATTGTAAATAATATAACTTTGTTCAAAGATTGGCAGGACGTCTTTATGAGCAGAGCGAAATGCAGGTATGGTGGTAAAGATTGTCCGGGCTTTAACTGCGTTAAAGCAGCGTGTTATAGCTAATTTGATCTTGTTTGCCAATGTCTGACCAACACGTCCTATCCAAGGCAATCGTAAATATACGGGACATTTAGGTGGACCAAACTCTTTGTTGTTGTTAAAATTTGAAGTAGTTTGGTTGATCACCTTTGTAGTCAAATCCTCTGGATATATATATATATATATATATATATATATATATATATATATCTTATTATAATGGAGATTGTGTGTTTTTCTGTCTGTAACCGAAACTATATTACTACTCACGTCACAATTTCCTTAGTTATTGACATCACATTCTCCACGATATTAATTTTATTTAAATCTCGATTATTAATAAAATTTTTGTACATTATTAATACTGTTAACCATATCTACATATTAGCAACATGCAATTATATTTATATATACAACAAAATAGCGGTTTATTGTGTGAATGGGAAGGCTAATTTGCATATTGATATTAAAAATGTGATTTTATTAAATATGTGCTTAGTATTATTGATTTCTAACTGTTTGGTTTTATTTTAATGAATATAAGCAAAAATCTCTTCAATGAATCTTAAATGAAATCGATTAACAAGAAAAGATAACTGTCATTTTATTCTTTACTTCCTCTTTTAACTAAATACTTAAATAAGAAAAAATAACAATGAAAGATGGGAGTGATGGAAGAGTAAGTTTCAGTTGTTCTATTTTTCTATTATGCCCCCTCTGTTTCAAATGATTTTATCTGCATTCTTATTTAGTTTTATTAGCCTTTCTAATTTAATACAATACTTTATTACATTAAAACTTAGATACTTGCACCCAGAGGGTGCATATATTTGCTAGTATATATATATGACGAAACAGGATTCTTTAATAGAGGTACCAGCTGAAATAAATGAAGAATACCCAAATAATGGTTTGTTGAGTTTTATCACTTATATAGAAGTGTAAATATTGCTATGTATGAAATTAATTATCATACATTGAGCTTTCCCGGGGACCTGAAATAATCCTCATGTATCTATTGGCATGTATCTGTATGGACATACATTGTTGATATATGGAGGATAACGTAGGTCCAAAATAGTTGCATTCCCAACTTATATGGTCTATTGGTTATATATATATCGAGATTGGCTAACGGCTCTATATCGTTCAGCGTTCCCGAAAGTGATTTTTAAAA
>CM042163.1:29321153-29333289 GCA_023376005.1 Doryteuthis pealeii
AAGATACAAACCCTCTGACATAGAATGTTTAACTCCCACCCCTCTGGAAATATATTTCAAAACTTTGTTTTTACACCACCCGTAGGGTATATTGTTGCTAGTATATATAATTTGTTTAACTATGTATATTAATAAATTGACAGAAATATTTTTATGTTAGATCTTTCATTAAATTCACGTTTATTAATTGGTAAGAATAATTATGTTAGTTGGTTAATTATTTTGCTTAATGGCATATCAACCCTTGTGGGCTATTTAATTCCAAATCTTGTTTTTATATATATGATTTGTAAGTGAATAGTTTATAGATAAATATCCTTAGTTGATTTAGTTTTATAAACTGGTAGAAATAATGTTCTTTAACGTAAAGAAATACATTATAAGAAATAACTTAACGTATACTAATAAACTGGTAGTTGACCTTCAGCCCCTGCCCTCTAGCTCATATGATAACAAGGGCTGGATGTTTGCAATTTGAAGAATTCGGTTGGGACAAGCGTATAGGTGGTATGGCTTGACAGGGCCAGCCAGTTCGGGTTTTGGCACTCGTCTAACCAAAGTAAGAACGAGTAGAATGTTGTATATCACGGGACAATTTAGTATCGGGATCAAGGACCGTTCAGCCCCCACAATCCTGTCCTCAGGTACTACAGGTCGCCACCGAAAGCCACCGAAAGCCAACAAGTGAAACCATGAGGGTTTACCCCTCTGCAAATGTGCAGTTGGCGTAATCTACAGCCTCAGCAGAGAAGGCGCATTGTAGTTACTACATTCTTTTCAGATATTTCCTTTGAAAGGACATTCTGCATTTACATCTCTGCATGTCAAGGTGAGGCTATCGATCTGGAGCTCGGAAAAATGTGTCTTTGTTTATTGCCATTACTCCCAGGTCTACTCTGTTCATATTCGATTGAACTGTATAAAAGATCTTAAGATAGAAATACACAAAAATATAAATATGAACGTAAAATGCTCGTAGTTGCCTAACTCAAAGCATAAAATAACCCAAACGGATTGACTACCGTTAGAATGAATCAATCTAACTCTACATTTTTCATTGGGCATTTTTTAAGGACATTCATCTACTTTGTAGTTACAAAGAGAGGTACGCTACCAGAGATGAGTTGGCCATCGATGATTCTGCAATACAATTCATACAATATGACTCTACAATATAACTGAATAGTTAGGGGAAAAAAGAAGAGGCAACGATGACGTTTCTTCAAGTTCTCTTGATGCAAAATCCTGTAATCAAATTTGAATCGCCAAAGTCACGAGAACAGATCACGAACCTTACGTCAAACATTCATTCTAAGACGCTTTCAAAAGTTCTGTCACAGGCCGGGAATATTACTGCCCTTGAAAGCAGGAAATGGGCATCTCGCGAGATAGGACGATATCTGAGAAGCCACAGGGAGCGGTCTCAGTTATCTTCAGTGAATGACATATCGCTGAATGACGGCCTGATCAGATTTTCTCGTCATTGACGCGGTTCAGGCATTTCGAATGAAACAGTCGAGATGAATATTATATAATAAGTCAGTTTCGTGTAATTGGTTGGGCGGTGCTAAAATGAGGCTTGGTTTTGGGATGGGTTTGTCATCGTATTGAAGAAGATGGGTTAAAACCTACAAATTTGTAACATCGGGTCATTTTCCCCCAAATACCGTGGGTGTTTTGTGGTGTAATTTTTAACAAGTTCGACTAGTGGTTCTTAGTACTTTTTTTTTTACTTATGGATCCTTTTTCATTCTTATTTTACTATGGTGCTCCCTCAAGCCATTCGATTTTTAAAAATCCTATTGTATTTTTATGATTAAATGATATTTGATTGTCTGGCCCAAAAATATTATATGCTCCTGGCGGGCCGTATGAAACCAGTTGAGAACAATTTAGCTAGACTAGCAAAACATTCTTATGAATGCACAAGCCGAAGCTCATGGTTGGTAGGCACAAAAAATGCGTTGATCCCGTCGGCATTCTAAATGTTTTTTAAAACAAGTTTTAATAAATAAATGACTGGTATTATATATCTATATATAGTTTGTTTTATTTTGATACATATTTAAAGTTTACATTTCAAATTGTTTTATTTTTTAATCCTTTAATGAATTTGATGATTTTACTGACTTAGGGTACAAACTCGCTGACATTGAATTTTTTACTCCCAACCCCTGGCAATATGTTTCAAAAATCTATTTTTACATCGCCAGGAGGGCGTTTTTTATTTTGTACTAGTACATGAAATTAAATAAACCTTTTTATATATAAAGCAAGATTTGGCTTTAAATAAACCACAAGGATTGATATGCCAACCAACCAAACCAACCCAATGATACCGGCATCAGAAAAATAAGGTCTAAGTAACTTTGGCTTCGGATTACCTTTACCGCGCTTTTAACCGGGACTATATACGAAGCAGAGTCAAAGACTCTCTGCACTTTCGTCATAACATATCTTTATGGTTGTTACACTACTTTCTGTGCATGCGTGTTTATAGTTGCTACTGTTGTGGTATATGATTGAAGTTTGAGCTTGATCGCTCCATTTTGCTTGCTGTCTTTACAATGTAAATATGGTCGCTCCACAAGTTGTGAGCACCAAAGAAGTACAAAGAGCAGTGGCCCGATTTCTCCAGTCGGAAGGAGTATCAAGGACTGAGATTCATCGGAGGCTTTTAGCACAATACGGGCACAGTGCACTGCGTATAAGTGTGCAAGAGTGGATAGAGAAGTTTAAAAGTGCCCGCACAAGCCTGACACACGAATGAAGATGTGACAGAAGCGGTGCATAAATACACGACCAATCGAAAACAAATTTTCTTGGAGGGAATGCGCAAACTTGTAGATCACTGGACCAAGTGTATTAAAAAAGAAGGAGACTATATAGAAAAATGACATACTTGTTTATCCCCTGATTTTGTTGGTTTGGTTTATTAATTTTAACGGCATATCAACCCGTCCAGGGTTATATCATGCCTAGCGGTTGGGGTGTTATACATATTGTGTATTCATATATATACTTTTAGTAATTGGTTTTAACAATGTGTTAGCATTATTGGGAATTATATTGTATGGCATTGATTTGTTTCATGTCTATATTCTATGGTATAATTTTATTTCCCTTAAAAAAGAGAAATATCCCCAATGTTAACATTTTCAAATAGATGCTTCATATTGTTTGCTTTAAAATAATGGTTTCTGATGGGAGCAAAAAATCTGCATTCCATGAATAAGTGTTTGACTGTTAGGGGTGTTTGACAGGTTTCACATTGTGGTTGTTGTTCTTATTTGAGTATATAAGAGTGTGTTAGTTTTGTATGACCAATGCATAATCGGGACATAATGACTTGTTCCTTTCTAGACTTCCTTAAAGTTGGTCTGCAGCCTCCCAAAGTCGGTTTGATTAGGAAGAGTTTATTGTGGTACAGTTATCCAGTGTTGCTGCCATTTTGTATGAAGGGATCTATTAATTTTAGGTTTCAAATCAGTATATGGTATTGGAACTTGTCAGGGATTAAATCTAGAGCCGATTTAGCTGCAGTGTCAGCTCTTTCATTCCCCCTCACTCCTATATACTTGGTATCCAGCATATAATAATCTCCTTAGAGTTAGACATTGTGTAAATACAGTTAAACAAAAAACAAGATTGCGGATAATGTTTCACTCTCCCTCGTAGAATGGTGATGGAATTCGTTAGTTAAAATATAGACTAACATACGCACATATTTCTTCGTCAGCTATCATTGTATGCCAATGACGAATTAATTTACATAAACCATTTGGGGAAAATAAAAAAAGATAAATACGTCTATGATATAAGGACTCTGTATTTCAAAGACATAAATGAACAATGAATGGAACGTTAATTTTCTTTAAAGTAAAGCTGTGCTGAAAAGTATGGAGACTGAGACTGTATTTACCAAGAAGGTAATGAACAATGAATGAAACGTTAATTTCTTCAAATAAAGTTGTGCTAAAATATATAGAGACTGAAGCTGTATTTGCAAGAAGGTAATGAACAATGAATGAAACGTTATTTTCTTCAAAATAAAGTTGTGCTAAAATAGTATAGAGACTGAAGCTGTATTTGCCAAGAAAGGAATGAGCAATGAATGAAACGTTAATTTTCTTCAAAATAAAGTTGTGCTAAAATAGTATAGAGACTGAAGCTGTATTTGCCAAGAAAGGAATGAGCAATGAATGAAACGTTATTTTCTTCAAAATAAAGTTGTGCTAAAATAGTATAGAGACTGAAGCTGTATTTGCCAAGAAGGAATGAGCAATGAATGAAACGTTAATTTTCTTCAAAATAAAGTTGTGCTAAAATGGTATAGAGACTGAAGCTGTATTTGCCAAGAAAGGAATGAGCAATGAATGAAACGTTAATTTTCTTCAAATAAGTTGTGCTAAATGGTATAGAGACTGAAGCTGTATTTGCCAAGAAAGGAAATGAGCAATGAATGAAACGTTAATTTTCTTCAAAAAGTTGTGCTAAAATAGTATAGAGACTGAAGCTGTATTTGCCAAGAAGGAATGAGCAATGAATGAAACGTTAATTTTCTTCAAAATAAAGTTGTGCTAAAATAGTAGAGACTGAAGCTGTATTTGCCAAGAAAGGAATGAGTAATGAATGAAACGTTAATTTTCTTCAAAATAAAGTTGTGCTAAAATGGTATAGAGACTGAAGCTGTATTTGCCAAGAAAGGAATGAGCAATGAATGAACGTTAATTTTCTTCAAAAAAGTAAAATAGTATAGAGACTGAAGCTGTATTGCCAGAAAGGAATGAGCAATGAATGAAACGTTAATTTCTTCAAAATACGAAGAATGTTAAAAAATTAAAAAAAACGAAATTGAAACTGTATTTACCGAGAAATAAATGAATAAATATTGAATGAAACATAAATATTATTCAAATGCAAGCCGTGTTAAAAAGTATCGAAAATAAAGCTGTATTTACCAAGACAGAAATGAACAATGAATGAAATGTTAATTTTCATCAAATCACGAGCTGTAGTCAAAATATATTGGGACTAAAGCTGTATTAGTAAGACAGAAATAAACGATATCTTTCTTCAGAATATGAGTTTTATTTAAATTCAAATTCATTTATATTTTATATTAATTTTTTTTAATGAAGACCTGTTGTCATAATCCATTTTGGTCACTCTTCGTCCCGAACAGATTGATATTGGTATGAACAGATGTAATAGATTATCTTGAATAGGTTGAGATAGATAGATAGATAGATAGACAGATAGTAACAAAGAAGGACTATATAATATATATATATATATATATATATATATATATATTATATATATATATATATATATCACAAATAGATGTATGGATAGATAATGACGTTTCCGTTTATTTAGTAATAAACAAATATAGATAAAACTGTTGTAAACCAAAAAATGCATGTGCAATTTATAAAATATAAAAATGCCTATTGATAATGCGAGGCGAGCAAAAGCTAAAGCAACTTCAGAATAAACTCATATTTATTGATCTCCTCTTTATATTATTCCTATATGTTCGTGAAAAGAATTCCGGTCGAATTATATGCTAGAAATAAATCAGTGCCCAAAATAAACCAACAAATAAATAAATAATAAATGCAAAATAATAATAATACATAATAATAATAAATAATAATATAATTACCAATCAGGGAATTAACTGAATTTAAGAAATTTTCAGTGTTGAATTCTAAGAAAATATAATGCACCAGTTATTTTATTTGAAAAAAAAAAAACTTTACATTTTTTCAGGTCAGTTAACTTTGAACACCGTATCTTTGAGAATCTGTGTTTACGCTCAAAGTACGTGGTTCAAAGTTAACTGAGCTGAAAAATGTAAATACTATTGTTGGGCGTCCACATTGGTGTAATGCTTAGCAAACTAGCCTCGCAGATTAATTAATTCTGAAGACGAATTCGATCCTCATGGATATATTGTATACATCCTACTGTAGCCAACGGTTTAGGTGAGAAAAGAAAAAAAGCAACCCATCGTGGTGTCCATGGGTTTAGCAAGCTATCTAACAAGATTCCATTACTTCTGAATAACAAATTCGATCTCACGTATGGTTCTACTTGCGGGACCTTGTGTCCCATCTTTCCGATGTAAACGGGTTGGATAGAAAAAAGGGTGTCTCATCGTTGTGTAATGGTTAGCAAACTTGTTGCATTGCGTCGCTGAATGCCCCATATTTGCCATCTTTGTGTCCTATCCAAATGGCAATCGGGTAGGGCCAATACCTCGTTTTACGTTCCCCATCGTTGTGTAAAGGTTATCAGACTCATCTTGCACATCGATTACTATTGAATAGTGAGTTGATCGCCGCTGGATTCCCCATATTTATTATTTTATTTCACATCCTGTGACGAACAGGTTGGGCTAAATTCTACTTGTGTGTCCCATCATGGTGTAATGGTTAGCAACTTAGTCTCGATATCTATTACTACTATAATAACGAGTTCGATCTTCGATGGATGCCCCATACATGTGACATATTTAATCGCATATATGTGCTAACAAGCGGTGGTTGAGGATTTTAATGTCTTGTTTCTGATGCCTAAACTGCATCTATGTAGGTTCCAGTTCGCAGCTCTGGGGAGTGTGAATGCCTCTTTCATGCCAATACTCACAGGCCCACGCAACCAAACAAGCTACGTTACCTGGTGCGGATTTACTAAGTAGATACATTATGAGACTTATCTTTTGGGCATCAATGATGTCCCTCCCTTCATCATTATGTGGGTATTTTGCTTCCTTCTGATATTTGCCGCGTTTTATTTTCAGTCTTCATCAACGTGCATCATCAAAACAAAGTTTCGTTTTAGTCGCATCCGATTGTGATTTTCCCGTTCTTTTTTCAATTTACCTATCCTAAAGATTGCTTCTGTTGTTCTGTTCTATTCATTTTGTCTATATCACTGAATTCTATGTTCGGAAATCTTTTCAGTCTATCTTAAGCCAAAATCTTTGGCGTTATTTTCTTTCTCTTAAAGTTGTCGTCTTTTGTTGTACTTTAAAAAAAAAAAATCTTTGTCCACATATCACACCGTGAAATCTTTCCATCTTTCTTCCTCATTTTAGCAAATTTTGATCCTTATCATCTCTTCTTCCTCCTTTTACATCTTATATTCTTAGGGTGTGATTTTTTGTATGAACTTTTCCCAATCTACATCCGCTTCTAAGATATATCTAGATCATTAAGTAAATGTATTATGCATTTGTAGTATAAATAGTTTGACTGTTTGGGCTACTAATCCAAGTTGATAAGACACATAGCAATTACGTAAAGGTACAGGGTGACCACCCCAAAAAAAACCGGATTTGGGTCTGCTAATCTGTGCATCAGTAATGGTATATATATATAGGGGCCAGAAAAACAAATTTATGGTCTGTTTTTTTCTCACCTGTAGAAGTAATTAGCAATACATATTAAGTTGACTCAGTAGCGCATTCGCATTGGAATCGTAAGGTACCGGGTTCGATACCGTCCCGAAACTCAGCGCATGAGTAGCACAGCTTGGATGATCTTAATAAACACCACACCTATAAAGCTCCCATTTACCCCACAAACTCAAGTGCTACTACTCTTGCACTGACTTGTCGAGGCCGGTATCAACGCCAGAACGTTGTGGTTCCGAGGCGGAATAGTGGTTAATTGTACAAAAAGCAAATTTGGCCAAAGCAAAGTCGTTTTTCTGCTTCGCTTTCTGCTAAGCTTTTCTAGGCTATCCGGTTAACGCTGGCCAAATCGAGGCACATCTTCTTCTTCTTCTTTTCTTCTTCTTCTTATTATATAATTATTAATTATATTATTATTATTATTATATATTATTATTATCTCTCTCTCTCTCTCTTCTTCTCTCTCTCGTCTCTCTCTCTTCTCTTCTCTCTTATTATATAATATATATATTAATATATTACTAGATTGCATTCTTATTGGATAAAACAATTGGCCAATACAATATCCGTAGGAGACTTTCACTGGATTTTCGCAATTAATTTGGATTATTCCAAATTTTAATTTCTAAATTATAAAAATGTTATCATACAAAAAAAAAAAATTGTCGCAAAAAATCACCACTAACCCGTTGGTTGACTGAGTATTCCGCCCGATCTTTTATATGCTCAGTGGGCAATAACCAGGTGTGTGGTTAAAGGCCAACGGCTCAAATTCGGATTGTGTGTCATCCCCCCAACCAGTCCTCAATGGCAGCCCAAAGTTCACCATAACCTAAGTGCCCGGGGGGGGGCTTTTTACTCTGCTTAATGACACCACTGCTTAACAAACTAGATATTCACAGACTTATCTAAAGGCAAAGGTGTCAGAAGAGGCACCAATAGACCTTCTTAGATAACAACGCATAATGGTTAGAAAGACATAGATTGCCTTTAGAAGCAATTTACGTATGGATACAATCCGTAGTATGGGGTCATGCGCTCGGGCTGTAAATAGGTCCACCGGATCTCTCCACAGCGGTAAGGCCCCCCTCAAATATTTGCTCCTACTTAGTATTGAGCACTATATTTGTAGATTCGCTGTCTTATCATTGTGAAAACTTGAATCAACTGACCACTGGGACGCATTTTACCGGAACTCACTTTTTCCCAAATACTTATATATATATATAACGTTTAGTTATTTTTATTTATTTATTGAACAATCATAACAATCGTTCGGTTTCTTGCTCTGGCAGTCCTCGGTAAACGAAATTTCATTTTACCTGAGGAATGCCATACAAGAAAACTGAACGGTTGTAATGATGTTCCAATAAATAAATAAACAAAACAAACCTTTACTTATTCATTTTTATCTATTAACGCTCATAAAGATATTGAGGACTCTTCTACATAACACTGTACGTAGGATTACTTTTTCAATTATATAGTGCCACCATAACAATTGATATATAATATTATATATATTATATATATTATTATATATATATATATATATTAATTAAAACTGAGGATCCTAAATTTCAGGATTGCATGTCCGGATGCGGCCCGGAATGATTATATTTGCTAACGAGTTGGAAGATGGGTATCTACACTTTGTAATGAAGAGTAGAAATTCTCTCATTTGGTCACGTGACCCACCGAATCTCTGAGAAGATTCTTTTGTTCGACAGAACTTGTTTGGCGTGGGGGAGATTCATAATGTTTAAAGGACGGAATACCGGTGACGAGCATCAATGCCACGCAACGCTCCAACTTTGGACTTACATATGCAATATGGAGATCGGGGGGAGGGGTCCACTGATCACATCACTGGTCCGTCAAGTATATTTCTTGAAGATCTTACAAATATATTATTCCACCCTCACAACGAGCAGGAATGCGACACAGGTCATTTCTTAAGCGGAGTTTACCAGGTTTGGAATTTAGAGTTTTCCTTCTCCAAGACTGGTTACCAGCCATGGTTAAAGAGTCCAGTCTGACCTGCAATATTTAGGCAAAAGCGCAGGAGAATTGGATTCTTACCTTTCCCAAGGGTATTAGTGCCATCTGAATGAAACAGCTTCTTCAGGAATTGAACTCTGGTTACGAGTTCCATTTCCTACAACTCTAAACCATTACCATGGCGCCTCCAATTTTCAAATTATGGTTAAAATGTCAAGATCCATTATATTATAGTATATATATATATATATATATATATTATTAATTATATGATATTATTTGAATCAGATAGAAATTGAATTTCAATATTAATTAAAGAATGTCGCCGAAATAAAACCTGTCTAAATATCAGTTATTAAATTAGCCCGTGAGATTACGACGCTCTTCGCAATCCGAAATGTCTCTCTCATATATATGACCTCGTGTGGTGTGTGTTATGTGTGTGTCTATCTTTGTGTGTTGTGTGTGTGTGTGTGTAAAAGTATAATAATGTAAAAAAATAATACTTGTGAGATGATTTATTAATATTAAACTTATTGTCGATGGTTAAACTGTTCGATTATTAAATACATATTAAATATAGTATCTAATTTTTTAAATTGCTAATGAGCAATTCAAACATATGAATGTTCACTCCTCCCTTTTTTTCTTGTATACAATAAACACCCAACATCACCAGAAATATTTGATGTCCTGATGAAGATCACCACCACACACACACACACAACACCAACACACACACGAAATATAATAGTTGTGTATTTGGGCGCAAATTATTTTTTAATGCAGGTATTATTAAAGACACGGAATATTTCTTTTCAATCTTTACTGTATCTTTAGTCATTTTGTGGTTTCTCGTAATCGAAATACATGTTGGAAGAGAAATTTTAAAGTATGGGACAGTTCTATATTTAACTGGATCCCAATTTATCGAAATATCACTTGAAGACAGAAAGATACAGATAAATAATAAGAAGAAATATCCGTGGTCTTCAAATAATGCTGCTTGAACATATATAATATTAATACTATATATATATTAATATCATATATATATATATATAATACCCGTCGCACCTTACCATAATCCACCAAGCAAATAAGTATACCAACCTTAATTAACTTCGGGATTTTTTTTCACTAAAATCGATTAAGAAGGTGCTCAATATAAAGAGACCGATTAATCGAATGGTTAAAATACGGATCGTTTAGAATATACAAACTGAGTTTCTCGCAAAGCGCGAATCTCTCTCTCTCTCTCTCTCTCTCTCCTCTTGTGTCTCTGTCTGTCTGTCTGTTCTGTCTGTCGTCTGTCTGTCTGTCTCTCTCTCTCTCTATATATACATTATACTTTGTTATTATGTAGAAGTATTGTCTGAAGATCAAAATTATTAAACGTTTAAATTTGGGTATAATTGTGTAAGTACTTTTCTATGTGATTTAACACAGTTCTTAATTTGTATTCGTCATCAATCCAATTGGTTTATCAACCACGGATAACTTTCTTTTTTGACTGTCTTGTTCCCTTTAATGAATCGGAACTTCCATTCGACGATTTTTATCCTCATCTAAAAAGAAAGAAAGAAAGAAGAAAACTAGGATAGTTTTATGAAACGCCTTTTATTATTTTTTCTCGATCAGCAAAACAAGAAACGACTTAATAGATTCTTACATTATGGTCACCATAAAATCTTAATGCAATAACAGACATTTTCTGACGAGTCCTTTCTTGTGTCTTGTAGTCTAAAAATGCACAGATGCTTATCCGCTTTGTTCCGATCGCCTCAATATCCAAGATTGTTTTATGTAAACAAAACCATAATGAGCCCGTTCCAGCAGAAAAGCAGCCAGAGAACGAAATAGCCAGAAAAGACGGAATTGGCAGTGGTTTAACGCTTCTTTAACTTCATTAAATTTAACTCGTTTTTAAATCCTCCACCTCGAAGAACGAGAGGGAATTCAGGGAGCTCGTTTCAAGAATGACAGCAAGCGTTATGCAAGAATTATCTTTATTGAGAATCACCATTATCCTGATACTCTCTACTTCTCATTATTATAGAACAAAAAAGAAAAAGAAAAAGAAAAACCGTTGAGCGCGATCAGTTTGAAAGTAAAAGTGGAGAAAACCCCTTTCTTGTCAATTTTCCTTATCTTTTGTAAGGCCTTTCCCAATTCGTCAGTGGTATTTTAAACTAATTGCAATCCCTGTTAGCTAATTTGGTTTAAACAGTAATCGAGTGGGACCCTAAGATGGGGATCGATTCCAGACCATCTCTACTATTCCTTACTGGTAATTTTTTCGCCTTTCGTATTAGCTGCGTCTTCTACTGATAAGGTGGCTTTAGGTGGAAGAATTTCTCTTATGTGTGACTTCTGCCCCACGGAATGCGACACAACGCAGAATAGAGTTGCGTGTGTGTGGTGTGTGTGTGTGTGTGTGTGTGTGAAGAGAGAGAGAGAGAGAGAGAGAGAGAGAGAGAGGAGAGAGAGAGAGAGAGAGAGATGCCACAGGCAGAATAACGCAATGCGCGCGCACTTTAGGGTTCCGCAGGCCACACCAATGATGTGCACGCGGCGAGTCGGAGTAACAAGCTAATCGTAACTTGTAGACTAGGGAAAGATAAATTTTGGGGCGGGGACAATAGCTGAATGTGAACGGAAACACTTGATCATAGACATATTCATACTACTAGAATTTGCCGAAAAGGC
>CM042163.1:29338389-29355889 GCA_023376005.1 Doryteuthis pealeii
TACTTATGGATCCTTTTTCATTCTTATTTTACTATGGTGCTCCCTCAAGCCATTCGATTTTTAAAAATCCTATTGTATTTTTATGATTAAATGATATTTGATTGTCTGGCCAAAAAAATGTTATATGCTCCTGGCGGGCCGTATGAAACCAGTTGAGAACAATTTAGCTAGACTAGCACAACATTCTTATGAATGCACAAGCCGAAGCTCATGGTTGGTAGGCACAAAAAATGCGTTGATCCCGTCGGCATTCTAAATGTTTTTTAAAACAAGTTTTAATAAATACATGACTGGTATTATATATCTATATATAGTTTGTTTTATTTTGATACATATTTAAAGTTTACATTTCAAATTGTTTTATTTTTTAATCCTTTAATGAATTTGATGATTTTACTGACTTAGGGTACAAACTCGCTGACATTGCATTTTTTACTCCCAACCCCTGGCGATATGTTTCAAAAATCTATTTTTACATCGCCAGGAGGGCGTTTTTTATTTTGTACTAGTACATGAAATTAAATAAACCCTTTTTATATATAAAAGCAAGATTTGGCTTTAAATAAACCACAAGGATTGATATGCCAACCAACCAAACCAACCCAATGATACCGGCATCAGAAAAATAAGGTCTAAGTAACTTTGGCTTCGGATTACCTTTACCGCGCTTTTAACCGGGACTATATACGAAGCAGAGTCAAAGACTCTCTGCACTTTCGTCATAACATATCTTTATGGTTGTTACACTACTTTCTGTGCATGCGTGTTTATAGTTGCTACTGTTGTGGTATATGATTGAAGTTTGAGCTTGATCGCTCCATTTTGCTTGCTGTCTTTACAATGTAAATATGGTCGCTCCACAAGTTGTGAGCACCAAAGAAGTACAAAAGAGCAGTGGCCCGATTCTCCAGTCGGAAGGAGTATCAAGGACTGAGATTCATCGGAGGCTTTTAGCACAATACGGGCACAGTGCACTGCGTATAAGTGTGCAAGAGTGGATAGAGAAGTTTAAAAGTGCCCGCACAAGCCTGACACACGAATGAAGATGTGACAGAAGCGGTGCATAAATACACGACCAATCGAAAACAAATTTTCTTGGAGGGAATGCGCAAACTTGTGGATCACTGGACCAAGTGTATTAAAAAAGAAGGAGACTATATAGAAAAATGACATACTTGTTTATCCCCTGATTTTGTTGGTTTGGTTTATTAATTTTAACGGCATATCAACCCGTCCAGGGTTATATCATGCCTAGCGGTTGGGGTGTTATACATATTGTGTATTCATATATATACTTTTAGTAATTGGTTTTAACAATGTGTTAGCATTATTGGGAATTATATTGTATGGCATTGATTTGTTTCATGTCTATATTCTATGGTATAATTTTATTTCCCTTAAAAAAGAGAAATATCCCCAATGTTAACATTTTCAAATAGATGCTTCATATTGTTTGCTTTAAAATAATGGTTTCTGATGGGAGCAAAAAATCTGCATTCCATGAATAAGTGTTTGACTGTTAGGGGTGTTTGACAGGTTTCACATTGTGGTTGTTGTTCTTATTTGAGTATATAAGAGTGTGTTAGTTTTGTATGACCAATGCATAATCGGGACATAATGACTTGTTCCTTTATAGACTTCCTTAAAGTTGGTCCGCAGCCTCCCAAAGTCGGTTTGATTAGGAAGAGTTTATTGTGGGTACAGTTATTCCAGTGTTGCTGCCATTTTGTATGAAGGAATCTATTAATTTTAGGTTTCAAATCAGTATATGGTATCTGGAACTTGTCAGGGATTAAATCTAGAGCCGATTTAGCTGCAGTGTCAGCTCTTTCATTCCCCCTCACTCCTATATTACTTGGTATCCAGCATATAATAATCTCCTTAGAGTTAGACATTGTGTAAATACAGTTAAACAAAAAAACAAGATTGCGGATAATGTTTCACTCTCCCTCGTAGAATGGTGATGGAATTCGTTAGTTAAAATATAGACTAACATACGCACATATTTCTTCGTCAGCTATCATTGTATGCCAATGACGAATTAATTTACATAAACCATTTGGGGAAAAATAAAAAAAGATAAATACGTCTATGATATAAGGACTCTGTATTTCAAAGACATAAATGAACAATGAATGGAACGTTAATTTTCTTTAAAGTAAAGCTGTGCTGAAAAAGTATGGAGACTGAGACTGTATTTACCAAGAAGGTAATGAACAATGAATGAAACGTTAATTTTCTTCAAATAAAGTTGTGCTAAAATAGTATAGAGACTGAAGCTGTATTTGCCAAGAAAGGAATGAGCAATGAATGAAACGTTAATTTTCTTCAAAATAAAGTTGTGCTAAAATAGTATAGAGACTGAAGCTGTATTTGTCAAGAAAGGAATGAGCAATGAATGAAACGTTAATTTTCTTCAAAATAAGTTGTGCTAAAATAGTATAGAGACTGAAGCTGTATTTGCCAAGAAAGGAATGAGCAATGAATGAAACGTTAATTTTTCTTCAAAATAAAGTTGTGCTAAAATAGTATAGAGACTGAAGCTGTATTTGCCAAGAAAGGAATGAGCAATGAATGAAACGTTAATTTTCTTCAAAATACGAAAATGTTAAAAAAATTAAAAAAAAACGAAATTGAAACTGTATTTACCGAGAAATAAATGAATAAATATTGAATGAAACATAAATCTTATTCAAATTGCAAGCCGTGTTAAAAAGTATCGAAAATAAAGCTGTATTTACCAAGACAGAAATGAACAATGAATGAAATGTTAATTTTCATCAAATCACGAGCTGTAGTCAAAATATATTGGGACTAAAGCTGTATTTAGTAAGACAGAAATAAACGATATCTTTCTTCAGAATATGAGTTTTATTTAAATTCAAATTCATTTATATTTTATATTATTTTTTTTTAATGAAGACCTGTCATCATAATCCATTTTGGTCACTCTTCGTCCCGAACAGATTGATATTGGTATGAACAGATGTAATAGATTATCTTGAATAGGTTGAGATAGACAGATAGATAGACAGATAGTAACAAAGAAGGACTATATATATATATATATATATATATATATATATATATATATATATATGCAACTCTGATCATATATATATATATATATATATATATATATATATATATATATATATATTCACAAATAGATGTATGGATAGATAATGACGTTTCCGTTTATTTAGTAAATAAACAAATATAGATACAAACTGTTGTAAACCAAAAAAATGCATGTGCAATTATATTCATAAATATAAAAATGCCTATTGATAATGCGCGGCGAGCAAAAGCTAAAGCAACTTCAGAAATAAACTCATATTTATTGATCTCCTCTTTATATTATTCCTATATGTTCGTGAAAAGAATTCCGGTCGAATTATATGCTAGAAATAAATCAGTGCCCAAAATAAACCAACAAATAAATAAATAAATAAATAATAATAATAATAATAATAATAATAATAATAATAATAATAATAATAATATCACCTTATCCCAGCCAGGAGACCAGACCTAGATTAGCAAAAAAGATAACTTTTCAACTAGGAGTTTTTTCAGTTCCAGCAGATCACAGGGTGAAGATGAAAGAAAAGGAAAATAGAGACAAATACCTGGATCTTGCTAGAGAGTTGAAGAAACTGTGGAATATGAGGGTGAAAGTGATACCAATTGTAGTTGGTGCACTTGGAACGGTCTCCAAAAAGCTTGGAAAAGAGACTGCAGCAGCTGGAAATCAGAGGAAGAATTGAGGCTATCCAGACAACAGAGAAAGACCATCAGCTTAGGCTAGTGTGAAAAACTCACAAGGAATGAAATGATAATAATAATGGGGAGAAGGGATGAAACGAAGAAACATCTAAGTGAATGGAGAAAACTAGTGTATACGACTAGGCTCGATTGGGTGAGAAAGGTGATCCACTGGGAACTGCACAAGAAACTAAATATTAGCCATTCAATCAAATAGTATATACACTTACGGAATTCATTCTAGAGAATGAGATGCATAAGATTCGATGGATTTTCAGATACAGACGGATAGCCGTATCCCAGTAAGAAGACCAGACTTAGTATCAATTAACAAGAAGAAGAGAACTTATCATCTAGTGAATTTTGACGTCCCGACGGACCAAAGGGTGAAAATGAAAGAAAACGAAAAGATACTTAGCTCTTGCCAGAGAGCAGAAAAAGCAGAGGAATGAGGGTGATGGTGATACCAGTTGTTGTTGGTGCCCGTAGAACTATCACTATGTGTTTGGGAAAAAGACTTCCATCAAATGGATTTTGCAGTCTCCGCGGAGTACAGAGTGAAAATAAAAGAAATCGGAAAGATAGATAGATACTTGGATCTTGCCAGAGAGCTGAAATAGCTGTGGAATATGAGGATGACGGTTATACCTAGTTAACTCCAAAGTTAAAACTGGAGATGAAAGTTCCAGCATCAAGCCTCTGCTGACTTGTAGGTATCCTTTGTAGGATATGTCTAAGACAAAGTACTCTTAAAAATACTGTAATTTGCATAGATCCCAATTATCTTGCTACGCTTGTCACTGGGCTCAGATAATGGCAAAAGTGATGTACAAATGTATGTCACTATAATCCAACGAAAAGTCCTTGGAAAAGAGACTGGGAGAAGTGAAGCTCTGAGGGGGAATCGAGGCCATCCGGACCGCGACACTGTTACGATCAGCTAGAATTCTTTAAAGAATCCTGGAGATCTCAGCAGACTTGCTATCACTCAGCTTCCAGTGAAAACCCACCAATTCGAACTGTTGTGAAGCAGTAAAAGGATACTTAAAATGAAAGTAGCGGATTCATTCACTGATTTCCCGCTCTATTTCCGTTCAATAACCCACGTGACAATAAGATTCAGACATCTTTAAAATACTTTAGAATATAAAACGTACAGAAAAGCAACGGTACTAATGCAAGTGCCCCTATATGTTGCCGGTCCTTTTCAACCTCGTACGAATGTTAAAAATGTACAAAGAATGAAAAAGACTTTAATGTCTTCCAATACATTATTCAATTCATGTTTCCTATTATTCTATATCTAATAGGCTAGTAATGCCCACAATGTTTGCATAAATTCCCAATAGCTGACAATTCATTGCTTCCTTATTTTTAATGTCTTCCTACACTAAAATCACTTGCATTGTATTTTTATGATAAACAAATCATGTGCAATGCTTCATAGGGTAAAAGCATCAACAATGCTTTTCCTATAGTAAAATCATTTGCAATGCTTTCTTATAGTAAAATCATTTGCAATGCTTTTCAGTAGTAAAATCATTTACAATGCTTTCCTATATAAAATAATCTACAATTATTTCTTGTAAAATAATTTGCAATGCAATGTAATTAAATCCTTTGTAATGCTTTCTCATAGAAAAATCACCCGCAATGTTTTTATATAGTAAAATTATTTGTAATGCTTTCCTATAGTAAAAACCCTTCCAATATTTTTCTATAGTAAAATACTCAACAATACTTTCATATAATAAAATCATTTGCAATGCTTTCTTCTCGTAAAATCCACTGCAATGCTTTCCTATTGTAAAATCCTTGACAATGTTTTCCTATAGTAAGATCATTTGCAATGCTTTCCTATTGTAAAATAATTTACAATGTTTCCCCATGGTAAAATTAGGTCGAATCCTTTCCTCTAGTAAAATCTTTTGTAATGCTCCCCATAATAAAGTCATGTCCAATACTTTCTGGATAAAATCACTTACTATGTTTCCTTTAATAAAATGTTTTGCAATGATTTTCTATAGTAAAATCATTTGAAATGCTTTTCTAAAGTAAAATCCATTGCAATGCTTTTCTATAGTAAAATTAACAGCAATGCTTTTCTATTCTAAAATCATTTACAATATTTTCCTTTAGTAAAATCCTCTGCAATGCTTTCCTATAGTAAAATTAACAGCAATGTTTTTCTATACTAAAATCGTTTACAATATTTTCATTTAGTAAAATCCTCTGTGATGCTTTTCTATAGTAAAATTAACAGCAATGCTTTTCTATACAAAAATTCTTTACAATATTTTCCTTTACTAAAATTCTCTTCGATGCTTTTCTATAGTAAAATTAACAGCAATGCTTTTCTATACTAAAATCATTTACAATATTTTCCTTTACTAAAATCCTCTGCAATGCTTTTCTATAGTAAAATTAACATAAATGCTTTTCTATACTAAAATCATTTACAATATTTTCCTTTACTAAAATCCTCTGCAATGATTTTCTATAGTAAATTAATTTGCAATGATTTTCTAAAGTAAAATCCACTGCAATGATTTCCTGTAGTAAAATTCATTGCAATTCTATACTAAAATCATTTACAATGCTTTTCTATAGTAAAATAATTCGCAATGCTTTTTTGTAGTAAAATTAGTCGCAATGCTTTCCTATTGTAGAATCATGACCCATTCTTTCCTATATGTAAAATCATTTGCAATGATTTCTAAAAGTAAAATCATTTTTCTTGGTGATACACTCAGCGTATTCTAAGCCCGTTGACAGGCCCTGCGAATTATGATGTCTAACTGTATTTCAAATAACGATTAGATGATTGATTTCTCTTCAAGTATTGTTTTACGAATTGGACAAGATTCATTTAATTTAAATGGAAAAATAGAATTAAAAATAGTTTCATATTCCCGCGTTAATTCCCTGTGGTTTAAAAATGACTCCTGGATCTAAATGTGTTCAGTGGTGACTAATAAAGAGTGGGACTATATTTAGTATTGGGTTTTTATCTGGATGCTGGATACCGACGTCGAGGGCAGAGGTGGTGAAATGAGGCAGTAAGGCGATACAATGATAGGTGGATAGCTTGCCCGGTTCCACTTATTTTCTGTCTTGTGAAGGGTAACTTTTTCCGTTTCAGACACGGCGGGACAGCGGGGGTGCGAGATACCTCATTTTCCCATCGGCTGTTATTTAAGACGTCCACGAAACTTTGACGTTCTCAATATCTTTTTCCTCTCTTCTTATAAACATCAATTTCTTCTTTCATTTTTATCTTCGTATTCTTTTCTAAGCCCTACCAAGTCTGCCACAAGGCCACTCACGCTAAGGAGAACTGCTTCTCCAAAGCAGTTACACGCTGTTGGCAGGGCCTAGAACACTTCGACTGCATCACCTACAGATTAGGGGAGTAGAGAGTACTCCTTCATTGGCATTAGGCCCCGGTTCACCTGATCATCAGTGGCAACAAAAACACGGCGCGATCAACACACACACACACACACACACACATATATATATATATATATATATATATATATATATATATAAAGTTTGATATATTTTTCAAAAAATAGTGCGCAATTACAGTCGTATAGCGTAGACATAACTTCGTTTTATATAGGCAATAAACTGATCGTTACCAAGTGTCATTCACTTGATATCTACACTATTCCACACATACATACGTACACACACACGCACACACATATATATGTATAAAGAAAGAGAGAAATGTACAGAGAGAAGGAGAAATATTAATAGAGATGAAAAAGTGAAAGGCAGACAAAAAGAGAAACCGAAAGAGAGACGAAAAAGAAAGGGGGAAAGAGAGAAACGCAGTCATGAAAAGAGAGACAGAAAGAGAGACTAAGCATAAAGTAACCCTGGATGGGTTGAGATGCTGTTAAAAACAATCAGTCAACTATAAGATGTCGAGCAATTTTGAGAACAGATAATATTTTGTTGCATGTTGATATTCATTAGATTTTAAACTGTCGGGGAAAATCTGGGTCTGACTAATTCACCGATTGCACCTCTACAGAGGGGAAAATCCCCCCCATAGAGCCACCTGTTGGGCCTTGGGTAGTGACCCGAGATGCTTAAGGATGGAATTCTGGTGGCTGAGTAGTCCTACCTACACCACACCACTTTAGCCCTTAATTACGCTAGACGGGCAGTCGAGGATGTGCCTTCCGACCAATCGGCACGTAACGTCAAGGCCTAGCACCTATATGATTGTCCGGACCCTATTGCCTTCATATCATATCATATATGATATCATATTTGTATCATATCATATACGTGCTAGAAAGCAGTGGTTGTGGACCTTATTGTCCTGGGCATGACGTTAAATTACATCTAGTGGTAAAGTTTCAATTCAGATACTCTGGAGAGTGTGGAGTACCCCTCCATCGCCATTAACCCCAGGTCCACCCTGACCCGGAGCGGTAGTATCTGTTAGAGTCCCGTCTATGGGTTAAATAGATAAAAAATGTGTGTCAAAAATGTGCTTACAAAATTTGAGTTTTTATAAAATTGAGTAGACATCAAGAATGAATAAAAGCAAAACGTCTTCGGCATAAAACAACCCAGAAAGGGTTGACATGCCGTAAATTGCAACTAAACAACCAATAAACTAATCTGGGGGTGAATAACCGAAGATTTGTATTTTTTTCATTCACTAAATGTAAACGAAAAAGAATTGGTCGTTGGTTTGCCACAGATAGGAGAATCGATTTTGTCATTTTCAGTAGGTCTTTAAAATTTGCCAGTGACTATTATTGCCAAGCGATTTGTTTCACACTTGGTTCATTAGCTGACCGAAAATTCAATGCTTCCAGGCAAAGTGTTCCATGTAACTCTTTTGAAAAAGAAACCATCAATTTCATGGATGACAGAAAGAAGAAAAAAAGAAGAAAAAAAGAAGAAAATAAGAAAAACGAGAAGAAAAAAAAGAAAACCAAGAAGGAATTTATATTTAAAGTAGTTGCTTATTTAACAAGTGACACAAATGACCAAATTTATCTTTCTAACTATCTCAGTCTGTTCATTATATATATATATATATATATATATATATATAATATATATATATACCCCCCCACACACACATATATATATATATATATATATATATATATATATATATATATATATATATATATATATTATTGTATCTACCTACGCATTCCAGTAAAAAGATACACAAACAGACTGAAAAACAAAATGCCCCTTCTATTCCTATCAAACATTGACCATATCATTAAAACTTTTCAAAAAATTTTTCATTATGTCTGACGAATGTACCACTGCATGGAACCCTGGTAATATATATATATATATATATATATATATATATATATATATATATATTGTGTCACCCATTAAACTCTCGCTAGATGATTGGGTTTAGGGAAAAGAGTAGGATCTGCCAAAATATTGTCTGCTTTTTTTATTTTAAAAACGAATTAAAATTTATTAAACCGATTATTTAAGGTCAAAGTTTTGTCTAAGTCGAAAAGTAGTAACATAATGAGCATCAGTAAAAAAGCAAAATAATATTACACATGTAATTTATTTTTGATACATTTAAAACGATTTTTTCGGTCAATTTCGAGCAAAATGCCTGCCAAGAGGCTACTTAAAATCCGTTTTTACAAAATAAATTGTAACTTTTGCGATTGAAAAAAAAATTACACTGGATTGTCCAATTGGACACATAGCCTAGTAGATAAAGGAGTTAGGTTAAGACAGTTCTAAATGACAGTTATCTCTAGACTGCATGTTCAATCCTGGTCAGGGGCAGCAGTAACATAGAATCATAATTAAGACAGCTTAACACCCTTACCTCAGCTACGGTTAGCGGAACAGGATACCCCCGTGGACTGAACAAAGGGTTAGGTTCAAAGTTCCGTGATGGCTCCCGATTACAAGAAGGTTCCCGAATCCGACAAGAAATACCAGAAGAAGGTCGGAGTGCACATCGGCCGAAACGTTGTACAGATAACAATGAAGATGGGGGCAATATCTCTGAATGTTTGAGATGAGGCTTGATGATTAGTATTATCTGCGTTATTCGGACTATTGACAAGAAGGTTCCCGATTACGACAAGAAAGTTCCTGAGTCCGAAAAGAAGGTTCCCGAGTCCGAAAAGAGGGTTCCCGAGTCTGACAAGATATACCTGAAGAAGGCCGGGGGGCATATCGGCCGAAACGTTATACAGATAACAATGAAGATGGGGACAATAGTCCGAATAACGCAAATAATACTAATGAGTACAATAGTCTGAATAATACAAATAATACTTCAAAAATAATTTTTTTAGTTTTTATTTTCATTTCATTTTTCGATTTTCGGTACTTATTTACTACCCGAGCAGATTCTTTAAAAAAACTTTTTTCTTCTATTAACACCATCTGTCTTTAGTCTTTTTATTTATGCAGAAAATAGTATCAATCACATATATTTTGATTTTTTATTTATGCAGAAAATAGTATCAATCACCGATATTTTGCACCACAAAAACAGGGGGGTCAAAGTTAAGTGACCTGAAAAAAATCAAAAAGTTTTGAAAAAAATAACTAATGCATTATAAAATTCATTCATTGCTAAATCAACGCTGAAAATTTCATTAAAATCGGATGATTCCCTGATGTTTGGTAATTTTTTTTCAAACGTGAGGGGCCATAATTGTATTAAGAAAACGTGGATTTTTCAACGAATTGGGTATATCTAGTTTGACCTACTTTAAATTGAAATGGACATATGAATTTTATTACGTGCTGCTGAGTTGTTAAAAGTGTCTCTGTTAATCACTATCCCATCTCCCCTTCACTCGCATATAGAAAGGAAAAGAGATTTATGCAGAATGTAAAGACAGGGATGGGTCAGTGTTTGACTTAATTGCAAATTACGCCTAATTGTTCTAATTAAAATGGATTTTTTTCAAACATTTAGTAATCCTAAAACTATGGAATAAATTAGTATAAATTTCGTGTCATTAAACCAACCAGGAAAAAAGCCTTTAGACTTTAAAAGGTGGAAATCTCAGCTTTAGTATAATATATATATATATATATATATATATATATATATATATATATATATATATATATATATATATATATATATATATATATATGGTTATTAAAATATGGAAATAAATTCGAAGCTATGCAGAATAAGAAAGAAAAACAATTATAAAAAATAAATTTATTTGTAGATGGTGAAGTTAAAACATTTCGGTTTAATGTAAAATCTTTAACAAGACATATTTTTTTGTACTTTTATTTAAAAAAATGATATGATTTATATTTGAAAGAATATTTGAAATGTAACGTATTTATCTAAAAGGATGTAGTATGTACATTAAAATAAAAGAAAACTAGTAGAAAAGAAATGGAAAAGAAAAGCTAAGCAGCATTTGTATATCCTTTATAATATAATACATTTCAAAGGTGTTTAAACAAGCTCACCTGAAGATCGGCACGTGAAAATCAGTCGTGAATTTTACGTGTTTTATCTTATGTTATAGTTGAAATATCGTAATATTGCTTTGCATTCTTCTGCAGACATCATTACATTTTACCGATTTAGACAGTTTTTTTGGTGGAAAATCAAAATTATACACATGCACACCAATACACAACCCCCATATATATATATATATATATATATATATATATATATATATATATATATATATGCTGGGTTAAGTATAGACCAGTGTTGCTGGGGGAATTAAATATAATTAACGGCAATTAAATATTAAATTAAATAGAATTAAAGTTGAAATGAACAGACAGAGATAAATAGATAGATACATAGAACAGTGCGTGATAGATAGATAGATAGATAGATAGATATGATCTGACATAGATAGATTGAGAAATATGTTTTTGACTGACATAGATTGCTAAATAGCTATATAGCTTTATATATATATATATATATATATATATATATATATATAATATATATATATAGATAGATAGATAGATAGATATGATCTGACATAGATAGATTGAGAAATATGTTTTGACTGACATAGATTGCTAAATAAATATATATATATATATATTATATATATATATATATATATATATATATATATATATATATATTATATATATATATATATAGAGAGAGAGAGAGATAGAGAGAGAGATGAAAGGACTGATATAGATAGAGGATAGATTGGTTGGATTTTACGGCATTTCAACGCTTGGGTTATTTTATACCGAATACCTTTTTGTTTCATTCATGCTTATTAGATATTCAATTTTTTTAAAAATTTATTTTATTTAAACTCATTTTTAAAATCTCAGGTACTGCCACTCCAGGTCAGAGTGGACACGTGATTAATGGCAACGAAAGTGTACTCCATATTCCCCGGAGCTCCAGAATTGGAACCATACCAATATATGCAGTTTTTTGTCTCAGCATCCTTTGTTTTAATTTCTAGTATAAAAACCATTTAAACATATCATACCTAATGATATCCAATATTTTAGATACATTGATGATATCAATCATTTACCCAAACAAATATAACTTACTCATATTACTAATAGACAAAACAAAATTGAACCTACTATCAATTTTACATACGAACTCGTACCTACCTTTCCAAGACATTTTACAAATAAACAGTTACAATAAGTAAGAATTTAAAGTCCACCACAAAGCCACTTGCAAAAATGACCAGATATAGGTAGATACGAATCTATCTGACATAGATAGATAGATAAATAAACAGTTAGATAGATAGAATTCTCTGAAAAGTTACTTGATCTTTTCGAGTGTTTGTGTATACAATTATTAACCTCTGAGTCGGAGGTTAATAATTGTATACAAAAAATTTTTAGAAAATTGAAAAAATTGAAAAAAATTGAAAAGAATTTTGTAAAAATTATAAAAAATTTTTTTTAATTTTTAAAAATTAAAATTTTTTTTAAAAATGTAAAAGATTTCAAAAAATTTTAAAAATTTAAAAAATTTTTTTAAAAATTAAAAAAAAAAAGATTAAAAAGTTTATACCTTTGAATCTATTAATAATGGAGATTCGGTCTTAATTTCTCTGTAACCGAAACTAAGTCACTGTCTACGTCACATTACCCAAAACCGTTATTCAATAGACTAAAAAGCAACTTTATTTCATATACACTCAAAATTTGAGCATGATACATTAAACGTTCTCATTATTTTTTAAAAACAAGTTTTGATAAATATATTCCCGGTATTATATGTTTATATATAGTTTGTTTTATTTTGATATATATCTAAAGTTATCAGAATTAAGTTTTCATTTCATTTTTATTTTTGCTCCTTTAATAAATGTGATGATTTTACTTACTTATGGTACAAACTCTCTGGCATTGAATTTTTAACTCCCACCCCAACAGGCAATATTTTTCAAAAATTAATTTTATACAACGTTTTTTTGTGCTAGCTATAATTTCTGTTTGCGTTATTAAATTATTCATGTTAATGTCACAATTCAACAACTATGATAATCAATAAATATGAGATTCTAGAAACTTTATTTCCTCGTTAACCATTACCCAGCGTCAGCTGAGCTTTAACGACATTCAATAAAAATGAACAACAATGACTATTATTGCCACAGGTATATTTTTTCTCTCTTAGTCGAGTCTTCTTTTTTCGAGTAACGACACACACGCACGCACACACACACACACACACACACACTGAGAAAAAGACATACACACACAGGTACACATACATACACACACACACACACACACACACACACACACACACATATATATATATATATATATATATATATATATATATATATATATATATATATATAGGTAATTATGTACACGAGGAAATTGTTTTTCCCGAGGCTGTGTTTATAATGGGAAAATTAAATAATAGATGCTGGCGGCCTTCCATAGGAAGCAAAAGGGCACCGTCTGTCGCAGTGAGAAAAGCCTCGTTTTGATATTTTTAAGCCGAATTAAGAGACGAAAGGTAAATTCCACCCCTTCCCCTGTTCGATGAGTTTTCCTATGGAACAGTTAATTTATCTAGTAGACTATATATTTTTCGTGTTATGAGAGCGATTTGTGGCTTACGCCCAATATTTGCAACCTTGTGTCAGACTGAGAGAGAGAGAGAGAGAGAGAGAGAGAGAGAGAGAGAGGAGAGAGAGAGAGAAGAGAGAGAGTATCCCCTATAAGTATACCTATAATAATTTTTAATAAAAAGTTAATTTCCTTCTCACGCAGAGACACTAGGATCTTATTATTTCTTTATGAAGTAAAACGGATTTTATTAGGTATTATCTATAATAAATAATACCTAATAATATCCGTTTTAGTTTAATGCTCCACCATTACAGAAAAAATACAGGTATTTTTGGTTTAAATGTTTTTTTTATAAAGAATAGTCGGGGTGTATTCATGGGTATAACTGAGATTGTTGATTGGTTGCTTGCTTGCTTGGAACTTAAGGGCATGTAAAGCCATGGGTTATTTCATGCCGAAAATGTTTTTGTTTTATTCATTAAGTAAAATATTCAGCATTTTAAAACTCATTTTTATCCATTTATCCCATACATGCAACCCTAACGGGTACTAACATTCCGGGTTAGAGTGGACCTGGGAGTAATGGTAATAAAGGGGTACTCCCCACTCCTCTGAGCTCTGGGATTGGAACCTCATCACTAGTTGCAGTTTAAAGATTGAGATAGCTAAGTTGCTATGGACAGATAGATATAGGTACATACATAGGTATGGACCGCCGGATATATATATATATATTATATATATATATATATATATATATATATATATATAGAGAGAGAGAGAGAGAGAGAGAGAGAGAGAGAGAGAGAGAAAAGATACATACATACGTACATATCTCTAAACATTCTGGGGCATAAAAACAAATATGCGTAGACACTATCTTGAAGTAGAAATTTGTTGAGAGTGCTAGTAATTACAATCCGGCTGATAAATTTTGCCTTCTTAGTATGGAAGAAAAACTAGCTATTGCTAAGTATCCCAGTTCTAGTTGAATTAAAAATCTGAGATATTGAACGCTTGTAGGCACAAAAATAAATGTCTGTCTAATCGTTAACAGGCTATTTTCGGGAAATAAGGATCTGTTACTTATTATGTTACTTATTCTGTTACATGCATACATATGAACAGACTGAGATAGGTCGATATATATATATATATATATATATATATATATATATATATATATTATATATATATATATATAGAGAGAGAGAGAGAGAGAGAGAGAGAGATAAGAGCAGACTGAGATCGATAGATCGATCGATCGATGTATAGGTAGGTAGATAAAAGTAATATTATTTTCCCGCTATGCGAGTTTCTCACACAAGTTTTAATAGATAGCATTTCACAGATGTCTAACTGTCAACATGCCTTCTCAGGTCTTCAGAACTTTTCTAATTATTGTAGCTGATTTTAACAAGGCTGAAGTCTGAAGGGTCTTGATTTTTTCCTCTAAGCTCCATCTTACTCAGTTTATTTTTCCGTCATTTAGGGACGGTTCTAAGACCATTAACTTTAACTGGTATAATAATCACCTTCACAGTCTTTTCAGCTCTCTGACAAGATCCAAGCATATATCTATCTGTCGGAAAAACAAACAGAAAAACCAGGCGAGTCGTAATACAATAAATATTGAAAAAGTCCTCAATGAGTATGTAGAGCTGGTTAGAGAACAAAATAATTAACAGAACCTTATTTCCCAGATTTCAGCGAAAAGAATCTTCAGGAAAATTCTGCCAGAAAGTCATTGTGGCAAAGAGATAAATATATACAAGATCAAACTCGAAATTAGCCAGTTAACGATTAGACAGACATTTATTTTTGTGCCTACAAGCGTTCAATATCTCAGATTTTTAATTCAACAATTCTTTAGAACTGGGACACTTGGCAATAGCTAGCCTTTCTTCCATACAAAGAAGACAAACTTTATCACCCGCCTTGTAATTACAAGCTCTCTCAACTAATTTCTACTTCAAGATAGTGTCTACGCATATTTGTTTTTATGCCCCAGAATATTTAGAGAATGAAGTGCATTGGTATGTACAAAGCTAGTATTATGATTATAAACCTTTTTTTAAAAGTAGCTTGAGTAAAGTCCAAGTATACATTTTTTATTTTTCCCATCCATTTGTATACTAACCTTGTATACAAGACATTCATTTTTGCATTGATCATCAAGAGGTCACTCATTTTTCTTAAATGATAATTGCACGGTAGGTTTTTGTTTTCTTGTTATTAATATAGGTTCATACAATGATTGCTGTTTGCACAGCAGCATTGCTTCCAACAAATCCTTCATCAGATGATTACAGGGATGGTTTCGGGCCTGAAGCATCATTACCACTTGTCTAGAGCACTCTAGCTGTATCTCACAATGCCGCCAAGCTTTCTTGGATTGTCGTCACTTGATGGGATTGCCATATCCATGCCGATGCAGTTAGAGTCTTATCTAGGATCTTTTTTATGTATTTCCTCATAGTCAAGAAAGTGGAGGTTGAGTTAGAAAGAAAACCTCGGCACCCAACGTTGATAGGAAATACATTTGTTATCAAGCCATTTCTCACACATTGTTCTTGTAGATCTTCATATTTTTGTTAATTTACCCTAATTCATTTCGTTGATGTTATTGGCAACATTTGATATACAGCTGTAGGTCAATTTAACAGTATTTTTGGTAATTATTTCATACATTTTGTTAAAATTTTGAAGAAATCACTCCCCAATTTATTTTTGACTGTCATGTTAAAGTGTGGCGCAAATAATAAAATATTCTTCGCTCTATTTTTCTCCCTTTTCCTCTCACCAGAGTTTGTTCATCGTTAACATTGTATATAGAAAGCTGGTTTTATACCCACTATTTTTATGTGCTTATCCATATTCACTTTTTTTTTCGTGTTGAAAATGTCGATATGAGAAGAATTACTAGATAATTGACTTGTTTAAACACCTGCCTGGGGTGATTCGATTCCGTGTTAATATCACAATTCTTTCGGTTCGGTTTTTTGGGACGTAGGCACAGTAACACCATTCAGGCCAAAAGTAATATCTAAAAAAGTGAACGATTCTCAAATATGTTTAGATATCTAATCTGAAACCGAATCTGTTAAAAAAAACCAGAGCAGTATTTTTTTAACATATTATATCCCCTTTTCTTGTGGTGCTCTTTCCAAAATTAAAAATATATATATATATATATATATATATATATATATATATATATATATATATATATATATATATATGCTAACAGAAACACATGGTCAATGACCGGACTAAAAAGAATTAGGTACACCAGGGAGTGATGGTGAAAGGGCAAAGTGAGAAGTATAAAAGAGGGTATGAGGAAAATGATTTAACAAATACCTCATCAAACATTTATAAAATCACTAGGAATTTGCATATACCAATGTTTATTTTAAGAATTATTTTGTTTTTATTTTATTTACATTTTAAAAATATTTTAAAAAATTGTAACTCCTGTGTGTTTAGAAACAATTTTATTTTATTTTGTTTTTCACCCATAAAAAGGATTCTAGATGCCATGTGGAAGACTTGGACATGTGGAGCGACGATTGATAGGGACCGGTGGTGAGAGAGAGTCATGAGAATCCGTGCTTGTCTGTGAGACCTAATGATGATAAATTCTATAAATAGAATGTGATTTGTACTA
>CM042163.1:29368389-29380889 GCA_023376005.1 Doryteuthis pealeii
TCATCTAGAATGGTAGTACCTGTTAAAGTCTAATCTATGGGTCAAATAGATCGATTTTAAAATAATTCACATCGATAGAATCGTATGGAAAAGCCCTCATGAAATAACTACACAAAACATGTAAATATGAACATACAATAAATGCGATTCCCTAACCTCTAGACACAAACGGGGATTTCATGCCGTTTAAATCAGTCAGTCAGTCAATAAATTATTCGACGACCAAAAAAAAAAAAAAATTTTCGGTCTCGAGACATAATAAAGACTAATAAAGTGAGTGGCATTTTTTCTTGCAACAGGTGTCTGACTATTTTCCTTTTCTGCGAAATCTTTGTCATCTCCGCATCTTGCCTATGTCTCCAGTACCTTTCTTCGAGAGCCAGCAATACGACAGCTTTCAGACAAAGAAACTCCGGCTTGCACTGCGCGTGTGGGCTGGACACGTGATCGGCACTGAGATGAAAGAGATGATGGCACTTTTGATATTCTCAGCTCCTGTAGCTGTCACGTTGTCCTTTCTCAGTTATTGGATAATTACTGATATTCATCGGTAATCCTAAAATGCTGATATGCTGTCCTATCCACTTCAAAGGCTAGTTTTACATCAAAGGTTGGCTCCCTCGGAAACCCAAAGTCACACGTGGGTTTTATTGCGTATCATATCATATTTTAACTTGCGGTTCCACGGCAGCATAAAGCCTGTCAAAAATCATCATCGCCAGCTGCCCTTTCAGGTCCGGTGAAGGCTATCTTCGTTAAAAAGGGATTCAGCGACCCCAGTTCAAATCCCGGATTAAGGGGTTTCACTTCCTGTCAATACTCTTTGGAAAGGTATGAATCCATTTCTGCTTAGTTTGGGCAAATTCTGACGCAGACTGGGTTCGTTAACCTAGATGTGGCAACCAATCTAGGAAAAGAAAAATTCTGAATTCAAGGCAGTAATACTCCGCTTGAAAATTGACTTGTTTGTGGAGGAGGGGTTGGGCAAGACCATACAAGTTGATAATACTAGTGTTACATAATTATTAGATACCTAATGATTATGGCAATAGTGTAGAAATCATAATGGCGATTAGTGCAGCTGATGGCCTTGAGAGTGAGTGACAGCGCTTGACCTCCCTCTCACCTTGCCTTGCGGAGATGGATCGTGAGAACCAGAATCCCCATAGAAGATCCTGTTCCAGTTTAAGGATACTAAGTAACTCAGTCAGTTAGAGGTAGCAGCGAGCTCGAAGGGGTAAGTCGTGTTATACACGCGGTCCCTCAACTGCGCAGGTGTCTGGGCTGGGGATTTGGAAATGAAGTAACATCAACGTAAATCGAAGTCTTGTGTTTATTACCTAAAAACTAACAATGACACAGGGCTTCTGATAAGGAGTGATCCCTAACAGAAACTAGACCCGGAATCCCAAAGAAAGTCAACACCAGACGCTAGACCAGTCCAAGATAGATGATAGACGATCAGAATAGCAAAGCCGGCCAGAAGAATAGATGACTAAGATATAGAAGAAGTAAAGAAAGGTATATAACATTATATCGATTTGGTACGGTGAAAACCGCCAGTATGCAACACTAGAATATCTAAAGAATATTAAGGTTACTACACTATCAATGGTCATTCAATTGGCGCGCTTAGCATAACAATTATCGCCATAGGAAATGAAATCGGTGTCAAGAGTTCAAATCCATGACGAAGCAGTTTGCGTTTCACTTCCCGCTAATGCACTTGGGAAAGGCATAGATCTATCTGTTCACCTCCTAGTTATGGGTAAATAGTAGAACAGCCTGGTTTCTTTAGTCTTTGATAGGCAACCAGTCTAGGAGAAGGAAAACTGAATTCAAACCAGCTGTACACCACTTATACACTGATTTTGAGTCACACTCTGCTCGGGCGCGGAGGGATTGGATAAATAATACCAAAAGTAGATGGACAGTAGGTAATTATATTAAATTAAAATTTTGTCCACCTACTATTGACTCTCGTAGTATATACTCATATACCATGCAGATAAACAAATAAAATACGGTGCCTTCCTTCAAAGTTTTGCAATTGGGGTGGGGGTAAGTTTAATTATGTTAACTACAAAATATATTCACAAAGATTAGCTTGGGGATGTTTCATGTTATTTACATACTTAACGAGCGAGGTTAGCAATTCGTTTACTTGTGAATTCTAGTTCCACTGACGTCACAATATTTCAGCCCTTCTAGGGCACTTCTAGTTGTGTAATGGTTAGCAAGGCAGACTAGCAAACCATGACAAGTGAGCTCGACCCTCACTGGGTGCCCCATATATTTGGTTTTGTGCTACATCTAAGTGAAGCTTAGTAAATAACTATATTTTTAGTATTATTAGCGTTATTCGGACTATTGTCCCCATCTTCATTGTTATTTGTACAACGTTTCGGCCCATATACCCTCCGGCCTTCTTCAGGTATTTCCTGTCGGACTCGGGAACCTTCTCGGACTCGGGAACCTTCTTTTCGAACTCGGGAACTTTCTTTTCGAACTCGGGAACTTTCTTGTCGTATTCGGGAGCCATATATTTTTGCCCTGGTCAAATTGGACACATCTTCGTACATGACTGCCAAACTTAGCCTCACCTGCCCTAAATTTGAACTCGTTACTAATGATCAGGCAAGACTACTCAACTAACCACCACTCGAAAGCCAGGGACTAGACCTATTTCCTGCTGAAGCGAAAAAGTTAATTTAGTTCAGAGAAGCCTATTAATAACCAACGGAAAATTGACATTGTATCCCTTCCTTCGCATAGCAGAGGGGCTGGGTAGATACATACACATAAAGAAATTTATTGTCAACTCTTTACATGCTTCTGTCAGCATTCACCTAAAAGGGGATCTTTAACTGGATTCTCATTCTTTCATTTTTTAAGCTTGCTGATTTTGCTCGATCTTACTAAGTGGGATATAAATTAATTTCAGGTTCGAGCTCTGCTGGTTCCTGAATCTATCCAGGCACTAATTTAACTCATTCTCCATAAGTATTCTTTCCAATTATTTTATTTTGCTAATCACTTCTTTGTCCTGTCGGATGAGCTGTAGAATACACCGACTGCATCTCTGCAGAGGGATAAGACCTCTCATGGGCTCTCTGTTGGCCTTGGTGGCGACCCGTAATACCTGAAGAGAGGATTAGTGTTTCTGTAACATGCAACACTCCACTTCGGTCCATACTTAGGCTGGACGGGTGGTCAAAGAAGCCCGAACCGATCAATTGCTTGGTCATGTCAAGCCCTAACACTTATTTGATTGTCCCGACCTTATTCTTCAAATTGCTCTTATGGAAAACACCTAACCCTTTTTATCATATAGGTGGTAGAAGGAAGCGCATGGTTTAATGGTTAAAGTCATGGGAAATGGACTCGTCGCCCCGAGTTCAAATCCTGGCTGTGGTAATTGCATTTCACTTTGCGCTAATACCCTTCGGAAAGATATGAATCCTACTCTCCCTCCACCTATGGATAAATAGTAGGGCAGACTGGGCTCTTTAACCTTGGCTAGGTAACCAGTCTAAGAGAAGGAAAACTCTGAATTTAAACCTGTTAAACCCTCAGAATTGACCTTGTGTCACATCCTGATCGTGCGGAGGGTATGGTAAAATATATATAGGTGGGTAGAAGACGGTGACTGAGGTAATCAGTTTATTAATACATCGGAGTTTTTTTTTTTCTAATTTTAATACACATGAAGTTATAAATTATTTCTACGGATTTGTTTGTCTACGTGAAGTTGATGAAAAATCTAAAAATAACTTCTACCAATGTATTGATACACATTGTTAATGAAAATCAAGCATACACCAGTTTATTAATAAACATGAAATTATTTCTTCTAACTTATTGATATGCATTAAATAAATGAGAATCATTACTACCAATTTGTTTTAACACGTCTTCGGCATGAAATAACCCTACAAAGTTTGACATGCCATAAAATCCAACTGACCAGGAATTAACCTAATCACTTCTTTTGTTCAAGGCTAAAATTAGCTATTCTATCATCGCTTATAAATAGGATCTCATTACTCACTCCTTGTGAAATAGAGCATCGATATCATCATGGACCGCAAGCCTCAACAAACCGGAACCAAAAGCGTTTGCGATCATCTTGATTGTCTTTCAGAGAGAAACAAATCTGGATGTTTTTCGATTTTATGGCTTGAATTGTTTCTTCCGTGAGTCGTCAAAGGAGAGAAAAATCGATGACGAAACAATTTTTTGATTTAAAAATCACTCGTAAAAAAGGAAGAAAAAAAGTTCTTCAAAAATTGTTTTATCCGTTTCTTATTGTGCACAAAAAAGATATTTTTTGTTAGATAAAGATTAAAAAAAACAAAACACTAAAATGAGATTAGCTTTCAAATGCAGATATAGTTAGGCCTTCATTTCATTTTTGCAAAAGGTTTTAACGCTCTTCTTGCAAAAAAACAAGCTTTAGATCGTATGTCTGCCTTACTATTTACCCATAGCTGGAGGGAGACTAGTTGAATGTATACCTTTCCCAATTAACCAGTCATTCAAGAGACTATCTTGCTGTCTTTATTTACCCAACTTCTCAGACAAATGGATGTGACACAAGGTCAATTTTTAAGCAGAGGTTAAAAAGGTTTAAATTCAGCTAGACTGGTTTCAATACCAAGGTTAAAGAGCTCAGTCTGCCCTACTATTTACCTATACTGGAAGGAGAATAGTTGGATGTATAACTTTCCCAAGGGTAAGGCATCCATTGCGGTATTATGCTAGTCCGTATATTCTTACTACTGAAAAGCATGTTCGATCCTTGCTGGATGCCTCATACTAGTGACCTTGTGTCACATCCTATCCAGTAGTGAATAGGTTGGGTAAATATCTACCCTTCCCAAGGGTATTATTGCAATGTGATATTCAACAGCCTGTCAGGAGTTGAACTTGTATTGCATTTCATTTCCTTAAGTCTCGTTATTCAAGTCACTCTCTAACGAGAGCGGACAATTTGTGAGAAAACGAGTTAACGTTTGAGCATTAGGATTTTTATTATAAAACAATATGGCTTAGAAATATTTAATGAATTTTAATAAATATCAAAAACTAGGAATACATTTCCGATCGAACGGTTGATATTCGAAAATTGTTCCTGTTGTTTCTTAACAACTGTCCCATCCATGGGTTAAATAGTACCACTAATGTTATTCTACAAGAATGACTTTGGAATTAACTAACATTCGGAGGTTGATATGCATTCAAACAAAGATGCAAAAACAAACAAAACCTTTTAAATTGTTACAGTAATATTTGATTTGCTGATTTAATGCTTGTCAACTCGTCTATGATTATTTTATGCCTAAATGTTAGGGGATTGCGTTTATTATACGTTTTATTTATTTTTTTTCTGGGGTTCATTTATTTTGTTTTTATTCGTAGCTGGTGGGTGAATAGTTCGAGTGCATACTTTCCCAAGGGTATTAGAGTTATGTAAAATGCAAACAGCCTCTGGTTCGCCGTGCTAATTTCTCGACGATAGCCATTCAGAACGAGCGTCTTCATAGTTAAAATTGATATTTTCAATAAAGTAGTCAGTTTCAATTTTTTTTGTAGTATCAATTAAAATAAATCAATTGTAAATGATTCTCCTTGTTACCAAATGAAAACTGAAGTCATTATTCCCAGGTCCATCCAATAGAGTGATAGTACTTTTCAGGTTAGGTTTAAATAGACCTGTTTAAAAAATATTCGTATTCAAAATAGATGTGAAAAAAATTTAAGAACCAATTACACCAAAAAATATGAATATAAGCATATAACGATGCGATTCCCTAGCATCTTATGAAATAACTAGACATTATATCAATCATCAGCTTATTCAATTGTACAATAAGGTGGGTTCAATTCTAAAAAAATCCCTAGAAGGAGACACAATTCAATTGTCGAGAGGGGTTAAAGTTGCGTAAAAATAATGCTTACCTTTTTTTTAATAATTTTCGTTAGTCTAAAATTTGTAAAAAAAACAAGATGAGGATAAAAAAGCCCAAATTTAATCGTCTGTAAAAGAATAAAATTCTATTGTAATACTTGGTTGAAAGAAACACCACACACAGCACACACACACACACACACGTGGGCACAACACACACACACACAGCACACCACACACACCCACACAAATAGACTGAATTAGTGGTGAATCTCATGGAGTTTCCTTCTCGATAATAAGCGTCCCGAAATGAGCATGTTCATGTTATGTGTATGTGTGTATGAAGAGACGCATACACACACACACCGCATATATTATATATATAATTATATATATTTAATATAGAGAGAGAGGAGAGAGAGAGAGCGAGAGCGCGCGCGGCGAGAGAGAGAGAGAGAGAGAGATCTGAGACAGAGACGAGAGGGAGAGAGACCGAATGAACTTATCTTCAGTTGGAATCAAGAGAGAGAAAAGAGATGACAGACGTCAGAAGAATGAAATCTGGTGGAAGTCAACGCATCCAGAAGATACACATAAGCCACACAGAGAGGAGAGAGAGAGAGAGAGAGAGAGGAGGAGGAGAGAGAGAGAGAGAGAGAGAGAGGGGTGGGGGACTCAAGAAACCATTGTTATTTGACGGGTCAGAAAGTAGCAAAATTCTCGCATCATTTATCTCAACTGCTGACAAAAATGGCGAAAAGGCTACATTTCACGACCAAAGAATTACATAAAATTTTTTTAACGTGCATGCGCGCACAAACCGAACCTCATGCTTAGCCAGTGCAAAAAAAAAGGCGTCCTACCATTCAGCATTCTGCTTTCAGACAACCGGAAAATAAGCGAAACTTACCCTTTTAGGCGTAGGGGATCAGGTGCTGCCTGGTAATGTTCCATCCCTGGTCATGCTATTAATATTTTCACACTAATAGACGAAACTAATAAACTAAGAATAATAATAGTGGACACACCATAATAATCATAAGGGTGCTCTAAACTTCATGGTGGGAACATTTCAGCAGCACCTGTCCCTCGCTAAAAGGGGTAGTTTCGGCTTTATTTTCGGTGTCTGAAGCAGAATGCTGATGGTAGGACGCTTTTTTTTTGCACTGGCTAAGCATGAGGTTCGGTTTGTGCGCGGCACTGCACGTTAAAAAGATTTTATGTAATTGGTTGGTGGGACAATGTAGCCTTTTTCGCCATTTTGTCAGAGTTGAGATAAATGATGGCGAGAATTTTGCTTTTTTTCTGACCCGAATTACAATGGTTTTTGAGTCCCCACTCTCTCTTCTCTCTCTCTCTCTCTCTCTCCTCTCTCTCTTCTCTCTCTCTCTCTCTCTGTGTGTGTGTATGTGTATTTCTGGATGTTGACTTCCACAGATTTCATTCGTTCTGACTGTCTGTCCATCTCTTTTTCTCTCTCTTGACTTCCACTGAATGATAAGTTCATTCGGTCTCTCTCCCTCTCTGTCTCTGTCTCAGTCTCTCTCTCTCTCTCTCTCGCGCGCGCGTCGCTTCTCTCTCTCTCTCTCTCTATATATATATATATATTATATTATATATATATTATGCGTGTGTGTGTGTGTATGCGTCTCCTCTCATACACACATACACATAACATGAACATGCTCATTTCGGGACGCTTATTTATCGAGAAGGAAGACTCCATGATGATTCACACTATTCAGTCTATTTGTGTGTGTGTGTGTGTGTGTGTGTGTGTGTGTGTGTGTGTGTGTGCGCGCACGTGTGTGTGTGTGTGTGTGTGTGTGTGTGTGTGTTCTTTTCAACCAAGGTAGTTACAATAGGAATTTTATTCTTTTACAGACGGTTAAATTGGGACTTTTTTATCCTCATCTTTTTTTTTTTAACAAATTTTAGACTAACGAGAAATTATTAAAAAAAAGGTTAAGCCATTATTTTTACGCAACTTTTAACACCCATCTCGTTACAATTGAATTGTGTCTCTCTTCTAGGGGATTTTTTTAGAATTGAACCCACCTTATTGTACAATTGAATAGCTGATTGATTGATATAATGTCTAGGGTTATTTCATAAGATGCTAGGGAATCGCATTCGTTATATGCTCATATTCATATTTTTTGTGTAATTGGTTCTTAAGAGTTTTTTTTTTCACATTATCCTATTGAATACGAATAATTTTTTAAACAGGTCTATTTAAACCTAACCCGAAAAGGTACTATCACTCTATTTGGAGTGGACCTGGGAGTAATGACTTCAGTTTCATTTGGTAACAAGGAGAGATCATTACAATTGATTTATTTTAATTGATACTTACAAAAAAAATTGAAACTGACTACTGTATTGAAAATATCGAATTTTAACTATGAAGACGCTCGTTCTGTAATGGCTATCGTCGTAGGAAATTAGCACGGCGAACCAGGCGAGGCTGTTTGCATTTTACATAACTCTAATACCCTTGGGAAAGGTATGCATCGAACTATTCTCCCACCAGCTACGAATAAAAACAAAATAAATGGAACCCCAGAAAACAAACATAAATAACGTATAATAAACGCGATCCCCTAACATTTAGGCATAAAATAATCATAGACGAGTTGACAAGCCATTTAAATCAGCAAATCAAATATTACTGTAACAATTTAAAAGGTTTTGTTTGTTTTTGCATCTTTGTTGAATGGCATATCAACCTCCGAATGTTAGTTAATTCCAAAGTCATTCTTGTAGAATAACATTAGTGGTACTATTTAACCCATGGATGGGACAGTTGTTAAGAAACAACAGGAACAGATTTTCGAATATCAACCGTTCGATCGGAAAATGTATTCCTAGTCTTTGATATTTATTAAAATGTTCATTAAATATTTCTAAGCCATATTGTATTTTATAATAAAAATCCTAATGCTCAAACGTTAACTCATTTTCTCACAAATTGTCCGCTCTCGTTAGAGAGTGACTTTGAATAACGAGACTTAAGGAAATGGAAATGGCAATACAAGTTCAACTCCTGGACAGGGCTGTTTGAATTTCACATTGCAATAATACCCTTGGGAAGGGTAGATATTTACCCAACCTATTCACTACTGGTAGGATGTGACACAAGGTCACTAGTATGAGGCATCCAGCAAGGATCGAACATGCTTTTCAGTAGTAATGAATATACGGGACTAGCATAATACCCAATGGGATGCCTTACCTTGGGAAAGTTATACATCCAACTATTCTCCTTCCAGGTATAGGTAAATAGTAGGGCAGACTGAGCTCTTTAACCTTGGTATGACAACCAGTCTAGCTGAATTCAAACCTTTTTAACTCTGCTTAAAAATTGACCTTGTGTCACATCCTATTTGTGCTGAGAAATCGGTAAATAAAGACAGCAAGATAGTCTCTTGAATGACTGGTTAATTGGGTAAGGTATACATTCAACCATTCTCCCTCCAGCTATGGGTAAATAGTAAGGCAGGCATAAGATCTAAAGCTTGTTTTTTGCAAGAAGAGCGTTAAAACCTTTTGCAAAAATGAAATGAAGGCCTAACTATATCTGCATTTGAAAGCTAATCTCATTTTAGTGGGGTTTTTTTTTAAATCTTTATCTAACAAAAAATATCTTTTTTGTGCAACAATAAGAAACAGATGAAACAATTTTTGAAGAACTTTCTTTTCTTCCTTTTTTACGAGTGATTTTTTAAATCGAAAAAATTGTTTCGTCATCGATTTTTCTCTCCTTTGACGACTCACGGAAGAAACAATTCAAGCCATAAAATCGAAAAACATCCAGGTGATTTGTTTCTCTCTGAAAGACAATCAAGATGATCGGCAAACGCTTTTGGGTTCCGGTTTGTTGATGCTTGCGGTCCATGATGATATCGATGCTTCTATTTCACAAGGAGTGAGTAATGAGATCCTATTTATAAGCGATGATAGAATAGCTAATTTTAGCCTTGAACAAAAGAAGTGATTAGGTTAATCGCCTGGTCAGTTTGATTTTATGGCATGTCAAACTTTGTAAGGTTATTTCATGCCGAAGACGTTTTATTGATATAACATGGTATTTGAGTATATACTACGAGAGTCATTGGTAGTAATGATTCTCATTTATTTAATACATTTCAATAAGTTAGAAGAAATAACTTCATGTGTATTAATAAACTGGTGGTTATGCTTGATTTTTCATTAACTCAATAGTGTATCAATACATTGGTAGAAATTATTTCATGTTAGATATTTCATCAACTTCATGTAGACAAACAAATCCGTATAAATAATTTTGATTAACTTCATGTGTATTAAATTAGAAAAAAAAAACTTCCGATGTATTAATAAACTGATGGTTGACCCTCAGTCACCGTCTTCTACCACCTATATATATTTACCATACCCCTCCGCACGATCAGGATGTGACACAAGGTCAATTTCTCAGGCGGAGTTTAACAGGTTTAAATTCAGAGTTTTCCTTCTCTTAGACTGGTTACCTAGCCAAGGTTAAGAGCCCAGTCTGCCCTACTATTTATCCATAGCTGGAGGGAGAGTAGGATTCATATCTTTCCGAAGGGTATTAGCGCTAAGTGAAATACAATTACACAGCCAGGATTTGAACTCGGGGCGACGAGTCCATTTCCATGACTTTACCATTAAACCATGCGCTTCCTTCTACCACCTATATGATAAAAGGGTTAGGTGTTTTCCATAAGAGCAATTTGAAGAATAAGGTAGGGACAATCAAATAAGTGTTAGGGCTTGAATGACCAAGCAATTGATCGGTTCGGGCTTCTTTGACCACCTGTCCAGCCAAGTAAGGACCGAAGTGGAGGAATGATGCATATTACAGAAACACTAATCCTTCTTCAGGTATACGGGTCGCCACCAAGGCCATGAGGGGTTTATCCTCTGCAGAGATGCAGTCGGTGTATTCTACAGCTCATCCGACAGGACGAAGAAGTGATTAGCAAATAATTGGAAAGAATACTCATGGAAAATGAGTTAAATTAGTACTGGATAGATTCAGCAACCAGCAGAGCTCGAACCTGAATTAATTTTTTATATCTCACTTAGTAAGATCGAGCAAATCAGCAAGCTTAAAAAATGAAAGAATGAGAATCCAGTTAATGATCTCCTTTTAGATGAATGCTGACAGAAGCATGTAAAGAGTTTACAATAAATTTCTTTATGTGTATGTATCTACCCAGCCCCTCTGCTATGCGAAGGAAGTGATACAGTGTCAATTTTCCGTTGGTTATTAATAGGCTTCTCGGTTTTTACTAGTAATCAGTAAAACTAAATTAACTTTTTCGCTTCAGCAGGAAATATGTCTGGTCCCTGGCTTTCGAGTGGTGGTTAGTTGAGTAGTCTTGCCTGATCATTAGTAACGAGTTCAAATTTAGGGCAGGTGAGGCTAAGTTTGGCAGTCATGTACGAAGATGTGTCCAATTTGACCAGGGCAAAAATATATGGCTCCCGAATACGACAAGAAAGTTCCCGAGTTCGAAAAGAAGGTTCCCGAGTCCGAGAAGGTTCCCGAGTCCGACAAGAAATACCTGAAGAAGGCCGGAGGGTATATCGGCCGAAACGTTGTACAAATAACAATGAAGATGGGGACAATAGTCCGAATAACGCTAATAATACTAAAAATATAGTTATTTACTAAGCTTCACTTAGATGTAGCACAAAACCAAATATATGGGGCACCCAGTGAGGGTCGAACTCACTTGTCATGGTTTGCTAGTCTGCCTTGCTAACCATTACACAACTAGAAGTGCCCTACAAGGGCAGAAATATTGTGACGTCAGTGGAACTAGAATTCACAAGTAAACGAGTTGCTAACCTCGCTCGTTAAGTATGTAAATAACATGAAACATCCCCAAGCTAATCTAAGTGAATATATTTTGTAGTTAATATAATTAAACTTACCCCCACCCCAATTGCAAAACTTTGAAGGAAGACACCGTATTTTATTTGGTTATCTGCATGGTATTTGAGTATATACTACGAGAGTCAATAGTAGGTGGACAAAATTTTAATTTAATATAATTACCTACTGTCCATCTACTTTTGGTATTATTTATCCAATCCCTCCGCGACCGAGCAGAGTGCGACTCAAAATCGATGTATAAGTGGTGTACAGCTGGTTTGAATTCAGTTTTCCTTCTCCTAGACTGGTTGCCTATCAAATACTAAAGAAACTAGGCTGTTCTATTATTTACCCATAACTAGGAGGTAAACAGATAGATTTATGCCTTTCCCATGTGCATTAGCGGGAAGTGAAACGCAAACTGCTTCGTCATGGATTTGAACTCTGGACACCAATTTCATTTCCTATGGCGATAATTGTTATGCTAAGCGCGCCAATTGAATGACCATTGATAGTGTAGTAACCTTGATATTCTTTAGATATTCTAGTATTATCAACTTGTGACCAGACAAAGCTTAATATAAAATATCTTCATGTGTGGTCTTGCCCAACCCCTCCTCCACGAACAAGTCAATTTTCAGCGGAGTATTACTGCCTTGAATTCAGAATTTTCCTTTTCCTAGATTGGTTGCCACATCTAGG
>CM042163.1:29390889-29411552 GCA_023376005.1 Doryteuthis pealeii
TTTTATATACACAACAAAATAGCGGTTTACAGTTTAAACGGAAAGGTTAATTTGCATAATTGATTTAAAATGTGATTTTAATAAATATTGCTTAGTATTATTGATTTCTAACTGTTTGGTTTTATTTTAATGAATATAAGCAAAAATCTCTTCAATGAATCTTAAATGAAATCCATTAACAAAAGAAATAACTGTCATTTATTCTTTTAATTCCTCTTTTTAACTAAATACTTAAATTAGAAAAAATAACAATGAAAGACGAGAGTGATGGAAGAGTAAGTTTCAGCTGTTCTTTTTTTTGATTACTCCCTCTGTTTCAAATCTTTTTATCTGCATTTCCCATTTAGTTTCATTAGCCTTTCTAATTTGATACGATATCATTACATTAAAACTGAAATACTTTCACCGAAGGTGCATATATTTGCTAGTATATATTATATATATATATATATATAATATATTATATATATATATATATATATATATATATATTGGTTTTTAAGATCTCAACCATTGGACTCATCTGATGATTGGACTACTATGAAACTTCAAGTTATGAGTGTAAATCCATAATATTACTATTGATATATATATATATATATATATATATATATATATATATATATATATATATATATCTATAATATTGCAATCTCTTTCTCATTTATCCATCTCTTCCTTTAAAACAATCAATCTCAACCTAGTCAGTAAAAAAAGAAAGAGGCTCATTTCTTGACCAATATCCTGTGCCTCACCAGGAATTCGTCTGTCTGGCGGGATGTTTATAAATGGAATCAACAACTTAATCTTCATCTCTGTGTAGCAGCTTCTTGCTACAACAACACGTTTCTGAATATAATCTACTTTTTGCTTGGCCGATGGAAGGCTAAATTAATTACACACAAATAATTTCAGTCAAACACCTCTTTCCACTTTCCTGTCGAAAGACACGATATTTATACAACTTGGGAAGTACAGGTTACCAGTTAACTTTCTTTTCTTTTTTTTTTCTCCATCGTAATGAATATATACATATATCTAAGTTTTGCCCTCAGAAACTGGAGTCAAACTTTCTAACAATATCTAAAAATTCAGTAAGCACTTTCAGATTCTTTATTACTATCATCCGATTATTGTATGTTTTACAGAAAAACCGTTTATTTCATTCGAAACTGATCACACACACACACACACACACACACACACCATATATATATATAATATATATATATATATATATATATATATATATATATATATATATATATATATATATATATATCTTATTATTTAATACAGCTCTATTTATATTGAGCACTCTACCAATAATACAGCCTTTTGGTACACCATTCCAGCAAAAGCTGAAACAGTGACCATCTCACACTATAGTACATACATATATATATATATATATATATATATATATATATATATATATATATATATATATATATATATTTATATGTAGTGATATAAACTTTGAAATGAAGCTCTATAAAATATGAAAGTACTTTTTATACCTCTTGTTAAATATATATATATATATATATTATATATAATATATATTTAACAAGAGGTATCAAAAGTACTTTCATATTTTATAGAGCTTCATTTCAAAGTTTATATTACTACATATAAATATATATATATTTATATATATATATGTATGTACTATAGTGTGAGATGGTCACTGTTTCAGCTTTTGCTGGAATGGTGTACCAAAGGCAGTATTATTGGTAGAGTGCTCAATATAAAATAGAGCTGTTATATAATATAATAAGATAAATATATAAAGGTTTTGCATATCTATTTGTTAGGTGACAAACGAATATTCACAACCATATTGGTTTCATGCGATGCAATCATCAGGTGAAGATGTTTCAAAATATCCTTTGAATGTTTCTTTGTCACCTAATAAATAAATATGTAAAACCTTTATATTTATCTTATTATATCATTTATATGTATAATATATATATATATATATATATATATATATATATATATATATATATATATATATATAACGTAGTGGTATGTACATATACAAACCATGCCAATCGAAGTATAAAATACATGAAATACATTAAGTTAGAACATGTATATTCCCAATAAAATTAAACCTTAAAATTTGGGGTCTCTCTCTGTCTCTCTCTCTTTCTCACTCACTCACTCTCTCTCTCTCTCTCTCTCTCTCTCTCTCTCTCTCTCTCTCTCTCCCCATATATATATATATATATATATATATATATATATATATATAAGGTAGTCGCATTTGTTTTGGTATGTACGTGAGGTTCCCAAGTTATTTGTTTTGAATTGGCTGATTAAATGACATAATTCAATAATCAAAAATCAATCTATTTGTGTGACTCTTCACAGTTCTTCTCAAGTAAGTACAAAAGGCACGTAAAAATGAATACATTTTTTCACTGTAATTCAATACACAATTAAATGACTTTAAAATTTTGACATTTAGTGGCTTATTTGATCGAACAAAATATATTATTTTTTAATCAATGTAATTTAAAAACTTAACGGAAGTAATAAAATATTCAAAGAAAAATGAATAATCGTCATTTGAATTATTACACGAAAATTTTCACCTACATATAAGAACACATGTCTATTTCTTAGCTTTTCTTAAGTTAATAATAAATAAATTTATAATAAATTAATTTAATGCAGTTCTAAGAGGCAATCATCTGTAGGATGCAGGTTCAATCCTGATTCCAGGCAAAAATAACATGCTTAATGCTTAACATAGCTTAACACTTCATAGTTAATGGAATGAAAACAATCTACCCCAATGGATTGAAAAGGGTTAAGTTCGAAGGTATGTGAAGTCTCCTGATTATGACAAGAAGGTTTCCGAGTTCAACAAGAAACACCTGAAGAAGGCCGAAGGGCACATCAGCCAAAAGGTCATGTACATAACAATAAAGATGAGGACAAAAGTTTTAAAAAACTCTAAATAGTACAAATCACATTCTATTTATAGAATTTATCATCATTAGGTCTCACAGACTGCACGGATTCCCCTGACTCTCTCTCTCACCACCTGTCCCTATCAATTGTCCAAGTCTTCCACATGGCATCCAGAATCCTTTTTAGGGGTGAAAAACAAAATAAAATAAAATTGTTTCTAAACACACAGGAGTTACAATTTTTAAAAATATTTTTAAAATGTAAATAAAATAAAAACAAAACAATTCTTAGAATAAACAAACATTGTTATATGCAAATTCCTAGTGATTTTATAAATGTTTGATGAGGTATTTGTTAAATCATTTTCCTCATACCCTCTTTTATACTTCTCACTTTACCCTTTCACCATCACTCCCTGGTGTACCTAAATCTTTTTAGTCCGGTCATTGACCATGTGTTTCTGTTAGCATATATATATATATATATATATATATATATATATATATATATAATTTTGGAAAAGAGCACCACAAGAAAAGGGGATATAATATGTTAAAAAAATACTGCTCTGGGTTTTTTAACAGATTCGGTTTCAGATTAGATATCTAAACATATTTGAGAATCGTTCACTTTTTTAGATATTACTTTTGGCCTGAATGGTGTTACTGTGCCTACGTCCCAAAAAACCAAATCGAAAGAATTGTGATATTAACACGGAATCGAATCACCCCAGGCAGGTGTTTAAACAAGTCAATTATCTAGTAATTCTTCTCATATCGACATTTTCAACACGAAAAAAAAAGTGAATATGGATAAGCACATAAAAATAGTGGGTATAAAACCAGCTTTCTATATACAATGTTAACGATGAACAAACTCTGGTGAGAGGAAAAGGGAGAAAAATAGAGCGAAGAATATTTTATTATTTGCGCCACACATGACAGTTAAAAATAAATTGGGAAGTGATTTCTTCAAAATTTTAACAAAATGTATGAAATAATTACCAAAAATACTGTTAAATTGACCTACAGCTGTATATCAAATGTTGCCAATAACATCAACGAAATGAATTAGGGTAAATTAACTAAAATATGAAGATCTACAAGAACAATGTGTGAGAAATGGCTTGATAACAAATGTATTTCCTATCAACGTTGGGTGCCGAGGTTTTCTTTCTAACTCAACCTCCACTTTCTTGACTATGAGGAAATACATAAAAAAGATCCTAGATAAGACTCTAACTGCATCGGCGTGGATATGGCAATCCCATCGAGTGACGACAGTCCAAGAAAGCTTGGCGGTATTGTGAGATACAGCTAGAGTGCTCTAGACAAGTGGTAATGATGCTTCGGTCCCGAAACCATCCCTGTAATCATCTGATGAAGGATTTGTTGGATGCAATGCTGCTGTGCAAACAGCAATCATTGTATGAGCTTATATTAATAACAAGAAAACGAAAACCTACCGTACAATTATCATTTAAGAAAAATGAGTGACTTCTTGATGATCAATGCCAAAATGAATGTCTTGTATACAAGGTTAGTATACAAATGGATGGGCAAAATAAAAAATGTATACTTGGACTTTACTCAAGCTACTTTTAAACAAAGGTTTATAATCATAATACCAGCTTTGTACATACCAATGCACTTCATTCCCTAAATATTCTGGGGCATAAAAACAAATATGCCTAGACACTATCTTGAAGTAGAAATTTGTTGAGGGAGCTTGTAATTACAGGGCGGGTGATAAATTTTGCTTTCTTTGTATGGAAGAAAAGCTAGCTATTGCCAAGTATCCCAGTTCTAAAGAATTGTTGAATTAAAGATCTGATATATTGAACGCTTGTAGGCACAAAAATAAATGTCTGTCTAATCATTAACTGGCTAATTTCGAGTTTGATCTTGTATATATTTATCTCTTTGCCACAATAACTTTCTTGCAGAATTTACAAGAATATTCTTTTCGGTGAAGTCTGGGAAATAAGGCTCTGATATTTATTTTGTTCTCTAACCAGCTCTACGTACTCATTGAGGACTTTTTCAATATTTATTGTATTACGACTCACCCGTTTTTTCTGTTTGTTTTTCCGACAGATAGATATATGCTTGGATCTTGTCAGAGAGCTGAAAAGACTGTGGAACATGAAGGTGATTATTATACCAGTTAAAGTTAATGGTCTTAGAACAGTCCCTAAATGACGGAAAAATAAACTAAGATGGAGATTAAAGGAAAAAATCAAGACCCTTCATACCTCCGCTTTGTTAAAATCAGCTACAATACTTAGAAAAGTTCTGAAGACCTGAGAAGACATGCTGACAGTTAGACATCTGTGAAATGCTATCTATTAAAACTGGTGTGAGAAACTCGCATAGAGAGAAAATAATATTACTGTTATCTACCTACCTATACATCGATCGATCTATCGATCTCAGTCTGGTCTTATCTATCTATCTATATATATCGACCTATCTCAGTCTGTTCATATGTATGCATGTATGCATATATGTACGTATATATGTATCTCTTCTCTCTCTCTCTCTTTCTCTTTCTCCCTCTCTCTCTCTCTCTTTCTCTCTCTCTCTCTCTCTATATATATATATATTATATATATATATATATGTGTGTGTGTGTGTGTGTGTGTGTGTGTGTATTTAGGCAGAATTTTTTCTTGTAGGTATATATTGTTAAATAATGCAGCCATTTTTTGTCTGCAAGTTTTGTCCTTTTTCGTATTGCCGGATTATTTTTGTAATATCTGGCGAAAATTGGCTGATGTATTTGCCATATGTCATAGACCAAGTACTTTATATATATATATATATATATATATATATATATATATATATATATATATATATATATATCCGGCGGTCCATACCTATGTATTACCTATATCTATCTGTCCATAGCAACTTAGCTATCTCAATCTTTAAACTGCAACTAGTGATGAGGTTCCAATCCCAGAGCTCAGAGGAGTGGGAGTACCCCTTTAATTACCATTACTCCCAGGTCCACTCTAACCCGGAATGTTAGTACCCGTTAGGGTTGCATGTATGGGATATGGATAAAAATGAGTTTTAAAATGCTGAATATTTTACTTAATGAATAAAACAAAACATTTTCGGCATGAAATAACCCATGGCTTTACATGCCCTTAAGTTCCAAGCAAGCAAGCAACCAATCAACAATCTCAGTTATACCCATGAATACACCCCGACTATTCTTTATAAAAAAAACATTTAAACCAAAAATACCTGTATTTTTTCTGTAATGGTGGAGCATTATAAAACTAAAACGGATATTATTAGGTATTATTTATTACCAAAATCTACAACAGTAAAATCTGTAACCAAAAATATAACTCCATAAAGATTACATTAGTTGTGTCCATAATTTTGGTTACAGAATCTACATACTGTAGAGTTTGATAATAGATAATACCTAATAAAATCCGTTTTACTTCATAAAGAAATAATAAGATCCTAGTGTCTCTGCGTGAGAAGGAAATTAACTTTTTATTAAAAAATTATTATAGGTATACTTATAGGTGATAATCTCTCTCTCTCCCCCTCTCTCCCCCCTCTCTCTCTCTCTCTCTCTCTCTCTCTCTCTCTCTCTCTCTCTCTCTCTCTCTCTCTCTCTCTCAGTCTGACACAAGGTTGCAAATATTGGGCGTAAGCCACAAATCGCTCTCACAACACGAAAAATATAGTCTACTAGATAAATTAACTGTTCCATAGGAAAACTCATCGAACAGGGGAAGGGGGTGGAATTTACCTTTCGTCTCTTAATTCGGCTTAAAAATATCAAAACGAGGCTTTTCTCACTGCGACAGACGGTGCCCTTTTGCTTCCTATGGAAGGCCGCCAGCATCTATTATTTAATTTTCCCATTATAAACACAGCCTCGGGGAAAAACAATTTCCTCGTGTACATAATTAGCTATATATATATAAATATATATGTGTGTGTATGTATGTGTACCTGTGTGTGTATGTCTGTTTCTCAGTGTGTGTGTGTGTGTGTGTGTGTGTGTGTGTGTGTGTGTGTGTGTGCGTGCGTGTGTGTCGTTACTCGAAAAAGAAGACTCGACTAAGAGAGAAAAAATATACCTGTGGCAATAATAGTCATTGTTGTTCATTTTTATTGAATGTCGTTAAAGCTCAGCTGACGCTGGGTAATGGTTAACGAGGAAATAAAGTTTCTAGAATCTCATATTTATTGATTATCATAGTTGTTGAATTGTGACATTAACATGAATAATTTAATAACGCAAACAGAAATTATAGCTAGCACAAAAAAACGTTGTATAAAAATTAATTTTTGAAAAATATTGCCTGTTGGGGGGGGTGGGAGTTAAAAATTCAATGCCAGAAAGTTTGTACCATAAGTAAGTAAAATCATCACATTTATTAAAGGAGCAAAAATAAAAATGAAATTAAAACTTAATTCTGATAACTTTAGATATATATCAAAATAAAACAAACTATATATAAACATATAATACCGGGAATATATTTATCAAAACTTGTTTTAAAAAATTAATGAGAACATCTAATGTATCATGTTCAAATTTTGAGTGTATATGAAATAAAGTTGCTTTTTAGTCTATGTAATGAGGGTTTTGGATAATGTGACGTAGGCAGTGACTTAGTTTCGGTTACAGAGAAATTAAGACCGAATCTCCATTATTAATAGATTCAAAGGAATAAACTTTTTCATTTTTAAAAAGAAATTAGAGTCGGAGGTTAATAATTGTATACACAAACACTCGAAAAAATCAAGTAACTTTTAAGAGATTTCTATCTATCTAACTGTTTATTTATCTATCTATCTATGTCAGATAGATTCGTATCTACCTATATCTGGTCATTTTTGCAAGTGGCTTTGTGGCGGACTTTAGATTCTTAATTATTGTGACTGTTTATTTGTAAAATGTCTTGGAAATGTAGGTAAGAGTTCGTATGTGAAATTCATAGTAGGTTCAATTTTGTTATATCTATTAGTAATATGAGTAAGTTATATTTGTTTGGGTAAATGATTGATATCATCAATGTATCTAAAATATTGGATATCATTAGGTATGATATTTTTAAATGATTTTTATACTAGAAATTAAAACAAAGACAAAAAAACTGCATATATTGGTATGGTTCCAATTCTGGAGCTCCGGGAAATATGGAGTACACTTTCGTTGCCATTAATTACGCGTCCACTCTGACCTGGAGTGGTAGTACCAGAGATTTTAAAAATGAGTTTAAATAACATAAATGTTTTTCAAAATTGAATATCTAATAAGCATGAATGAAACAAAAAGGTATTCGGTATAAAATAACGCAAGCGTTGAAATGCCGTAAAATCCAACCAATCTATCCTCTATCTATATCAGTCCTTTCATATCTATCTATCTATCTATCTATCTATCTATATATATATATATATATATATATATATATATATATATATATATAGCTATTTAGCAATCTATGTCAGTCAAAACATATTTCTCAATCTATCTATGTCAGATCATATCTATCTATCTATCTATCTATCTATCTATCACGCACTGTTCTATGTATCTATCTATTTATCTCTGTCTGTTCATTTCAACTTTAATTCTATTTAATTTAATATTTAATTGCCGTTAATTTATATTAATTCCCCCAGCAACACTGGTCTATACTTAACCCAGCATATATATATATATATATATATATATAATATATATATATATATATATATATATATGGGGGGTTGTGTATGTGTGTGCATGTGTATAATTTCGATTTTCCACCAAAAACTGTCTAAATCGGTAAAATGTAATGATATTTGCACAAGAATGCAAAGCAATATTACGATATTTCAACTATAACATAAGATAAAACACGTAAAATTCACGACTGATTTTCACGTGCCGATCTTCAGGTGAGCTTGTTTAAACACTTCTGAAATGTATTATATTATAAAGGATATACAAATGCTGCTTAGCTTTTCTTTTCCATTTCTTTTCTACTAGTTTTCTTTTCTTTTAATTTACATACTACATCCTTTTAGATAAATACGTTACATTTCAAATATTCTTTCGAATATAAATCATATCACTTTTTTTTTAATAAAAGTACGAAAAAGATATGGTCTTGTTAAAGATTTCACATTAAACCGAAATGTTTTAACTTCACCATCTACAAATAAATTATTTTTTATATTGTTTTTTTCTTTCTATTTCTGCATAGCTTCGAATTTATTTCCATATTTTAATACCATATATATATATATATATATATAATATATATATATATATATATATATATATATATATAATATTATAGTAAAGCTGAGATTTTCACCTTTTAAAGTCTAAAGTTTTTTCCTGGTTGGTTAATGACACGAAATTTATACTAATGTATTGCTTAGTTTTAGGATTACTAAATGTTTGAAAAAAAATCCATTTTAATTGGTTCTAATTAGTCGTAATTTGCAATTAAGTAAAAAACTGGCCCGTCCCTATCTTTACATTCTGCATAACTCTCTTTTCCTCTCTATATGCGTGTGAAGGAGAGATGGGATAGTGATTAATAGAGACACTTTTAACAACTCACCAGCACGTAATAAAATTCCAATGTCCATTTCAATTTAAAGTAGGTCAAACTAGATATACCCAATTCGTTGAAAAATCCGCGTTTTCTTAATACAATTATGCCCCCCCCCCCACGTTTGAAAGAAAATTGCTAAACATCAGGTAATTATCTGATTTTAATGAAATTTTCAGTGTTGATTTAGCATGAATGACTTTTATAATGCATTAGTTATTTCATTTCAAAACTTTCTGGGTTTTTTTTCAGCTCACCTAACTTTGACCCTTCTTGTCGTAATCGGGAACCTTCTTGTCAATAGTCCGAATAACGCAGATAATACTAATCATCAAGCCTCATCTCAAACACTCAAAGATATTGTCCCCATCATCATTGTTATCTGTACAACATTTCGGCCGATGTGCACTCAGACCTTCTTCTGGTATTTCTTGTCGGACTCGAGCCATCACGGAACTTTGAACCTAACCCTTTATTCAGTCCACGGGGGTATCCTGTTCTCATTCCACTAACGATAGCTGGGGTACAGGTGTTAAGCTGTGTTAATTATTATTCTATGTTACTGCTGCTCCTGACTAGAATTGAACCTGCAGTCTAGAGATAACTGTCATTTACAACTGTCTTAACCTAACTCCTTTATCTACTAGGCTATGTGTTCAATTGGATAATCCAGTGTAAATTTTTTTCAATCGCAAGAGTTACAATTTATTTTATAAAAACGGATTTTAAGTAGCGTCTTGGCAGGCATTTTGCTCGAAATTGACCGAAAAAATCGTTTTAAATGTATCAAAAATAAATTACATGTGTAATATTATTTTGCTTTTTTACTGATGCTCATTATGTTACTACTTTTCGACTTAGACAAAACTTTGACTTTAAATAATCGGTTTAATAAATTTTAATTCGTTTTTAAAATAAAAAAGCAGACAATATTTTGGCAGATCCTACTCTTTTCCCTAATCCCAATCATCTAGCAAGAGCTTAATGGGTGACACAATATATATATATTATATATATATATAATATATATATATATATATATATATATATATATATATATTATTACCAGGGTTCCATGCAGTGGTACATTCGTCAGACATAATGAAAAGATTTTTGAAAAGTTTTAATGATATGGTCAATGTTTGATAGGGAATAGAAGGGGGCATTTTGTTTTTCAGTCTGTTTGTGTATCTTTTCACTGGAGTGCGTAGGTAGATACAATAATATATATATATATATATATATATATATATATATATTATATAATATATATATAATGAACAGACTGAGATAGTTAGAAAGATAAATTTGGTCATTTGTGTCACTTGTTAAATAAGCAACTACTTTAAATATAAATTCCTTCTTGGTTTATTTTTTTTCTTCTCGTTTTTTTTTCTTTTCTTTTCTTTTTTTTTTTCTTTCTGTCATCCATGAAATTGATGGTTTCTTTTTCAAAAGAGTTACATGGAACACTTTGCCTGGAAGCATTGAATTTTCGGTCAGCTAATGAACCAAGTGTGAAACAAATCGCTTGGCAATAATAGTCACTGGCAAATTTTAAAGACCTACTGAAAATGACAAAATCGATTCTCCTATCTGTGGCAAACCAACGACCAATTCTTTTTCGTTTACATTTAGTGAATGAAAAAAATACAAATCTTCGGTTATTCAACCCCAGATTAGTTTATTGGTTGTTTGGTTGCAATTTACGGCATGTCAACCCTTTCTGGGTTGTTTTATGCCGAAGACGTTTTGTTTTTATTCATTCTTGATGTCTACTCAATTTTATAAAAACTCAAATTTTGTAAGCACATTTTTGACACACATTTTGTTATCTATTTAACCCATAGACGGGACTGTAACAGATACTACCGCTCCGGGTCAGGGTGGACCTGGGGTTAATGGCGATGGAGGGGTACTCCACACTCTCCAGAGCATCTGAATTGAAACTTTACCACTAGATGTAATTTAACTTCATGCCCAGGACAATAAGGTCCACAACCACTGCTTTCTAGCACGTATATGATATGATACAAAGTGTTGGGTCTTGCCATGAAGGCAATAGGGTCCGGACAATCATATAGGTGCTAGGCCTTGACGTTACGTGCCGATTGGTCGGAAGGCACATCCTTGACTGCCCGTCTAGCGTAATTAAGGGCTAAAGTGGTGTGGTGTAGGTAGGACTACTCAGCCACCAGAATTCCATCCTTAAGCTCGGGTCACTACCCAAGGCCCAACAGGTGGCTCTATTTGGGGGATTTTTCCCCCCTGTAGAGGTGCAATCGGTGAATTAGTCGGACCCAGATTTTCACCGACAGTTTAAAATCTAATGAATATCAACATGCAACAAAAGATTATCTGTTCTCAAAATTGGTCGACTTCTTATAGTTGACTGATTGTTTTTAACAGCATCTCAACCCATCCAGGGTTACTTTATGCTTAGTCTCTCTTTCTGTCTCTCTTTTCATGACTGCGTTTCTCTCTTTCCATTTTTCTTTTTCGTCTCTCTTTCGGTTTCTCTTTTTGTCTGCCTTTCACTTTTTCATCTCTATTAATATTTCTCCTTCTCTCTGTACATTTCTCTCTTTCTTTATACATATATATATGTGTGTGTGTGTGTGTGCGTGTGTGCGTGTGTGTGTGTGTGTACGTATGTATGTGTGGAGTAGCGTAGATATCAAGTGAATGACACTTGGTAACGATCAGTTTATTGCCTATATAAAACGAAGTATGTCTACGCTATACGACTGTAATTGCGCACTATTCTTTTGAAAAATATATCAAACTTTTATATATATATATATATATATATATATATATATATATATATATGTGTGTATGTGTGTGTGTGTGAGCGCGCGCGTGTTTTTGTTTGCCACTGATGATCAGGGTGAACCGGGGACTAATGCCAATGAAGGAGTACTCTCTACTCCCCTAATCTGTAGGGGATGCAGTCGAAGTATTCTAGGCCCTGCCAACAGCATGTGGCTGCTTTGGAGAAGCAGTTCTCCTTAGCGTGAGCGGCCTTGTGGCAGACTTGGTATAGCTTAGAAAAGAATACGAAGATAAAATGAAAGAAGAAATTGATGTTTATAAGAAGAGAGGAAAAAGATATTGAGAACGTCAAAGTTTCGTGGACGTCTTAAATAACAGCCGATGGGGAAATGAGGTATCTCGCACCCCCGCTGTCCCGCCGTGTCTGAAACGGAAAAAGTTACCCTTCACAAGACAGAAAATAAGTGGAACCGGGCAAGCTATCCACCTATCATTGTATCGCCTTACTGCCTCATTTCACCACCTCTGCACTCGACGTCGGTATCCAGCATCCAGATAAAAACCAATACAAATAAGTCCCACTCTTTATTAGTCACCACTGAACACATTTAGATCCAGGAGTCATTTTTAAACCACAGGGAATTTACGCGGGGAATATGAAACTATTTTAATTCTATTTTTCCATTTAAATTAAATGAATCTTGTCCAATTCGTAAAACAATACTTGAAGAGAAATCAATCATCTAATCGTTATTTGAAATACAGTTAGACATCATAATTCGCAGGGCCTGTCAACGGGCTTAGAATACGCTGAGTGTATCACCAAGAAAATGATTTTACTATTAGAACAATCATTGCAAATGATTTTACATATAGGAAAGAATGGGTCATGATTCTACAATAGGAAAGCATTGCGACTAATTTTACTACAAAAAGCATTGCGAATTATTTTACTATAGAAAAGCATTGTAAATGATTTTAGTATAGAATTGCAATGAAATTTTACTACAGGAAATCATTGCAGTGGATTTTTACTTTAGAAAATCATTGCAAATTAATTTACTATAGAAATCATTGCAGAGGATTTTAGTAAAGGAAAATATTGTAAATGATTTGTATAGAAAAGCATTTATGTTAATTTTACTATAGAAAAGCATTGCAGAGGATTTTAGTGAAGGAAAATTGTAATGATTTTAGTATAGAAAAGCATTGCTGTTAATTTTACTATAGAAAAGCCTCGAAGAGAATTTTAGTAAAGGAAATATTGTAAAGAATTTTAGTATAGAAAATCATTGCTGTTAATTTTTCTATAGAAAAGCATCACAGAGGATTTTACTAATGAAAATATTGTAAACGATTTTAGTATAGAAAAACATTGCTGTTAATTTTACTATAGGAAAGCATTGCAGAGGATTTTACTAAGGAAAAAAATATTGTAAGATTTTTAGAATAGAAAAGCATTGCTGTTAATTTTACTATAGAAAAGCATTGGCAAAACATTTTTTAAATAAAGGAACAAATAGTTAATGATTTTATGCAGAAAGCATTGGCAATGACTTTATTATGGGGAGCATTACAAAGATTTTACTAGAGGAAAGGATTTCGACCTAATTTACCATGGGGAAGCATTGTAAAAATTATTTTAAATAGGAAAGCAATTGCAAATGAATCTTACTATAGGAAAACATTGTCAAGGATTTTTACAATAGGAAAGCATTGCAAAGTGGATTTTACGAAGAAAAAGCATTTGCAATGATTTTTTATTATATGAAAAGCATTTGCCTGAGTAATTTTACTATAGAAAATATTGGAAAGGGTTTTTTTTACAATAAGAAAGCAATTTAACAATATGTTACAAATAATAACATTGCCGGGGTGATTTTTTCTTATGGAGAAAGATTAAAAAAGAAATTTTAATTACATTCCATTTTTGCATTATTTACAGATAGTTTTGGTAGATTATTTAACTATAAAAAGATTGGTAATTATAATTTTTACTACGAAAAGCATTTGCAATGATTTAAACTATAGAAAGCATTGCCAAAATGATTTGTTTACTATAGGAAGCATTGTTGAATCCTTTTTATTAACCCTATGAAGCATTGACCACATGAAATTTTTTTGGTTTTTTATCATAAAATACTGCCAAGTGATTATAAAGTGTGAAACATTAAAAATAAGAAAGCAATGAATTGGGTTCAAGCCCTTATTGGGAATTAAATGCAAACTTTTGTTGGGGGCATTACAGCCTATTAAGTATAAGAAATAAAATAGAAACATGAAATTGAATATGTATTGGAAAGACATTAAGTCTTTTTTCCATTCTTTGTTAACATTTTTAAACAATTCCCGTTAACGAAGGTTTGAAAGACCGGCACATAAAGGGGGGGGGGGCCCAACCTTGGCTTTAAGTACGTTTGCTTTTCTGTACGTTTTTAAATATTCCAAAGTATTTTTTTAAAGATGTTCCTGAAAATCTTATTGTCAACGTGGGTTATTGAACGGAATAGAGGGGAAATCAAGTTGGAAATGAATCCGCTTTACTTTCATTTTAAAGTATCCTTTTTACGCCTTCACAAACGTCCGAATTTGGTGGTTTTCACTGGAAGCTGGAAGTGATTTAGCAAGTCTGGCTTGAAAGGATTCTCAGGATTCTTTAAAGATTCTAGCCTTTGATCGTACAGTGGTCCGCGGTCCGGATGGGCCTCGGATCCCCCTCTAGAAGCTTTACTTTCCAAGTCTTTTTTCCAAGGCTTTTCCTTTGGATTTTATAGTGAAAATACATTTTGTACATCCACTTTTTTGCCATATCCCTGAGCCCCAAGTGACAAAAGCGTAGCAAAGATAATTGGGATCTATGCAAATACAGTATTATATTTTATTTAGAGTACTTTATAGATATAGATAAGGAGGAATACCCTAACAAGTTCAGCTGAAGGCTTGATGCCTGGAACTTTTCCCATCTCAGTTTTTTTAACTTTTTGGAGTTTACTTTTGTAAATCAACCGTCATCCCATATTCACACTATTTTCAGCTTCTCTGGCAAAATCCAAGTATTTTTATCTTATCCTCTCCTTTCCGATCTCTTTTTATTTCACTCAGTCTATTCCGCGAAAAGCCTGCAAAATCCTTTGATGGAGTTTTTCTACACAACAACGGAAGAGGAGGGGAGATGACTTCCCATTCAAATGGATTTGCCGTCCTCAGCTGAATACTGAAAGTGAACCAGCAGCAATGACGCAATGTAATTGGCTTGCACAGGGAGAATGATGTTGTTTGGATATGAGAGTTGGGTATGATACAAAATTAAATAGTTTAACTGGAGGAATAGTCCAGCATCAACCTCAAGCGATTGTGATTATATATGGATAGATACTACACAAAGTACCTCTTACATACTGTAATTTGGCATAAGATCCCAATTTAATCTTGGCTACGCTTGTTCACTGGCTCAGATAATGGCAAAAGTTGATGTACCAAATGTATGTCACTTATAATTCCCCAACGAAAATCTTGAAAAAAGGACTGGGGAGAAGTTTTGAAGCTCTGGAGGGAATAAGATAACCGGGACCCGCGACCACTGTTACGATCAGCTTAGAAATTTTTTAAAGAATCCCTGGAGATTCTCCAAGCAGAACTTGCCTATCAGACTCAAGCTTCCCCAGTGAAAAACCCACAAATTTCGAACTGTTTGTGAAGCAGTAAAGGATACTTTAAAATGAAATTAAAGCGGAATTTCCTTCACTGAATTTCCGACTCTATTCCGGTTCAATACCCACGATGCAATATTCCAGACTCATTTATTAACCTTTTGAATATAAAAAGCCAGAAAGCGGCTCATGCACAGCTGCACACAACTTATGTTTGCCGGGTCCTTTTCAACTCGTTACGAATGTTTAAAAATGTACGAAATGAAAGAACTTTTATGTCTTCCCAATACATTATTCAATTCTGTTTTTCCTTTATCATTATATAGGCTAGTAAATGCCCCACAATTTTTTGCATAAATTTCCATAGCCTGACAATTTCCTGCTTTCCCTTATTTTATGTTTTTTTTCCCCTACAATAAAATCACTTGCATTGTTATTTAATGATAAAACAAATCATGTTGCAATGCTTCATAGGGTAAAAACATCAAACAATGCCTTTTCCTATAGTAAAATCTTTCAATGCTTTCCTTATAGTAAAATCATTTGCCAATTGCTTTTTCAGTTAAGTTAAATCATTTTTAACAATGCCTTCCTTATAGGTAAATAATCTTTACAACTATTTTCCTTGTAAAATAATTATTGCAAATGGAATGTTAATTAAATCCTTTGTAATTCTTTCTCAATAGAAAAATCAACCGCAATGTTTTTTATATAGTAACATTTAAATTTTTGTAATGCCCCCTCTATCTCTATTTTCGACCTCATATTTTCATACGCTAAATAATCACAACATGCCTTCCATATCACATTAATATCATCTCTTCCCAAAGCCTTATATCTTATGACTAATCCACTGCAATGCTTTTCTATTGTAAAAATCTGGAATAGGATATATATTTTATAGATAATATTATTGCTTTATATTATATATACATTTTACAAATGCTTCCCCATGGGTAAATTAGTCGAAATCCTTCCTCTAGTAAATCTTTTTTGTAATGCTCCCCATAATAAAGTCCCATCGTCAGGATATTCTCAGATAAAATCATTTACACTATTTTCCCTTTTAAATAATGTTTGCATGCTTTTTTTCTTATAGACTTAGATATTTATCTATTCTAATCATTTACAATATTTTTCCCTTTAGATCCTCTTTGCAATGCTTCCTAATAGTATTAACAGCTGTTTTCTATCATAATCGTTTCTATTTTCATAAGTAAAATCCCTCTGTGGATGCCTTTTTCCCTAATAGAAAAAATTAACACAAATGATTCTATAACTAAAATTCCTTTTACAATAATTTTTCTTACTAAATTCTCTTCGAGGCTTTCATAGTAAAAATTAATAGATATTATATAATATATATAACTTCATATTTCCCACATCCACTATACTAAAAATCATGCCTGACTTTATCATATATAGTAAATTGACATAAATATATCATTTATATATATAATTAAATATTTTTCCTTTACTAAAATCTTGATATATATATATAATTAATTGCATGATCCTAAGTAAAATCACTGCAAATGATTTTCCTGTAGTGAAAATAACATTGCATTTCTTAATACTTATTTACAATGCCTTCTTATAGTAAATAATTCCCGCAATGCTTTTTTTTGTAAGTAAATTAGATACGCAATGCCTTTATCCTATTGTTTAATATGACCACTTTCCTTTCCTTTACTTATAAGTTTTTGCCATGATTTATTAATAGTATCATTTTTCTTGTGGAATACACTTTCAGGGTATTCTAAAGCCCGTTTGGACAGGCCTTTGCCCGAATTTGATGTCCTACTGTAATTTCCCAAATAACGATTTAGATGAAATGATTTTTCCTCTTTCAAGGTAAATTGTGTTTTACGATTGGGACAAGAATTCATTATTTTAAATGGAAAAATTGATTAAAATAGTTTTTCAATATTCCCCGCCGGTTTAATTCCTGTGGGTTTAAAAAATGAAATCCTGGGATCTAAATTGTTCAAGTGGTAATAGAGTGGGACATTATTTAGTATTTGGGTTTTTATCCTGGATTGCTGGAATACTCGACGGGTCCGAAGTGCGAGTGTGATGGAGGCCAGTAAGGGCGAATACAGAATAGGTGGATAGCTTTGCCCGGTTTCCCCCCCCATTATTTTCTGTCTTGGGGTGAAGGGTAAAAACCTTTTTTTCCCGTTTTTTAGACACGGCGGGGACAAAGCGGGGGGTTGCGAGAAAAATACCTCATTTTTCCCATCGGCTTGTTTATTTAAAGACGTCCCCACGTGGAGGATACTTTTTTGACGTTCTACAAATATCTTTCCTCTCTTTCCTATAACATCAATTTTCTTTCTTCATTTAATCCTTCGTAAATTCTTTTTTCTAGCTTATAACCAATTCCCTGCCACAAGGCCGCCTCACCTTAAGGAGAACTGCTTTCTCAAAGCACCCACTGCCTGTTGGCAAGCCCTAGAATACTTAGACTGCATCCCTACGATTTAGGGGAATAGAGAGTTTAACTTCCCCCTTCTGGCAAAATTATCCCGGTTTTTCACCGATCATCAGTGGCAACAAAACACCGGCGCGCGCCTCCCACACACCTACATACACACAATAAAATATATATATTTATTATAATTATAATATAAATTTATATAACTAAAATTTTGGATTATATTTTTTTTCAAAGAATGGGGCGCAAATTACAAAGTCCGTATAGCGTGACATAAAACTTCGGTTTTTATATAGGCAAAATAAACTGACGTTACCAAGTGGGTCCCACTTCACATTGCCACCACACACACACATTTTTTCAGGTGAATAATCACTTTATGTTCGGCTACTACCAACAAGGACATGACACTGGAGGTAACACAGAGACACACGGAAGATATTCGTGCACGCAACAAACGCGAGATGACACACACAAACAACAATCATGAATAAATATGTATAAAGAAAGAAGGAATTGTCACAGAGAGAAGGAAAAGGAACAAAATATATTAAAGTAGAGAGATAGAAACAGTGAAAGCGCAGAACAAAAGAGAGAAGAGACCCGAAAGGAGAACGAAAAAGGAAAAATGGAAGGAGGAAGCAAGTCATGAAACAGGAGAGACCAGAAAAGAGAGACTAAAGCATAAAGTTTAACTGGAATGGGTTGGAGATGCTGTTAAACAATTCAGTCCCCCACCCCAACATAAGAAGTCCGACCAACATTTTGAGAAAGTAATTTCTTTTGGTTGCAAGTTTGATATTCCAAATTTAAAGATTTTTAAACTGGTCCGGGTGAAAAATCCTGGGGGGTCGACTAATTCAGATTGCAACCCTTACAGGGGGAAAACCCCCATAGAAGCACTGTTTTGGGCCCTTGGGTTGTGGACGAGCTTAAGGGAATTTCCCCTGGGGTGGCTTGAGTTAAGTTCCTACCCCTAACATCCAACAAACCACTTTTTTTTAGCCCCTAATTACGCTGAGGCAGTACAGGTGTGCCCCTCCCGACCAATCGGCACGGTACGTCAAGGCTAGCAACCTATATAGAAGTTCCGGACCCTATTTGCCCCTTCATAGGCAAAGAACCCCCAACACTTTGTTTCTATCAATATACGTGTGCCCTAGAAAAGCAGTGGTTTGTGGGACCTTATTGTCCCCGGGGAATGGAAAGTTTAAATTAACAAATCTAAAGTGGGTTAAAGTTTCCCATTCAGATGGCCCTCTGGAGAGTGGGTGGGAAGTACCCTTCCCATCCGCCCCATTAACCCAGGTCCACCCTGACCGGAGCCGGTAAAGTATCTTGGTTTTACAGTCCCCGTTAAAATGGGTTTAAATAATTAAACAAATGTGGTGGTCCAAAATGTTCTTACAAAATTGATTTTTATAAATTGAGTAAGACATCAAGAATGGAAAAACAAAACGCGAACGTCTTTTTGCAATAAAAACGCCAGAAAAGGTTGAATACATTGCCGGTATTTGCACCCAAACAACCAATACCACTATCATGGGGTTTTGAAAACCGAAGATTTTGGTTAATTTTTCATTCACAATGTAAAGAAAAGATTGGTCCGTTGTGGTTTTTGCCAACAGAAATAGGAAACGATTTTGTTTCCAATTTTTCAGTAGGTTCCTTTAAAATGCCCATGACTTTATTGCCAAGCGGATTTGTTTTTTCACAACTACTGGTTCTTAGATTGACGAAAATTCTCCAATTCGCTTTTCCCAAAAGGCAAAGTGTTCCATGTAAACTCCTTTTTTTGAAAAAAGAACCCATCAAATTTTTATGGGATGACCAGAACGAAAAAAGAAAAAGAAAAGAAAAAACGAGAAGAAAAAATAAAACCAGAAGGAATTTATATTTTAAAGTAGGTTGCCCTTATTTAACAGTGAACCAATGACTCAAATTTTATCTTTCCCCTAACTTCTCAAGTCCCTGTTTCATTATATAAATAATATATATATAATATATATTATATATATTATATTTATAATATATTATTTATTGGTTCTAACTACGCACTCCAGTGGAAAGATTACAACAAACAGACTGAAAAAACAAATGCCCCTTCCCTATTACTATCAACATTGACCATATTCAATTTAAAACTTTTCAAATCTTTTCATTATGTCTGACGAAATGTACCACTGCATGGAACCTTGGGTTAAATATAATTATATATAATTATATTTATTATATATATATATATTATATATATATATATTATATTATATTATATTATTTG
>CM042163.1:29411652-29464152 GCA_023376005.1 Doryteuthis pealeii
GGACCTCGGGGGAGTAATGATCTCGAGTTTCATTGGTAACAAGGAGAGATTCATACATGATTATAATTGATACTTTACAAAAAAAAAACTTGAAAAGCTGTGACTACTGTATTGAAATAGTTCGAATTTTAACTTGAAGACGCCGTTCTGTAATGGCTATCGTCGTAGAAAATTAGCACGGCGAACAGGCGAGGCTGTTGCATTTTACATAACTCTAATACTGGGAAAGGTATGGCAGCAACTTAGGTCTCCACCAGCTACGAATAAAAACAAAATAAATGAACCCCAGAAAACAAACATAAATAACGTATAATAAACCATCCCCTAACATTTAGGCATAAAATAATCATAGACGAGTTGACAAAGCCATTTAATCAGCAAATCAATATTACTGTAAACAATTAAAGGTTTTGTTTTTTGCATCTTTGTTGAATGGCAATCAACTCCGAATGTTAGTTAATTTCCAAAAGTCATTCTTGGTAGAATAAATAGTGGTACTATTTAACCCATGGATGGGACGTTGTTTAAGAAACAACAGGAAACAGATTTTCGAATAATCACCGTTCGAGTCGAAAAGTGTATCCTAGTCTTTGAATATTGATTAAAATGTTCATTAAATATTTCTAAGCCATATTGTATTTTATAATAAAAAATCCTAATGCTCCAAACGTTAACTCATTTTCTCACAAATTGTCCGCTCTCGTAGAGAGGGACTTTGAATTAACAGACTTAAGGAAATGGAAATGGCAAATACAAGTTCAACTCCTGGACAGGCTGTTTGAATTTCACATTGCAATAATACCCTTGGGAAGGGTAGATATTTACCAACCTATTCACTACTGTAGGATTGACACAAGTCACTAGTATGAGCATCAGCAAGGATCGAAACTGCTTTCAGTAGTAATGAATATACGGGACTAGCATAATACCACAATGGGATGCCTTACCCTTGGGGAAAGTTATACATCCAACTATTCCTTCCAGGTATAGGTAAATAGTAGGGCAGACTGAGCTCTTTAACCTTGGTATGAACAACCAGTCTAGCTGAATCAAAACCTTTTTAACTCTGCTTAAAAATTGACCTTGTGTCACATCCTATTTTGTTGCTGAGAAATCGGTAAATAAAGACAGCAAGATAGTCTCTTGAATGACTCGGTTAATTGGTAAGGTATACATTCAACCATTCTCCTCCAGTATGGGTAATAGTAAGCAGGCATAAGATCTAAAGCTTGTTTTGCAAGAAGAGCGTTTAAACCTTTTGCAAAATGAAATGAAGGCCTAACTATATCTGCATTTGAAACTAATCTCATTTTAGTGGGGTTTTTTTTTAAATCTTTATCTAAACAAAAAATATCTTTTTGTGCACAATAAGAAACAGATGAAACAATTTTTGAAGAACTTTCTTTTTTCCTTTTTTACAGTGATTTTTTAAATCCGAAAAAATTGTTTCGTCATCGATTTTCCTCCTTTGACGACTCACGAAGAAACAATTCAAGCCATAAAATGAAAAACATCCAGGTGATTTGTTTCTCTCTGAAAGACAATCAAGATGATCGGCAAACGCTTTTTGGGTTCCGGTTTGTGATGCTTCGGTCCATGATGATATCGATGCTTCTATTTCACAAGGAGTGAGTAATGAGATCCTATTTATAAGCGATGATAGAATAGCTAATTTTAGCCTTGAACAAAGAAGTGATTAGGTTTAATCGCCGGTCAGTTTGATTTTATGGGCATGTCAAACTGTAAGTGTTTATTTCATGCCGAAACGTTTTATTGATATAACATGGTATTATGAGTATATACTACGAGAGTCATTGTAGTAATTGATTTCTCATTTATTTTAATACATTTCAATAAGTTGAAGAAGAAATAACTTCATGTGTATTAATAAACTGGTGGTTATGCTTGATTTTCATTAACTCAATAGTGTATCAATACATTGGTAGAATTATTTCATGTTAGATATTTCATCAAACTTCATGTAGACAAACAAATCCGTATAAATATTTTGATTAACTTCATGTGTATTTAAATTAGAAAAAAAAAACTTCCGATGTATTAATAAACTGATGGTTGACCCTCAGTCACCGTCTTTCTACCACCTATATATATTTACGCATACCCCTCGCACGATCAGGATGTGACACCAAGGTCAATTTCTCAGGCGGAGTTAACAGGTTTAAATTCAGAGTTTTCCTTCTCTTAGACTGGTTACCTAGCCAAGGTTAAAGAGCCCAGTCTGCCTACTATTTAATCCATAGCTGGAGGAGAGTAGGATTCATATCTTTCCGAAGGGTATTAGCGCTAAGTGAAATACAATTACCACAGCCAGGATTTGAACTCGGGGCGACGAGTCCATTTCCCATGACTTTAACCATTAAACCATGCGCTTCCTTCTACCACCTATATGATAAAAAGGGTTAGGTGTTTTCCATAAGAGCAATTTGAAGAATAAGGTAGGGACAATCAAATAAGTGTTAGGGCTTGACATGACCAAGCAATTGATCGGTTCGGGCTTCTTTGACCACCTGTCCAGCCCAAGTAAGGACCGAAGTGGAGGAATGATGCATATTACAGAAACACTAATCCTCTCTTCAGGTATTACGGGTCGCCACCAAGGCCATGAGGGGTCTTATCCCTCTGCAGAGATGCAGTCGGTGTATTCTACAGCTCATCCGACAGGACGAAGAAGTGATTAGCAAAATAAAATAATTGGAAAGAATACTCATGGAAAATGAGTTAAATTAGTACCTGGATAGATTCAGCAACCAGCAGAGCTCGAACCTGAAATTAATTTATATCTCACTTAGTAAGATCGAGCAAAATCAGCAAGCTTAAAAAATGAAAGAATGAGAATCCAGTTAATGATCTCCTTTTAGATGAATGCTGACAGAAGCATGTAAAGAGTTTACAATAAATTTCTTTATGTGTATGTATCTACCCAGCCCCTCTGCTATGCGAAGGAAGTGATACAGTGTCAATTTTCCGTTGGTTATTAATAGGCTTCTCGGTTTTTACTAGTAATCAGTAAAACTAAATTAACTTTTTCGCTTCAGCAGGAAATATGTCTGGTCCCTGGCTTTCGAGTGGTGGTTAGTGAGTAGTCTTGCCTGATCATTAGTAACGAGTTCAAATTAGGGCAGGTGAGGCTAAGTTTGGCAGTCATGTACGAAGATGTGTCCAATTTGACAGGGCAAAAATATATGGCTCCCGAAACGACAAGAAAGTTCCCGATTCGAAAGAAGGTCCCAGTCCGAGAATTCCCGAGTCCGACAAGAAATACCTGAAGAAGGCCCGGAGGGTATTATCGCCGAAACGTTGTACACAATAACAATGAATGATGGGACAATAGTCCGAAATAACGCTGAATAATACTAAAAATATAGTTATTTACTAAGCTTCACTAGATGTAGCACAAAACAAATATATGGGGCACCCAGTGAGGGTCGAACTCACTTGTCCATGGTTTGCTAGTCTGCCTTGCTAACCATTACACCAACTAGAAGTTGCCCTACAAGGGCAGAAATATTGTGACGTCATGGAACTAGAATTCACAAGTAAACGAGTTGCTAACCTCGCGCGTTAAGTATGTAATAACATGAAACATCCCCCAAGCTAATCTAAGTGAATATATTTGTAGTTAATATAATTAAACTTACCCCCACCCCAATTGCAAAACTTTGAAGGAAGACACCGTATTTTATTGGTTATCTGCATGGTATTTGAGTATATACTACGAGAGTCAATAGTAGGTGGACAAAATTTTAATTTAATATAATTACCTACTGTCCATCTACTTTGTATATTATTATCCAATCCCTCCGCGACGAGCAGAGTGCGACTCAAAATCGATGTATAAGTGGTTACAGCTGGTTTGAATTCAGTTTTCCTTCTCCTAGACTGTTGCCTATCAAATACTAAAGAAACTAGGCTGTTCTATTATTTACCCATAACTAGGAGGTAAACAGATAGATTTATCCTTTCCATGTGCATTAGCGGAAGTGAAACGCAAACTGCTTCGTGTCATGGATTTGAACTCTGGACACCAATTTCATTTCCTATGGCGATAATTGTTATGCTAAGCGCGCCAATTGAATGACCATTGATAGTTAGTAACCTTGATATTCTTTAGATATTTCTAGTATTTATCAACTTGTGACCAGACAAAGCTTAATATAAAATATCTTTCATGTGTGTGGTCTTGCCCAACCCTCCTCCACGAACAAGTCAATTTTCAAGCGAGTATTACTGCCTTGAATTCAGAATTTCCTTTTCCTAGATTGGTTGCCACATCTAGGTTAACGAACCCAGTCTGCGTCAGAATTTGCCCAAACTAAGCAGAAATGGATTCATACCTTTCCAAAGATTATTGGCTGGAAGTGAAACACCTTAATCCGGGATTTGAACTGGGGTCGCTGAATCCCTTTTTAACGAAGATGGCCTTCACCGGACCTGAAAGGGCAGCTGGCGATGATGATTTTTGACAGGCTTTATGCTGCCGTGGAACCGCAAGTTAAAATATGATATGATACGCAATAAAACCCACGTGTGACTTTGGGTTTCCGAGGGAGCCAACCTTTGATGTAAAACTAGCCTTTGAAGTGGATAGGACTGCATATCAGCATTTTAGGATTACCGATGAATATCAGTAATTATCCAATAACTGAGAAAGGACAACGTGACAGCTACAGGAGCTGAGAATATCAAAAGTGCCATCATCTCTTTCATCTTAGTGCCGATCACGTGTCCAGCCCACACGCGCAGTGGACGCCGGAGTTTCTTTGTCTGAAAGCTGTCGTATTGCTGGCTCTCGAAGAAAGGACTGGAGACATAGGCAAGATGCGGAGATGACAAAGATTTCGCAGAAAAGGAAAAATAGTCAGACACCTGTTGCAAGAAAAAATGCCACTCACTTTATTAGTCTTTATTATGTCTCGAGACCAAAATTTTTTTTTTTTGGTCGTCGAATAATTATTGACTGACTGACTAATTTAAACGGCATGAAATTTCCGTTTGTGCCTTGAGGTTAGGGATCGTATTCATTGTATGTTCATATTTACATGTTTTGTTGAGTATTTCATGAGGCTTTTCCATACGATTCTATCGATGTGAATTATTTTAAAATCGATCTATTTGACCCATAGATTAGACTTTAACAGGTACTACCATTCTAGATGAAGTTACCTAATGGTCAGTATAGTCAATGAAGGGGTACTCACACACCACAGAGAACAAACTGGAGACTTACCTTCAGGTGTTATAGGACACCTCTTTTCAGGAGTCTTTCCCTACCCTGTAGGAGATATAGTCAGCGTATTCTAGGCCCCGTTTGAATGAAACTATAAAAGAAACTATCCTATAGTTCCATAAATCGTAGCCTCAATTGTCGGGTAGTAAGTTCCAAAATTCAAACTCCCTACTTGCCTCTCCCTCCTGTAACGGACTGATCTCTTTTGAAAATATCATTTTTACGCACATACTGCGCGAGGTCCTTTGATTTTAGGTTACACAGACTGTCAGCAAGTTTCCTTTTGGTAGTGAGAAAGCGACCGCTTCATTAAAAAGCTCCACAAAAGAATCCTGACTCCTCAAAGTTATCAGTTCCTGAATGAATTTATATGCGATGCTAGATTTATTACCCCCTCTTTCAGCCGGTGATGTTGGGATGTTAAACCCGTGTTTTCCATTTGGGTCTGTCCAGAGCAGCTATGACTCAAGTAGCCCCGCAAAAGTTGGCATGCCGTAAAATTAACGAGCCCAAAAACCAACCAGCCAACCAAATCCATATTTCGAATATTTTTATTTAGTCGATGTTGTTGGATTCTTAAGAATTTGTTGATTTTTCCCTCCAAGTCTTGGAGACGACAGTCTTGCCGGATTCCTATATTTTTCTTCATATAAAAGAAAACAAACAAAAAAAAATGCGCCCGCCGATTCATTCAGTTAGTGTGAAACCATTTTTAGCGCGAAGCAACAATTCAAAATTGGACAATAAACAATAAGTTTCCGATTTGGGATTGGAAAAGGACGGAAAAAGAATTTCTCTTATATTTTTTTGTAAAGATAAATCTCTTGAATACTAAGTTCGAAATCTTTATCGATTTATCGAACTAGGCGGTTGTTTTCTTGTAAAAGACAACAAAAAAAACCTAAGAAAATAGATAATGGAAATCTCTTAACGAATCATATTATGTTTTACCTGTACGATATCTGCAAAAGTTGTGTACAACGATTTAAAATCAAAAATCGAATAAAACCTGCTTATTTCATTAAAAAACTGATAACATGCACATGCGCACACGCACACACACCACACACACACACACCACACACACACAATAATATATATAGATATAGATATAGATACAGATATATGTATATATACATATGAGATACATAGGAAGTATTAGAAAGTATTTCTTATTTTTCACAGAGCTTCCTTTATAAGTTCATATTGTATATATCAAAAGATTATCAACTCCGTTATATATATATTATATATATATATATATATATATATATATATATATATATATATATATGAATTTAATATTTTTTGAAAAAACAAATGATGTTAATTGTTGTACCGGCCGTTCCTACAGTGGAGAATATACACCGGTTCTCACTATAAATAGTGAACACGAGTGAAAAGGTTGTACTGTTACCTTTAGCGGCAAAGCTAGCCGTTCTTGTACCTTATTGTAATACACTTGTCTCATTTTTACCTACCTCGACTTGATTTCTTTTTTTTACTGTTGAAACTAACATCACAACATTAATATATATATGTTATATGTTATAATATATATAATAATATTTTATATATATATTATATATATATAAATATATTAACATATATATGTATATGTTAATGATGATAATATGTATATAATATATATATATATATATATATATATATATATATAATATATATATATGCTATATGTTTTATATATATATATATATATATTATATATATATACTATATATATATATATAATGTGAGGATCCAAAACATGGTAGTAAATGATTCTATATGTGATTTCTGAGACACAGTGTATTATTATATGATCCAGTATGAACAAATACAGTGAAATGTATATATATATTATATATATTAATATATATATATATAGATATTATAGTAGGAGGCGTAAGAAGTACTTTTTATTTTTCACAGAGCTTCCTTTATAAGTTCATATTGCATTATCAAAAGATTATCAATCAGTTCTGTACATATATAAGTTGGTATCGTCCGTCTACTAAAGACAATTGGCGTAGTGGCCATAATTTATCCTCTTTTTCCTATCAGCATCTTCATGTGTATATATATATATATATTATATATATATTATTATATATATATATATATATATATGTGTGTGTGTGTGTGTGTGTGTGTGTGTGTGAAGAGAAATGGAGTGAATCCGACGTATGTAGTATAGTAAGAAAATTTGAAAAAAACAATGGTTTTAGATAAAATGAGGGTTAAGTTTATTAGCCAATGCTGCAGTGTTCACTCTGTTAGTAGATTCTTCAGGGCTTTGTTTTAAGGAAAATAATATATCACAGATAATAAGGAGATGTTGAGAGTCTTTTGTTGATCAATCCACCAAGTATTTTTAAATTTCTCACTAATTACTACAACACACACACACACACACACACACACACACAACACACACATATATATATATATATATATATATATATATATTATATATATATTATATCACAGTTTTGAGAATTTAACACGCGTACGTCACTTCATATCTTGATGTTGGCTGCCGTAAAAGTTTGTTCGTTTTTTTAAATTATTTCATTTATCTATCTATCTATCTATCTAATCTATCTATCTATCACAGCCTATTCATAACCAATCTATCTCTCGTCTATTCATACCCACACGCAGTGTGTTCTATTCAATCTAAGTATCTATCAACGGATCTCTCTCTTTCTCTTTCTCTCTCTCTCTCTCTCTCTCTTTCTCTCTCTTTCTCTCTCTCTCTCTCTTCCTCTCTCCTCTGCCTCTTTCTCTCTCTCCTCTGCCTCTCTCTCTCTGTCTCGCACCTCTCTCTCTCTCTCTATATATATATATTATACTATAACGACACAACATACATACATACATATATATATATATATATATAAATATATATAATATGGCGTGCCGGATAAACTATACTGAGCTAATTAACACTATCATTTTCCTGAAGAGTAATTAAAGATAATTAACAGTAATTACAAGTTTTAACTATCATTACTGTAGGTAAATTTACTTAGTCTCCCTAATAATTAACATAAATCAAATTAATAACATAATCTATGGAAATACATCTTCAATTTTTTATCACAAAAGTCTCACCAGATGAAGATATTCCTTCTACAAACGCGATTCCAAATTCTGCAAACGCGTATCTGTAAAAGAAAAGAAACAATTCCCTTTGATTGTAGCAAAGCAATACTATATAAGCATAGGAAGCCTTAACAAAGGTTAATATTAGGAAAAAATACAACGTTTTTTTACGCCGCTATTGATATGAGATATATCATCACAGGTGGACCCACTAATATAGTTCTGCAACAACACTCGTTGTTTAAAGCATACCAACCTTGTGGTTATTAATGTCAAACCTTATTTGTGACACACACAGAGACACACACACAGACACACACACAGACAACTAGACATAGTTACACAGCACACCATACATCACACCAAACAGATCCACACACACATAAAGAGTCCCGTTTCGATTGTCTGTCGGAGGGAAGTCGTTAGTAAATATCCGCTGATGAGACTTAATAAAGTCGAAACAGTCTGTACGATATTTCCTTACCCACCGAGTGATCCTTTGCCGGATTTACACTGTCAAGTTCATTTTCTATTAAAGAAAAAGTGTTCGAATTTTATGCGATACAGCCATTGTAAGTGCCTTCAAGTAAAAATTTTAACTATATATATATATATAATATATATATATATCATATAATTATATATATGATTGACTTCATGTCGAAAAGTTATTTTTGCACAACACACACACATCACACCAACACACACACATACACATACACACACACATGAAAGCGATGAGTGTGGTTGGAGTTTCTAGTCGGCATGTTCAACCCTTATTGGGTTATTCTTATGCAAAGACGTTTGTTTTATTCAATTTTGATGGGACATTCAAACATTTTTCAAACTCAATTTTTAAACACATTTTTAAAAATGGTCATATTTTCTATTTTTAACCCATGGAATGGACCCTAACAATGGGTATACTTCATTCGGGTTAGAGTGACACCTGGAAGAACAGAAACTTCACCCATTAGATGCAATTTAAACGTCTCATCCAGGACATTAGGACCTGCAGCCACCACTTTAGCACAGTATAGGATAAAAAAAAGGTTTGGGATCAGTTGGATACTGTCTATGAGAAAGCAGCACCCATGACCGCCCAACCTTCACTCCTCCAGAAAATAGAAAAACACATTCTGCACGTCTTGCGATTGAACATTAGTAGCACCCTATATGATTGCTCCGACCATATTGTCCAAACCCTTTTTTATCCTATTATGTGCTACAAAGGTGGTGGCTGCCGGTCCAAATGGTCCGGATGAGACTGTAAATTGCATCTATGTGGAAGTTCTGTTTCTTCAGGTTCACTCTAACCCGAATGATAGTACCTGGTTAGGGTCCCAATCTATGAGTTAAATAGTAAAAAATATGAGTTTTTAAAAAATGTGTTTAAAAAATTGAGTTTGAAAAACTGTTGAATTCCCATCAAAATTGAATAAAAAAAAACCGTCTTTGGCATAAAATAACCCAATAAGGGTTGACATGCCGTAAAATCCAACCAATCATGCGCCTTTCATGTGGTGATGTATGTGTGTGTGTGTGTCGGTGTATTGTGTGTGGGGTGTCTAGATGTGTGCAATAAATTTTCGACATGAATCAATCACTAGTATATTATATATATATATTATATATATATATATACTATATATATAAAATTTTTACTTTGAAGCAACTTACAATGCATGTAGGTCGCATAAAATTCGTACACTTTTTCTTTATAGAAAATGAACTGGACAAGTGTAATCCCGCAAAGGTCAACTCAGGTGGTAGAATATGTACAGACTGTTTTTCGACTTTATTAAGTCTCGATCCAGCGATATTTACTAACGACCTTCCCTCCGACAGAAATCGAAACCGGGAAACTTATGTGTGTGTGACTGTTTGTGTGTGTAGTGTGCCTGTCGTAACTATGTCTGTTTCTGTGTGTGGTCTCTGGGTGTGGTCTCTGTGTTGTTGCAAAATAAGCGTTGACATTAAAATAACCCACAAGGGTGGGTATGGCCTTTAAACCAACGGAGTGTTGCAGACTAATTTATGGTCACTCTGTGATGATATATCTCACTATCAATAGCCTACAAAAAACGTTGTTTTTTTCCTAATCATTACCCTTTGTTAAGCTTCCTATGCTTATATAGTATTGCTTTGCTACATCAAAGAATTGTTCTTTCTTTTACAGATAAGTTTCAGAATTTGGAATGGTTTAAAGAATATCTTCCATCTGGTGAGAATTTTGTGATAAAAATTGACAGATGTATTTCCATAGGATTATGTTATAATTTGATTTTATGTTAATTTAATTAGGACAACTAAAGTAAATTTACCTTACATAAATGCAATAGTTAAAACTTGTAATTGACTTGTTAATTATCTAAATTACTTCTTGCAGGATATAGTGTTAATTAGCTCAGTATATTTCCCCCGGCACGCCAAATATATATATATATATAAATATAATATAATATAATGTATGTATGTATGTGTGTGTGTATATAATATATACTATATATTAGAGAGAGAAGAGATCGAGTGGAGACAGAGAGATAGAGGACAGAGGAGAGAGAGAAGAGGCAGAGGAGAAGAGAAGAGAGAGAGAAGAGAAGACCGAGAAGAAAGAGAGGAAGAGAGAGAGAGAAAAGAGAAAGAGAGAGATCCGTGTATAGATCACTAATTGATATTGAAACACACTCTGCCGTTTGTATGAATAGACGAGATAGATGTATGAATAGCTTGTGATAGATAGATAGATAGATAGATGATAGATAGATAATGAAAAATTAAAAAAACGAAACAAAACTTTTTCACGGCCAGCCAACATTTCAAGATATGAAGTGACGTACGCGTTGTTTAAATTCTCAAAACTGTGATATATATATATATATTATATAATTATATTATATATATATTAATGTGTGTGTGTGTGTGTGTGTGTTGTGTGTGGGTGTGTCGCTGTGTGTAGGTATAGTGAGGAAATTTAAAAACAATACTTTGGGATTGATCAACAAAAGACTCTCACAATCTCCTTAATTATCGTGTGATTATTATTTTCCTTAAAACAAAGCCGAAGAAAGATCTACTAAACAGAGTGAAACACTGCAGCAGTTGGCTAATAAAATTAACACTCATTCATCTAAAACCATTGTTTTTTTCAAATTTCTTACTATTACTACATACCGTCGGGAATTCACTTCCATTCTCTTCACACCACACACCACACACACACACACACACATTATCAATATATATATATATACATAATATATTATATATATATATAATATATACACTATGAAGGATGCTGAAGGAAAAAGAGGGATAAATTATGGCCACACGCCATCTTTAGTAGACGAGCGATACCAACCTTATATATGTACAGAACTGATTGATAATCTTTTGATTATTATGCAATATTGAACTTATACAAGGAAAAGCTCTGTGAAAAAATAAAAGTACTTCTTACGCCCCTCTACTTATTAATATTATATATTATATATATATATATATATATAATAATATATTATATACATTCACTGTATTTGTTCAAATACTGATCATATAAATATACACTGCTGTCTCAGAAATCACATTATAAGAATCATCTCTTAACTTACCATGTTTTGGATACCTCACATCTATATATAATATATAGATATACTAATAATTATATATATATATATATAAAACATATAGCATATATTATATTAATATATATACTATACATATATATATACATATATATATATATATAACATATATATTAACATCATTCAACATAATAAACAATATATGTTAAATATATTATATATATATATATAATATAAATATATTATATATATATATAAACATATAAATATATAATTAAATGTTGTGATGTTAGTTCACAGTAATAATAAGAAATCAAGTCGAGGTAAGGTTAAAATGAGACAAGTTATTTACAATAAGGTACAAGAACGGCTAGCTTTGCGCTAAACGTAACAGTACAACCTTTTCACTCGGTGTCTCACTATTTATAGTGAGAACCGGTTGTATATCTCCCACTGTAGGAACTGCCGTAAACAATTATAATCATTATGTTTTCAAAAAAATATTAAATCATATATATATATATATTATATAAATACTATATAATATTATATAAATATATAACCCGTAATAAAAATCTTTTGATAAATACAATAAACTCTCTCTATAAAAGAACTCTGTGAACAAAATAAAATACTTTTATCACTTCTAACGTATCTCATAGTATATATACATATATTCCGATCTATATCTATATCTATATATAGTATGGTGAGCTGTGTTGTGTTGTGTGTGGATGTGTGTGCGTGCGCATGTGCATGTTTTTTTACAGTTTTTAAGAAATAAGCAGTTTATTCATTTTTTGATATGAATTCTGTTGTACCACACTTGCAAATCTACTAAGCTTTTTAAAACCTAATATATCGTTAAGAGAATTCATTATCTATTTTTCCTTTAGTTTTTCAGTTCGCCTTTGTTGTTTCTTTACCAAGAAAACAACCGCCCCTAGTTCGATAAACGACAAAATTGCATCCCCTCCCTTCTCGACTTAGTATTCAAGAATTATCCCTTCTAACAAAAAAAATAACTATAAGAGGAAATTCTTTTCCCGTTCCTTCCCAATCCCCAAATCGCGAACTTAATTTGTTTATTGTCCAATTTGAATTGTTTGCCTTCGTCCTAAAAATGTTTCACACTAACTGAATGAATCCGGTCGGCGCATTTTTTTGTTGTTTTCTTTTATAATTGAAACTAAAACAAATATAGGAATCCCCGGCCAAGACTGTCGGTCTCCAAGACTGAGGGAAAACATCAAACAAATCTTAAAGAATTCCAACAACTCATCTCCGCATCTAATAAAAAACATCTCGAAATATGGATTTGTGTTGGCTGCGTGTTTTGGCTCTGTTAAAATTTTACGCCATGCCAACTTTGCGGGCTACTTGAGTATAGCTGCCTCTGCACAGACCCAAATGAAAACACCGGGTCTTTAACATCCCAACATCATCCGCTGAAAGAGGGGTAAATAAATCAGCATCGCATATAAACATCAGGAAACTGTAACCTTTGAGGATCAGGAGATTCTTTAGTGAGCTTTTATAAGCGTTCCTTTCTCACTACCCAAAAAAGGAACTTGCTGACAGTCTGTGTAAACCTAAAATCAAAGGAACTCGCGCAGATTGCCGTAAAAATGATATTTCAAAAAGAATCAGTCCGTTACAGGGAGAGACAAGTAGGGAGTTTGAATTTGAACTTACTACCCGACAATTGAGCCTACGATTTATGGAACCATAGGATAGTTCTATAGTTTCATTCAACGGGCCTATAGAATACGCTGACTATATCTTCCTACCAGGGTAGGGAAAGACTCCTGAAAAGAGTGTCCTATAACACCCTGAAGAAGTCCTCCAGTCCTTTCTCTTTTTCGTGTGTGGAGTACCCCCTTCAGACTATACTGACCATTAGGGTCAATCTTCATCAGAATGGTAGTACCTGTTAAAGTAATCTAATGGGTCAAACTAGATCATTTTAAAATAATTCACATCGATAGAATCGTATGGAAAAGCCCTCATGAGAATAACTACACAAAAACATGTAAATATGAACATACAATGAATACGATTCCCTAACCTCAAGCCACAAAACGGAAATCATGCCCGTTAAAATATCAGTCAGTCATATAAATTTATTCGACGACCCAAAAAAAAAAAAAAATTTTCTGGTTCCTCGAAGACATAACTAATAAAACGTGAGTGCATTTTTTCTTTGCAACAGGTGTCTCTGACTATTTTCCTTTTCTGCGAAATCCTTTGTCATCTCGCACTTGCCCTATCTCCATACCCTTCTTCGAGAGCCAGCAATTACGACAGCTTTCAGACAAAGAAACTCCGGCGTCCCCTGCGCGTGTGGCTGGACACGTGATCGGCCACTAAGATGAAAAGACATGATGGCACCTTTTGATATTCTCAGCTCCTGTAGCTGTCACGTTGTCCTTTCTCAGTATTGGATAATTACTATATCATCGGTAATCCTAAAAATGCTGATATGCAGTCCTATCCACTTCAAAGGCTAGTTTTACATCAAAGGTTGGCTCCCTCGGAAACCAAAGTCACACCGGGTTTATTGCGTATCATATCATACTTTTAACTTGCGGTTCCACGGCAGCATTAAAGCTGTCAAAAACATCATCATCGCCAGCTGCCCTTTCAAGTCCGGTGAAGGCCCATCTTCGTTAAAAAGGGATTCAGCGACCCCAGTTTCAAATCCCGGATTAAGGTGTTTCACTTCCAGCCAATATCTTTGGAAAGGTATAATTCCATTTCTGCTTAGTTTGGCAAATTCTGACGCAGACTGGGTCGTTAACCTAGATGTGGCAACCAATCTAGGAAAAGGAAAATTCTGAATTCAAGGCAGTAATACTCCGCTTGAAAATTGACTTGTTCGTGGAGGAGGGGTTGGGCAAGACCACACATGAAGATATTTTATATTAAGCTTGTCTGGTCACAAGTTGATAATACTTAGAATATCTAAAGAATATCAAGGTTACTACACATCAATGGTCATTCAATTGGCGCGCTTAGCATAACAATTATCGCCATAGGAAATGAAATTGGTTGTCCAGAGTTCAAATCCATACGGAAGCAGTTTGCGTTTCACTTCCCGCTAATGCACATGGGAAAGCATAAGATCTATCTGTTTACCTCCTAGTTATGGGTAAATAAAAGTAGAACAGCCTAGTTTCTTAGTATTTGATAGGCAAAACCAGTCTAGGAGAAGGAAAACTGAATTCAAAACAGCTGTAAACCACTATACATCGATTTTGAGTCGCACTCTGCTCGGTCGCGGAGGGATTGATAAATAATACCAAAATTAGATGACAGTAGGTAATTATATTAAATTAAAATTTTGTCCACCTACTATTGACTCTCGTAGTATATACTCAAATACCATGCAGATAACAAATAAAATACGGTGTCTTCCTTCAAAGTTTTGCAATTGGGGTGGGGTAAGTTAATTATATAACTACAAAAATATATTCACTTAGATTAGCTTGGGATGTTTCATGTTATTTACATACTTAACGAGCGAGGTTAGCAACTCGTTTACTTGTGAATTCTAGTTCCACTGACGTCACAATATTTCTGCCCTTGTAGGGCACTTCTAGTTGTTATGGTTAGCAAGGCAGACTAGCAAACCCATGACAAGTGAGTTCGACCCTCACTGGTGCCCCATATATTGGTTTTGTGCTACATCTAAGTGAAGCTTAGTAAAATAACTATATTTTAGTATTATTAGCGTTATTCGGACTATTTTCCCCATCTTCATTGTTATTTGTACAACGTTTCGGCCGATATACCTCCGGCCTTCTTCAGGTATTTCTTGTCGGACTCGGGAACCTTCTCGGGACTCGGGAAACCTTCTTTCGAACTCGGGAACTTTCTTTCGTATTCGGAGCCATATATTTTTGCCCTGGTCAAATTGGACACATCTTCGTACATGACTGCCAAACTTAGCCTCACCTGCCCTAATTTGAACTCGTTACTAATGATCAAGCAAGACTACTCAACTAACCACCACTCGAAAGCCAGGGACCAGACATATTTCCTGCTGAAGCGAAAAGTTAATTTAGTTACTGATTACTAGTAAAAACCGAGAAGCCTATTAAAACCAACGGAAAATTGACACTGTATCACTTCCTTCGCATAGCAGAGGGCTGGTAGATACATACACATAAAGAAATTTATTGTAAACTCTTACATGCTTCTGTCAGCATTCATCTAAAAGGAGATCATTAACTGGATTCTCATTCTTTCATTTTTTAAGCTGCTGATTTTTGCTCGATCTTACTAAGTGAGATATAAATTAATTCAGGTTCGAGCTCTGCTGGTTGCCTGAATCTATCCAGGTACTAATTTAACTCATTTTCATGAGTATTCTTTCCAATTATTTTATTTTGCTAATCACTTCTTTCGTCCTGTCGGATGAGCTGTAAGAATACACCGACTGCATCTCTGCAGAGGGATAAGGACCCCTCATGGCCTTGGTGGCGACCCGTAATACCTGAAGAGAGGATTAGTGTTTCTGTAATATGCATCACTCCACTTCGGTCCTTACTTGGCTGGACAGGTGGTCAAAGAAGCCCGAACCGATCAATTGCTGGTCATGTCAAGCCCTAACACTTATTTGATTGTCCCTACCTTATTCTTCAAATTGCTCTTATGGAAAACACCTAACCCTTTTATCATATAGGTGGTAGAAGGAAGCGCATGGTTTAATGGTTAAAGTCAGGAAATGGACTCGTCGCCCCGAGTTCAAATCCTGGCTGTGGTAATTGATTTCACTTAGCGCTAATACCCTTCGGAAAAGATATGAATCCTACTCTCCCTCCAGCTATGGATAAATAGTAGGGCAGACTGGGCTCTTTAACCTTGGCTAGAACCAGTCTAAGAGAAGGAAAACTCTGAATTTAAACCTGTTAAACTCCCCCTCAGAAATTGACCTTGTGTCACATCCTGATCGTGCGGAGGGGTATGGTAAATATATATAGGTGGTAGAAGACGGTGACTGAGGGTCAACCATCAGTTTATTAATACATCGGAAGTTTTTTTTTCTAATTTAATACACATGAAGTTAACAAAATTATTTCTACGGATTTGTTTGTCTACGTGAAGTTGATGAAAAATCTAACAAAATTAACTTCTACCAATGTATTGATACACATTGAGTTAATGAAAAATCAAGCATAACCACTAGTTTATTAATAACATGAAGTTATTTCTTCTAACTTATTGATATGCATTAAATAAATGAGAATCATTACTACCAATGACTCTCGTAGTATATACTTTGTTAATCAATAAACGTCTTCGGCATGAAATAACCTTACAAAGTTTGACATGCCATAAAATCAACTGACCAGGCGATTAACCTAATCACTTCTTTGTTCAAGGCTAAAATTAGCTATTCTATCATCGCTTATAATAGGATCTCATTACTCACTCCTTGTGAAATAGAGAAGCATCGATATCATCATGGACCGCAAGCATCAACAAACCGGAACCCAAAAGCGTTTGCCGATCATCTTGATTGTCTTTCAGAGAGAAACAAATCACCTGGATGTTTTTCGATTTTATGGCTTGAATGTTTCTTCCGTGAGTCGTCAAAGAGAGAAAAATCGATGACGAAACAATTTTTTCGATTAAAAATCACTCGTAAAAAAGGAAGAAAAGAAAGTTCTTCAAAAATTGTTTCATCTGTTCTTATTTGTTCACAAAAAGATATTTTTGTTAGATAAAGATTAAAAAAAACCCCACAAATGAGATTAGCTTTCAAATGCAGATATAGTTAGGCCTTCATTTCATTTTTGCAAAAGGTTTTAACGCTCTTCTTGCAAAAAACAAGCTTTAGATCGTATGTCTGCCTTACTATTTACCCATAGCTGGAGGGAGACTAGTTGAATGTATACCTTTCCCAATTAACCAGTCATTCAAGAGACTATCTTGCTGTCTTTATTTACCAACTTCTCAGCACAAATAGGATGTGACACAAGGTCAATTTTTAAGCAGAGTTAAAAAGGTTTGAATTCAGCTAGACTGGTTTCATACCAAGGTTAAAGAGCTCAGTCTGCCCTACTATTTACCTATACCTGGAAGGAGAATAGTTGGATGTATAACTTTCCCAAGGGTAAGGCATCCCATTGCGGTATTATGCTAGTCCCGTATATTCATTACTACTGAAAAGCATGTTCGATCCTTGCTGGATGCCTCATACTAGTGACCTTGTGTCACATCCTACCAGTAGTGAATAGGTTGGGTAAATATCTACCCTTCCCAAGGGTATTATTGCAATGTGAAATTCAAACAGCCCTGTCCAGGAGTTGAACTTGTATTGCCATTTCCATTTCCTTAAGTCTCGTTATTCAAAGTCACTCTCTAACGAGAGCGGACAATTTGTGAGAAAATGAGTTAACGTTTGAGCATTAGGATTTTTATTATAAAAATACAATATGGCTTAGAAATATTTAATGAACATTTTAATAAATATCAAAAACTAGGAATACATTTTCCGATCGAACGTCTGATATTCGAAAATTTGTTCCTGTTGTTTCTTTACAACTGTCCCATCCATGGGTTAAATAGTACCACTAATGTTATTCTACAAGGATGACTTTGGAATTAACTAACATTCGGAGGTTGATATGCCATTCAACAAAGATGCAAAACCAAACAAAACCTTTTAAATTGTTACAGTAATATTTGATTGGCTGATTTAAATGGCTTGTCAACTCGTCTAGGATTATTTTATGCCTAAATGTTAGGGGATTGCGTTTATTATACGTTATTTATATATTTGTTTTCTGGGGTTCCATTTATTTTGTTTTTATTCGTAGCTGGTGGGTGAATAGTTGGATGCATACCTTTCCCAAGGATATTAGAGTTATGTAAAATGCAAACAGCCTCGCCTGGTTCGCCGTGCTAATCTCTTACGACGATAGCCATTACAGAACGAGCGTCTTCATAGTTAAAATTCGATATTTTCAATACAGTAGTCAGTTTCAATTTTTTTGTAAGTATCAATTAAAATAAATCAATTGTAATGATCTCTCCTTGTTACCAAATGAAACTGAAGTCATTATTCCCAGGTCCACTCCAAATAGAGTGATAGTACCTTTTCAGGTTAGGTTTAAATAGACCTGTTTAAAAAAATTATTCGTATTCGATAGGACAATGTGCAAAAACTCTTAAGAACCAATTACACAAAAAATATGAATATAAGCATATAACGAATGCGATTCCCTAGCATCTTATGAAATAACCCTAGACATTATATCAATCAATCAGCTATTCAATTGCACAATAAGGTGGGTTCAGTTCTAAAAAAATCCTCTAGAAGAGAGACACAATTTAATTGTGACGAGATGGATGTTAAAAGTTGCGTAAAAATAATGGCTTAACCTTTTTTTTAATAATTTCCCGTTAGTCTAAAATTTGTAAAAAAAATTAAAAAAAAGGATAAAAAAGGCCCAATTTAATCGTCTGTAAAAGAATAAAATTCCTATTGTAACTACCTTGGTTGAAAAGAACACACACACACACACACACACACACACACACGTGCGCGCGCACACACACACACACACACAAATGGACTGAATTAGTGTGAATCATCATGGAGTCTTCCTTCTCGATAAATGAGCGTCCCGAAATGAGCATGTTCATGTTATGTGTATGTGTGTATGAGAGAGAGAGAGAGAGAGAGAGAGAGAGAGAGAGAGAGAGAGAGAGAGAGAGAGAGAGAGAGAGAGAGAGAGAGACCGAATGAACTTATCATTCAGTGGAAGTCAAGAGAGAGAAAAAGAGATGGACAGACAGTCAGAACGAATGAAATCTGTGGAAGTCAACATCCAGAAGATACACATACAGAGAGAGAGAGAGAGAGAGAGAGAGAGAGAGAGAGAGAGAGAGGGGGGGACTCAAGAAACCATTGTTAATTTGACGGGTCAGAAAGAAAAGCAAAATTCTCGCCATCATTTATCTCAACTGCTGACAAAAATGGCGAAAAGGCTACATTGTCCCACCAGACCAGATTAACATAAAATCTTTTTAACGTGCAGTGCCGCGCACAAACCGAACCTCATGCTTAGCCAGTGCAAAAAAAAAGCGTCCTACCATCAGCATTCTGCTTCAGACACCGGAAAATAAAGCCGAAACTTACCCCTTTTAGGCGAGGGGACAGGTGCTGCCTGGGAAATGTTCCCACTCCCTGGATCATGCGATTTATATTTTCTCACACCTAATAGGAACCGAAACCTATAAACTAAGAATAATAAATAGTTGGACACCCATAATATCATAAGGGTGCTCCTAACACTTCATAGATTGAATAAAGGATTTAGTATAAAATTGTTAAAACTTTAGCTGATACAACAGAAACCTAGGAATCAGGACACAACGGCCGAAACATCTCGAATAAAGAAACAAAGATGAAAGCACCACATTGAAATTATAAGTTTATAAGAATCATCATTCTTCGTTTAAGAAATTCACGTAATTTTTTCTTCCTTTTTTTAATCCCTATCCTACCATGGAAATGTATGATATTCACGTGACACATCTGGATGTTTAGTCATAGCATATAAAGCATCCCTAGATAATTCCAAAATGGATCCCAAACAATTTCACAGAAAATTACTAGTTGACTGTATCACCTGGAGAATACTCATGTCCCAATAAAAAAAAATGCCCAAAAATGTCTGTGAATTTGCTGTACTGATTCATATTCCTGTAAAAGTTTCTTTCAAAAATAAAAAGACGGTTAAAAGACTTTCAAGTTCTGCGCATAATCAAATGGGAGTTGACAAAATCAAAGACAGACGACACTTTTTTTTCAAAGAAATCTCTGTACAAAACAGCGGGTGATAATCACGCTATAACACGCTAAACCAAGATGGCGGATAGCTGTTAGATAACACCCGGTAAAGTACGGGAATCCCCGACGATAATATCCGGATTTTACCGAACAATCCTGTTTAAAAATGAAGTGTTAACAAGAAGTCTGATAAAATCAGAATTAGTAAGTTTGGTTTGGTTTGTTTTGTTTTACGGCATATCAACCTCCGTGGGTCATTTAATGCCGATAAAGTTTTGAAATAAATCAATTCTTAATGGATAATACAATTTTTTTATAAATACATTTTTCTATTTAACCCATAGATGGGACCCTAACAAGTAACACCACTCCGGGTCAGAGTGGACCAGGGAGCAATGGTGAAGGGGTGCTCCACATTCTCCAAACCTCCAGAACTGGAACCTCACCATCAGATAGAGTTTAACGTCATTCCCAGGACATGTGGACCCGCAGCCACCGCCTTCTAGCACCCATATGATAAAAAGGGGTTGGGGCTTGCCATAAGGGCAATAGGGTTGGGAAAATCATATAGGTGCTAGGGCTTAACGTGACCCGATTGATGGGAGGGGGCCTCTCCGACCGCCCGTCTAGCCCAAGATAGGGCCAAAGTGGAGTATTGCATGTCATGAACTGCTCATCCACCTGGGCTCTATCCTTAAGCATCACGGGTCGCCACCCACGGCCAACAGGTGGCCCCATTGAGGGAGTCTTACCCCTTTGCAGAGGTGCAGTCGGTGCATTCTAACGCCCCAGCCGACAGGGTGGAGTAAGTTTGGTTTCGTTTCTTTGTTTAATGACATATCAACCTTCGTGGGTTAATTAATGCCAAAAACCATCACTGTAGAAGAACAGCAGTGGTATTATTTAACCAATAACTTGGGGCGGGGGGTCGAGGTTTCGTGTCTTTTCCAAGGGAATTAGTCCGAATGTGAACGTAATAGCGTGACTGGAGTTCGAACTTGTTTACTAGGATGTTAGTCCAGTACGTTAGCCACACACCCCGGGAATTAGTAGGATAAGGTTTAGATAAAGAAATCTTATTTAACGATTGACTATTAGCGTTTATGTTAATATTCACATCAAACTAAACATGAAAAAAACCCAAAAAAACAATTATATTCTTGATATAAAAATGAATTTGAATATACAGAAATCAAAAAAACAACATTTGGCAATAAATAGATTAAAAGGTTACAATTCAAATCACTTTGAGTCGCATTGACTTTATCCCTGAAATAGAAAATGACAATTAACCTCTTACCTACCTAACCAAAGTATACAGGGTGGTCTAAAAGTGTTGCTACCTCCTACATATTTTACCTTTAAAAGATAAAGCTAAAATAATTACATAATACAACACGAAATTTGAGAAAAAAAATCTTAAAGATGTTTTTACAGGTAAAATAATCTTAATTTTTAAAGATTTTTTTACGGGTAAAATAATCTTAATTTTTAAAGATGTTTTTACAGGTAAAATAATCTTAATTTTTAAAGATTTTTTTACAGGTAAAATAATCTTAATTTTTAAAGATTTTTTACAGGTAAAATAATCTTAATTTTTAAAGATTTTTTTACAGGTAAAATAATCTTGATTTTTAAAGATATTTTTACATGTAAAATAATCTTAAAGATTTTTTTACAGGTAAAATAATCTAATTTTTAAAGATTTTTTACAGGTAAAATAATCTTAATTTTTAAAGATTTTTTTACGGGTAAAATAATCTTAATTTTTAAAGATTTTTTACATGTAAAATAATCTTAATTTTTAAAGATTTTTTACAGGTAAAATAATCTTAATTTTTAAGATTTTTTTGCAGGTAAAATAACCTTAATTTTAAAGATTTTTTTACAGGTAAAATAATCTTAATTTTTAAAGATTTTTTACAGCTAAAATAATCTTAATTTTTAAAGATTTTTTACAGCTAAAATAATTAATTAAAAAAAAATTTACAGGTAAAATAATCTTAATTTTTAAAGATTTTTTACAGGTAAAATAATCACATATAATTAACACAAAAATATGTAGGTATGACAAGACTTTTCGACCACTCTGTTCAGTAGTATAAAAATATGTGATAAAGTGATATGCTTCAACTGTTATTGCCAAAAATGCCATTGTATAAATAGAAGACTTTTTTTACAAAAGGATAAAGAACGATAAAAGACAACAACATCAAAAAACAACAGATGTACAACTACACAATGAATAAAAATGTTAACACATCAATGAAAACACCATTTTGTTTATGATGATTTGAAACAGTCTCCTCCTGTTCGTCTTTTCCAGAGGTAATTTTAAAAAGCATGTTAACATTTCGCTAAGAGTACCCGAGGGAGTATACTATGTTAGTCACACAATACACGACATGTCATGCCTTTATTTAGCCAGATTATGATTCATTGATTGAATTCTAATGGCATGTCAACACGTTGAAGGTTATTCTATACCTAGAGGTATAGCGTTCATTGTACGTTCATATTTACATTTTTATTTAGTTATTTCTGGATTTTCTTTTGAAATTTGGACTCGGTCCTTACTAATACTAATACTGATACTAATTATTTTTAAGCAGGCCTATTTCACCCATAGATGGGACCATAACAGATTGTAAATGTTATAGTCCCATCTATGGGTAAAATAAATGTGTTTAAAAATCATTCGCATTCGATAGGGTCGTGTGCAAAAAAAAACCCTTAAGAAACAACTACACATAAATGTAATAAAAATAAAATAACACTCTGATGAAGGTCGGCAAAATCTGTGTACGGAACATTTTATACATTTTTCCTATTGTTATTATCATCATCATTTTTCCTATTGTTATTATCATCATCATTTCAACTCCATCTGATTATTTTAATAATAATAATAACGTAAATCCGTATACATTTTGATAAACAGACCGAAACACATATAAGTGATATCGATTAAAAGTAATATCGATAAAATTCATTTTTATCCATCTACATTTCTTTTCTTTACTCATTGTTTCCTCACAGAAATGTAAATACGAACGTACAATAAATGCGATTCCCGAACTTCGCGGCATAGAATAACCCTAAATGGGTTGATATGTGAAAATCAATCAATCATCATCATAACTGACATCAACATAAGGGAAACATTAATTCGTACAAAATATAGTCACAATACAATTACTCCCTTTGTTTGACAGACCTCGGTGAAGGTCCTAGTCCAGTAGCGAACTTTTTAAAAAGCTGATGGAAGGAAAAGATAAATTGCTGAAAAAATATAAAACTTGTTTTTTAATGCATCTTAGGAAACAAAAAATACGACATATTTATTTGACTTTTTAAATAAAGCAAAAACATACAAAAATATTGTTGAAAAATAATTTTCTTTTGTTTGACTGTTAAATTCAATTGTAAGGAACACAAAGAAGCAAATATAATACAGTTTCAAAATGTTCAAAATTCAATTTGAAGCACATTCGGTTGGGGAAATAAACAGAAATTTACGGCTTTTAAAATGCGTTTTCTTTTCTATTCGCTCAGAAACTGGTGGCAAAAAAAATAACATCTACAAGGAATTTGATTCACAGTAGCGGTTGAACTGATATTCGTAAATTTCTCTTGAAAAAAGGTGGGGGGCGAATAAAAAGAAATTTAAAGAAATTAAAAGAAAATATAATGAATTTATGCTCTGTAAAAAAAAAACATTTACTAAAATAAAGACGTCCATGAACGAATATTTTTATATCAACGATAATCTAAAAAAATATAATTACAGTAAAACAACAATTATGAATAAAAAGAAAGAAGGAAATAGTAATTTTGATAAAAATTCGAAGGTGATAAATTCAACACTAGATTAGAGAATTGCAAGGTGTTTCAAAAAGGTTGATATTATTCGAGATATACAGGGTAAGTGAGAAACATTGGTATCATTTTTTAATCCAAATAACTTGACCAATTCTTCTTCAAAGAATTTCAGTTTTTAACAACATAAAAAAAAACAATTCAAATTCTATGTTTAATGTTTACTGTTTTTTAATTTCACCGGTATGGAAATACCATTTCACACAGGCTGTTACAATTTGAGATCATTTGAACGCGAATTGAAGTTATTAGATTACGAAATTATATAATTTTTTTCTGAAAAACACCGTACATCTCAAATGATACCAATCTTTTTAAACACCCTGTATATTTGCTAGTTAGGAAAATAATGGCAGATCTCTTTGCATATTGAAATGTAAAATCAGCCATTATTTTTCAAGAATCCTCAAATAAAAATATAGCTATAAAAATAAATAAATATTATTTATATTGTGTTTATTTTATCTAATAAATAAATATAGCTTCAGACAATAAAGAGTAAAGAAAAAAACAGGAAATCGAAAAAAAAAACAACAGGACCTAGCTCGAGAACTGGAATATTCGTTTTGGAACAAGAAAATTATTCCCCAAAAACTTAGTGATCTTTTCGAATTACAGTTCAACCGCGTCAAAAAAAAAAAAAAGTTTCGGCAAGGTTGGTACCTACAGTACAGCGACTACAGCTTCACTAAGGTGATTTTTTTAGGAGGTGGGGTATCTATTACACGCCCATTTTCTAGCAAGACTAAGAGGAAGCTATGATTTTGGGGTTTGCACACGCCATAGAACTGCTCAGACACTATAATTCGGGTTGTCACATTTGGGATGTCAGGACATTACATTTCGCTGGCAAGGAAGGAAAGGGGTAAATCTAACACGAACGAATCTCTGTCTTGGATAAGAGCATTTTCAACGGTACAATCAATAATAAACATCTTGCTCCATTAATAAAAAAAAAAAACAATAAAATAAGATAAAAAAATTTAAAAAGACAAGTCGATGAATTCGATAAAAGGGAATGAGCAATAACTTGATATACTTTTTAATACATTTTGATATATTTTATATAATTTTTATATACATTGATATACTTGATAAATATTGATATACTTTACACATAATTTTTTCATACTTTTATGTACTTGATATATTTTGATATACTTTATATATAATTTTTATATACATTGATAAAATTGATATATTTTTCCTAAAAATTAACATATCCAAATTTCTATTCACTAAACCCACGCAAAGTGAAACGTCTTAAATATATATATAAACAGTCCGACAAAATATTTTCAGGTCTTATTTCTCAGTATAGAGCGTAATGAAACATTCTTTTTGAAAAGTCACTAATGAAAGTGTGTACAAGGTTTTAGAATACCATATCAATATCTATCTATCTATCTCTTTGGTTTGGTTTGATTTTTTTTACGGCATATCAACCTCGGTGGGTCATTTAATGCCGATAAAGTTTTGAAATAAATCAATTCTTAATGGATAATACAATTTTGTTTATAAACTAATGTTTTTCTATTTAACCCATAGATGGACTATCTCTTTCTCTCTCTCTCTCTCTCTCTCTCTCTCTCTCTCTCTCTCTCTCTCTATCTATATATATATATATATATATATATATATATATATATATATATATTGTTGAGGAGATATTAATTCTAATTAAATTAGATATATTAGGTATAGTATGCATAAATATTTAGAGGTATTAATTTAAATTAAATATTTAGCTCCTGTATTATGTATAGTTGTGCACTGTGATTATGAATACTTTTCTGAACGGGCTATTCTTACTTCGGCTATGTCAGAGCAAGTGGTTGTTTACAAATGTTTATATATATATATATATATATATATATATATATATATATATATATATATATATATATATATATATAAGCACTCTTTATATACTCGCGCATCTTGCGTATTTCTGAGATCTGAATTGACTTTTTCAGCTGTGACTTGTAGGTGTACCAGTTGGCCTGGGTCAGTCCGATATAGCAGTCTGAAGAAGACGTTATTCTCAAATATGGGATATCAGTTGAAATTAATTTATAACTACTGATATTTAACCCTTTTGTTATCAAATATATTGCTCTGTATATAATTCTCCAATTATTATACATTGATTTCTTGACATGTACTATACTAATTCTAACAGTTCGATATTGAAAAATGTCTATTTAGAATCATTTTCACCAACAACTTACCTGGTTATATATATATATATATATATATATATATATATATATATATATATATATGGCCAGGACAAATAAACTATGCAATACTATTAAAATAAAGAACATAACTAGATACATACAATTAAGTTTTCCTAAAAATACTTCTGTAAACTTTATCATGCAGACTCAAATTCCATTGACTGGAGAGAGAAAAAAATCAAAATAAATACTTTCTTTCAGATAATAGAATGAACGAGACAAAAAAAATGAAAATAGCACATGTGCGAAAGAAAGTTTGCGTGTTTCAGTCCGTGTTTACGCATGCGCTGTTTTAGCACATTAAATGGCCGCCTTGATGGCGTCTATTATTCAAATGACAACTCAACAACAAATAAGGTTGTTTACTCCCGTTTCTCTTCATTATTACTATTGTCCTTTTTGCTTTAAATGTTTCTTTGAAGTCTCACTTCTGTCGGCGAAAGAGAAATTATTTTTCTTATTGTTGTTCGGCAGGTAGGCTCTGTTTTTAGAAGCAGCATAAAAGATTTCTTAAAATAAGCTGATGCTTCAAATATGAATAAGACATAATGTAAACTATATAAGTTCTTATTTTCAGTCAGTACGAACCGATAAAAAGTTGAACTATTGTTAAATTTAGGTTACATTTAGTTGCTACAAATTCTTTAAAAAAGTCACTGCGTATTATACATGAGAATCTTTTTTTTTTTAGAATTCAGTTGTCCAAAGTTTGGAGTGCATATTATGCATGAGTGCGTGTTGTATAGAAATAATTGACATCTATCTATCTGTCTCTATCGTATCTATCTATCTCTCTCTATATATATATATAATATATATATATATATATATATATATATATATATTTAATTTGTTGAGTTTTTTAAAAGAATAAATGCTTATTATAGACAGCTATGATAAACACCATAAGATCTAATTTGACAGCCTGATGATTGCGACTTAGCAAGACAATCTGGGTAGCTGTCTATAATAAGCATTTATTCTTTAAAAAAACTCAACAAATTAAATAAATATTAGCTCTCAAAATTTGTGAATGAGCACTGTATTTTCTTTGTTTCATCACTATCTCGTATTTTTGCTTTAAATGTTTCTTTGAAGTCTCACTCTGTCGGCAAAAGAGAAATTATTTTTCTTATTGTTGTTCAGCAGGTAGCCCTGTTTTTAGAAGCAGCATAAAAGATGTCTTAAAATAAAGCTGATGCTTCAAATATGAATAAGACATAATGTAAACTATATAAGTTCTTATTTTGAGTCAGTACGAACCGATAAAAAGTTGAACTATTGCTAAATTTAGGTTACATTTTGTTGCTACACATTCTTTAAAAAAAGTCACTGCGTATTATACACGAGAATCTTTTTTTTCTAGAATTCTGTTGTCCAAAGTTCGGAGTGCATATTATGTATGAGTGCGTGTTATATAGAAATAATTGATATCTATATCTCTCTCTCTCTCTCTATAATATATATATATATATATATATATATATATATATATATATATATATATATATATATATATATTTATTTATTTATTTAATTTGTTGAGTTTTTTTAAAGAATAAATGCTTATTATAGACAGCTATAATAAACACCATAAGATCTAATTTGACAGCCTGATGATTGCGACTTAGCAAGACAATCTGGGTAGCTGTCTATAATAAGCATTTATTCTTTAAAAAACTCAACAAATTAAATAAATATTAGCTCTCAAATTTGTGAATGAGCACTGTATTTTCTTTGTTTCATCACAAAAAAATTGTTTATATATATATATATATATATATAGAGAGATAGATATATCTTGTATTTTTGCTTTAAATCTTTCTTTGACGTCTCACTTCTGTCGGCGAAAGAGAAATTATTTTTCTTATTGTTGTTCGGCAGGTAGGCCCTGTTTTTAGAAGCAGCATAAAAGATTCTTAAAATAAAGCTGATGCTTCAATATGAATAAGACATAATGTAAAGTATATAAGTTCTTATTTTGAGTCAGTACGAACCGATAAAAAGTTGAACTATTGCTAAATTTAGGTTACATTTAGTTGTTACAAATTCTTTAAAAAAAGTCACTGCGTATTATACACGAGAATTTTTTTTTCTAGAATTCTGTTGTCCAAAGTTCGGAGTGCATATTACGCATGAGTGCGTGTTGTATAGAAATAATTAATATCTATCTATCTATCTATCTATCTATCTATCTATCTATAATATATATATATATATATATATATATATATATATAGGTATATATAAAAACATTTTTTTTGTGATGAAACAAAGAAAATACAGTGCTCAATCACAAATTGTGAGAGCTAATATTTATTTAATTTGCTGAGTTTTTATAATCAGTGTTTATTATAAACAGCTATCCCAGGTTTCATGCTACGGGGCAATCATCAGGTTGTTGAGTTAGATCCCATGGTGTTTGTTGAAGATCTTTTCTTAATGTCACATTCTGGACCGCCTTCAACAAACACCATGGGATCAAACTCAACAACCTGATGATTTCCCCGTAGCATGAAACCTGGGTAGCTGTTTATAATAAACATTGATCTATAAAAACTCAGAAAATTAAATAAATAAATAATATATATATATATATATATATATATATATATATTTATATTTATTTAATTTGTTGATTTTTTAAAGAATAATGCTTATTATAGACAGCTATAATAAACACCATAAGATCTAATTTGACAGCCTGATGATTGCGATTAGCAAGACAATCTGGGTAGCTGTCTATAATAAGCATTTATTCTTAAAAAACTCAACAAATTAAATAAATATTAGCTCTCAAATTTGTGAATGAGCACTGTATTTTCTTTGTTTCATCACAAAAAAATTGTATATATATATATATATATATATATATATATATACAGAAATATCCTGTATTTCGTCATTTCGACCAATATTAAATTCGTCTTTACGCCACTTTTGTAGACCGCATTGGGAAAACAAACATCATTTGGTAACATTCTATGAGAGTATCATGGTAAACACCTGAACTTTCTAGTCAACCCCAGTATAGATATAGCAAATTATGATACATATATATATATATTTATACATATATATATATATGTGTGTGTGTGTGTGTGTTTGTGTGTATGTGTGTACATAGATGGTTGTTTGTATATGTGTGTGTACTCTTTAACTTATCTAGCTCTACATAGCGGACCAAAGATTAGTGGATTCTCCAGTTGACACATTTAACTTCGGTCGAAATTCGAACTCTCTTACTCTGTCTCTATTTCTCTCTCTGTACATCTGTCAGTCCTCTCTCTCTCTCTCTCTCTCTCTCTCTCTCTCTCTCTCTCTATATATATATATATATATATTATATATATATATATATATATATGCGTGTGTGTGTGTATGCGTGCATGTGTCTGGAAGTTCAGGAATTGAGTGACGTCAGAAGTTCTGTTCGCAAGGTCAAGTTCAAGTCATTTTGAGTGACAAACGGTGGTCGACAGGTGTCAGGGTTCAAATAGGCCCGAGATCTTTTCTGCGCCACCGGATATGAATACGTTCACAAGAAAAACACGGAGAAATGGTCTCTGCTCATTTTCTCCACACAAAGAAAAACTGACAACACAACCAACGAAATAGAGTAACCCTTCTCGCTAAATATCAAGTTTGGTTTTGAAATACCTTATTATAATGGAGATTGTGAGTTTATTTGTCTGTAACCGAAACTATATTACTATACAAGTCACAATTCCCTTTTTTATTTACATCACATGATTTTATTTTTATTTAAACCTCAATTATTAATAAAATTGTTTTACATCATTAAGACTGTTGACCATATCTACATACTAATAACATGCAATTGTATTTATATATACAACACAGTGAATGGGAAGGCTAATTTGCATATTGATCTTAAAAATTTGATTTTAATAAATATATGCTAGTATTATTGATTTCTAATTGTTTGGTTTTATCTTATTGAATATGAGCAAAAATCTCTCGGATAAATCTAAAGAAATCCATTAACAAGAAGAAATAACTGTAATATTATTCTTTACTTCATATTTTAACTAAATAGTTAAATTAGGAAAATTTACCAATGAAAGACGGGAGTAATGGAAAAGGATGGAAGAGTTAGTTTCAAAGTTGTTCTATTTTTCAATCATACCCCTCTGTTCCAAATTTTTTTTTTATCTGCATTCTTATTCAGTTTCATTAGCCTTTCTAATTTAATATGATATTTTATTATATTAAAACTTAAATACTTGCACCCGGAGGGTGCATATATTTGCTAGTATGTATAATGTAGTATTTTGTGTGTGAAATCTTCTTATTTCTGGATGGTTATATATTTATATTAGGTTACCTCTGTAAGTAGAGTATTGACATGGGGTCGGTAAGGTCAGTCAGTAGATCATTTGCGTAGGAAATCGCAAGTTTCCGGGTTCGATACCATTCGTCGCAACTCAGCGCATGAATAGCACAGCTTAGGTAATCTAATCTGTGCGTTAAAGTATTTGGTGGCTGGAGATAGGTGTGGTGCTCCAACTCTCCCTGGTGCTAAGAAAAAGTGACCTATTGTCGGTATCAGACAATAGGTCACTCCGCCGACTTTACATTTCTTTTTTATATATTCATATGTGTGGAGGCTCTTAGCGTAACGATTATATCTATTTACCAACCCCTCCGCACGAGCAGGATGTGACACAAGGTCAATTTCTTAAGCGGAGTTCAACAGGTTTGAATTCAGAGTTTTCCTTCTCCTAGACCGGTTGCTTAACCAAGGTTAAAGAGCCCGGTCTGCCCTACTATTTACCCATAGGTGGAGGGAGAGTAGGATTCATACCTTAGGGTATTGGCGCTAAGTGAAAATGTAGTTACCGCGTCCAGGATTTGAACTCGTGGCGTAACGATTATAGAAATGGAATCGGTGACACGAGTTCAGATAGTGGACTGCTAATCGTTGTTCCAGGACGAGGAGTATAGGCATTTACCCAAGTCGTTAGCCTCAGGTAGGATGTGATACAAGATCACAAGTGTGGGGCATCCAGCGAGATCGAACTCGCTTTGAGTAGTAACGGATCTGCGAGTCAAGATTTTTAACCATTACACAATGATGTGACGCCCTGGGCGTCTGAGATCAATACGACTGTCCAGAATATCTGGAGGCGATGAGAAAATAATCTCTATGAATTTTTTTAAAAACAGCATTTTAAAAATAAATGAAGAAATTCTATTCAACAACAGCAACAACAACATCAGCTAAGATGAATAATTAAGAATAGAAAATTATATTTAAAACCTCTAATCTAAAAGAGATTATCTTATCCTTTTGGACATTGTTAATTAAGAATTAATTTGAAGAATATGGATTAAACTTTATATTATTTAGATTTTCCGGACTGCTGTCCTCATGTTTATAGTTATATACACAACGTTTTGACTGATGTGTCCTTAGATCTGGATTACCATGTTTTGCTAAAATCATTACTTTTTTATCTGAGAATTTATGGACTTTACGCCAAAAGGCAGAGGCGTTGATTGGATCAAGAAGTTGTGCCATTAATGGTCAGAAAGACAGTCTGACCAGAATGACAAGTGAGTTCAATCCTCACTGGGTGCCCATATTGTGGACTTTGCTGTGTAAATAAATATTTCTTTTCAGGGGTAGGGAATGGACATCTGAGACACCTGTAGGTCAGAATAGGTTCTTTAGTCGTGATTAGGCAACCAGTCCAAAACGAGCATTTGTATTTTTTTTTTAAATTGGGACAGAAATGTTAGTTTCTATTATTAAACACTGGAAATTGTCATTGGGTTGAAGATCCTTTCATAAAAAAAATTAGAGGTAATCCCCTTGGCGTAGTAATTAACATACTGGTGATAACTTGTACACGAGTATATGCGATGGCGACCCATACACTATATATGTGGCATCGACTTATACAGGAGTAAAAGCGGCGGCAACTCATACACGAGTATATGCAGTGGCAACGCATACACTAATATATGCTGTGGCGACTCATACGGGAATATATGCGGCATCGACTCATTTACGAGTATATGTGGCATTGACTCATACACGAGTATATGCAATAGCAACGCATACACTAATATATGCCCTGGCACTCATATATATGCTGCATCGACTCATATACGAGTATATATGGCATTGACTCATACACGAGTATATGCAGTGGCAACGCATACACTAATATATGCTGTGGCGACTCATACGGGAATATATGCGGCATCGACTCATATACGAGTATATGTGGCATTGACTCATACACGAGTATATGCAGTGCAACGCATACACTAATATATGCTGTGGCGACTCATACGGGAATATATGCGGCATCGACTCATATACGAGTATATATGGCATTGACTCATACATGAGTTTATGCAGTGGCAACGCATACACGAGTATATGGGCATCAACTTATGCATAAGTGTATGCTGTGTCGACTTGGACATATACACAAGAATATGTGATGACAACGTTTCATGTATGTCTTAATATAAAATAGGTCCCTAAATTATATATTTATCATGGATAGATATATGCAAATTACCAAATTAAAAAATAATCACTTATGAAATAACTTAAAATGTGTAAATATAAAAAAATGAAATAAAACAAACAAATCTGAATTTATGTAAAATGTGTGTCAAAATGGTTTTGGTATTCATAAAATGCGGAGCAAGAAAAGTCTGGTATGATTGTAAAAAAATAATAATTAAAAAAAATACATTTTAATAGTAAATTCGATTTTAATGAATTGTCTATATATATCAAGTCATTTAGAATAAAATAAAAATTGATTTTTATAATTTCATTACTTTTGTAAATTTCAATATTTTTATTGAAAAGTTTTCAATTTAAAAATAACTTCTAAAGAGTCAATACTGTATTAACATTATCAAGAAATGCATCCGAAAGGTGGACCTGACCATATCGTCAATGATGTTATCCAAGAATTATTAAGTATTTCGGGTCTTACAACATCATACACCTTTACCTAGTGACCTAGCTGGTGTCGATCAAGTACAAGCTTATGGCCAGGTAACGAGATCTCAAAAAGAAAAGCAAACTATGATGGCGGACATTGAAGTGTTTTATTTTGTGTGGAGCCAGCGAAACCTCCAATCAAATGAAAAAATAAGCTTTATCAAATTTTAATCGTAAAATCTATTTGAATACATTTAAGCTTAACACTGAATTCAAGTTCAAATATCAAATGTAAGCTTTTATATTGTATTTAAGCTTAAATAATAAATGTAAGCTTATTTAAATAAATTTAAGCTTAAATAAATTTATTACATTTTAATCATAAAATTTATTGGAATAAATTTAAGCTTAAATATTAAATTCATTCTTAAATATGAGAGTTAAGCTGAAATGTTGAATCTAAGCTTCGACATTGATTTAAACTTAAATATTGAATTTAAGCTTAGATATTAAATATAAGTTTTTTGAATAAACATAAGCTTTAAAAAATTTACTAAGTTATTATTAAAATTTATTTTGATAAAAATAAGTTATCTATAAATCAAGTAATTTAGTAATGTAACCATTTTAAGTTTTAGTATTTATTTCGTTGGTTTAATAAATATTATTTTAATAACTTTTAAATTAAAAGAAAATAATCTAAAAGATAATTTACCCTATAAAATCAACTTGATCGTATTTTGTAAAGAATGCATTTTTATAAATACATATTGATATTAACTTTTATTCTGAAAAATAGGATCACCTAATATTTTGTCATTTTTAAAATTAGTTTTTATCTTATTATTTTAATAAATGGTAAATTGATTTTTTTCTAGATAAGAAAATTGTCGTTTAATGAACAGTTTGTGCGAGTTATGGGCGTATGTATTCATATTTTATGAAATGAATCTTAAATCTTATTTATTATGTATTTAGAAAAAAAAAACATTAATGAAATTATCTATCTGAAAAGTCATCATGGGCATTACGAAGCCTTGTCTGAGATTGTCGATGTAGTAGGAGAACAGTCAGGGGCGTTGTTGTAATTACCGTATATACTCGTGGATAGGTCGAATTTCGATAACATTTTAGGCCCAAAATTGACGCCTATTTGTAGACAGGTAATCTTATTAGGTTGAAATTTAGAACATAATGAGAAGAGAAAAAACAAAGCATAGTTTCAAAAATAAATTTCATAAAGAAATGATTTTGTATTTATAAATCAAGGGTCGGCTTATAACAAGGCTTCGACTTATACACGAGTATACGCGATCATGATTTATATACGAATTTATACAAAACTATATGTGACACTGACATATACAAAAGTATATGTGATGTTGACTTATACTAGAGTATATGCGTTTACGACTTATCAATGAGTATATACGGTAATAATTATCTCCCTTGAGAATTCACTGAAAAAATGTCAGCCGTATAACCTGGATGTAAACCGTTAGGTAGGGACATGAACCTGAACAGAATATATATATATATATATATATATATATATATAAGGAAATGTAAATAAATCCGATGGTATGTAAGTATAGAAATATGAAAAAACAAGTATTCAAAATTTATGAATGAATGAATAAAATGTCCGAGCATTTCGCTTTATATAATATATATACCAACCCCTACAAACGAGCAGGCTGTGACACACGGTCTATTTTTAAGTCGTTTAGCAGGTTTTATATTCAGGTTTTCTTTCTCCTATACCAGTTGCCACACCAAGCTTAAAGTGCCCTCTCTGACCTGCTATTTACCCAAAGCTGGAACGAGAATAGTTGGATACATAATTTTCCGAAGGGTATTAGCTCTATGTGAAATACAAACAACCTCGTCCATGATCTGAACTCGGTTCGCCGTCTTCATTTCTTATGACGATAAATATTGCACCACGCGCACCTTTTTGTATATATTGGATATATCAACCATCATCAGGGCAGTATTAAAGGGCAATGTCATGAAGCTTCTTGGTTAGAGGCGCGTGGTCTAATGATAGAGTCGTAGGAAATGGACTCGCCGACCTGAGTTCAAATCCTGGACGAAGCTACAGTTCTAATAGCGCTAATACCCTTGGTAAAGGTATGAATCCAACTACACTCCCTCCGGCTATGGATAAACAGTAGGGCAGACTGGGCTCTTTAACCCTGTTAGGCAACCAGTCTAAGAGGAAAACTCTGAATTCAAACCTGTTAAACTCCGCTTGAAATGGTCATTACTATAATAGGCTCAGTCCCAATTAGTGATTTATTTCACTAATCAATTTTTTAAAATTTTTAAAATCTTTCAAAAATTATTTTCATTTCATTTTACTAGATAATAACATTTGAAGGGGCTTCTTGAATGTAGGTAGAACTATTATTCATTCATAAATAAACACATTGAATATTTGTTGTTTTTTCTTTTCATATTTCTCTACGTGCATATGTATATGTATGTATATCTGGAATCAAAGACAGGATTCGTTATCGAAAAAGCATCTGGGAAAGCGTCCTACCTTCATGCACAAGTGCCGCTATGCACTTATATCCTGGTAAGGTGATGGAAGCGACTGCTACCTTGGCGCCCTACAGTGTCTCTAGAGACCGGCTTACTTACCTACAAAGAAAGAAAAAAATAATATAAATAAAGTATTAATCAACCGGATAAAAAACGTAAATATAAATATTAAAAAAGATGACAAAGTTATGTAGCATATACAAAGTATTTTTGGACTGTTATCCTCATCTTTATCGTAATATATAAAAACACTACGTTGTGGCTGTTGTTCCCTCCGGCCTTCTTCAGGTGTACTTCCCCATCTGAGCATAGCAATGCAGAGCCAGAAAGATCTGGCAGGATTGTAAAAAAAAAAAAAAAAAAAAATAAAAAATGAATTTTAATTATAAATTCGATTTCAATTAATTGTCTATATATATCAAGTATTTAGAATAGAATACAAATTAATTCTTTTAAACTCATTACTTTCAATCTAGGAAATTATTTTGAATAGTTTCTCTGTTGAGCTAAGAAGGTGTTAAAAACTCAACAGAAAAACTATTCAAAATGATTTTCCAGATTGAATCACGGCTATGTTCGGAAGGACAAGGTACATCTGAAGAAGACAAAAGCATGCAACAACCGAAACGTTGTGTTTTTATGTATCATAATAAAGATGAGGACAACAGTTCGAAAAATCAAAATAATACATATCAAGCCGCATCTTTTAAACAAATCATACAAATAATACACATAATAACAGAAATTTCCTGCCTTTCTAGGGGCCAAAAAGATAAAAATTACCGTAAACCTGAAAGATAAAGTGTTATGATAATTAAATGAGTTTATTTGAATATATGATCTTGTAGTATGGGGGACATGTTCAGTTTAAGACAAAAGGTCATCGGGCAATCCCTTTCCATTGTAAAAGTGAAGTTGAAAAGCTGACCTCGAATTGGCTGCAGGATTGTCATGTGACAAGTGAGACAAACCGAGTCTGGTTAAGATTGATTATGATTGATTTTAACGGCATGTTAACCCGTCTAATACATCCCTTACTATTATGGCCGGTTTAGCTCAGTCGTTAGAGTGTTCAGCTGGGAACATCAAGGTTCATGGTTCGATACCGGCCCTCGCCAACTCAGCGTATGAGTAGCACAGGGACCTGTGGGTAAAGTAAGGAGCTGATGGAGGTGTGGCGCTCCACCTCAGACGATAAAAAATCTCCTCGGTCTATCGCTAGCGAAAAGGATAGACTCCTTTGCTGTATGGCTGATACAGACTTTAGGCCACACCGATGATTTTACTTACTTTTATTATGCATAAAGATTGATGTCTATAAATGCTTATTATTACGTTTTTTATTAAATAAAAGAACATATTCATACAAGCAAAATTTGTTTATTCATGATCAAATTACGTCATAGAATCAGATAATAATGAAAAAAGCATAGAAAGTTAACATTGATACACTATTTACTCAGATATCTCACAAAAGAAACATTTCAAAGACTTCTTGCGGTGAGCTGGCCCAAGGTACACACGTTAAATAGACCAGCAATAATCCGCCATTATGTGGGTATCCCAGTATCCCCGTTATATTTCTTTCATGGATCTATTTTAATCCTGATGGAATTGTTCACCCTGTTCCTTACTAAGGTCTCCAAGGTTTTCTGGGAAACAATCCAAATGACTCCCACTTTGTAAAGCACTTTGATGCGCATTTTACAACCAAGTTGACGGAAGGAAGTTAGCATGCACTCCACTAATTCGGAGTAATTATCTGCTTTATATCCCCCAAGAAAATTCCTTACAAACAGAACAAACAAAGACCATGTATCTGCCTCGGCATTATTCATTGTATCTTGGAAAGGTGGACCTTTTATGAGTTCCCTGATTTTGCAGTCCGTCAAAAATACCTGCCTTTAGTTCCACCATGCTAAGCACTGGAAATTCTCTGCATATGTAGTCAAAACACCCCGCTTCCTTTTTCAGATCCTTTACAAATTGTTTCGTTAAACCTAGTTTGACGTGAAATAGTAGTAAAATGATCTTATCCCTGTCAACCAATTCTTCTGCAATTACATTATTTTCTCCTACCAACATGTTTTCTCTCAGAGGTCATTGATTTCTCAACTAATCCTCATCATTAGATCTAATATCCCAGGGACAGATAAAACAGGGATACTTGGTGTATCCACTTTGCTGACCAAGGAAAAAAAATCATCATTTTCATATCCACATAGATTGGAGTAATCGTGTCTAATCCACACTGGTAATCGTGGTCTGATATATTTTGTAGGGCTAGGATAATTTCTTTTTGCTCTTCAGTTATCTTATTTGAGTGATAAATGGGATTGATCTATCTCTGTTACCATTAAGAAGTGCTTTAGAACTATCTATGAACAAGCGCCATTCCCTTGCTACATATTTTGATAAGCATATTTTCATCACCAATCCTTGAACATCGTTGCAAAACCAGAATCCCTTTCCCCTGAGAAGAAGGGCAGTAAATCTATTTCTCTTTTGTGATTTGGGTTCTCAGTTGCAATAACTCCTTTTCTGCCCGTCTACAATTCTGCTGATTTATTTCAGAGATTTCGATCCCTGATGAGGTCATTGAGCTCCAGCTGACTAAAAACCTGTGTAACTGATGATGTTGCTTCAAAATCCCTTTGCCCATGGGTACTATCAACAGTTGAAGTAGGGGATTCATCTTATTTTGTGAGTTTCCAAGATGTATGAATGATGGGACAGGTATTTTTATAGGCTATCTTGTCAAGTCTACGTGAAGAACGGTCACTTTACTCAGATTACGTCCATTAATGTCCTTTATGTTAACCAGACAAAAGTAACAGTCTTTATTGTTTCCTTCTTCTTCTGTTCCCTCCAGACCATAGGTATGACAAACTTCAGATATTTCCTCTTATCATTAATCCACTGTTGAAGGTGCTCAACACAAGTTTTACAATGTGTGGAACACATGTCTTATCTTGATCCACTACTTTTTTTCTTTTGAAATATCTTAAGTATTCCATTTGTCCAAAATCAGATATGGAGTTTCTATGTTCCATGAAAGTGTACTCTCCAAAAATATAACAAAAAGAATCTGGATAATTCTAACATTTTCTTTGTGGAGAAGCCATGTTATCATCTGCAAATATGAAATACAGCATTCAGTGAACATTTATTGATAAGTGCACTCTCTCAAAATCCAGAGCTGCTATAAAGAAATGAACGTTCTTATTCAATAACTTGAATATACCTTGAAACGGGTCTTAAATCAAAGGCAAAATTTTTTTTAAATTTCTTTCTCAGTGTCTTATATCTGACTTACAATTTTGGTGGTAAAGTCGGTTATCTTTTGTCAAGATGTAGTAATCGTTTTTAAGGAGAACGAGTAGTAGCAAGGAATTGGAAGTGGGAGGTAGTAACAATTGGTAGGGGGGGTTGTGGAAATTGGTATAGTTCGAACGAACAATGCAGAAGTGTTTTTTTGTGGGAGGGGGCACAATTTGTGAGAAGGGGAGGGGAATAGTCGAAGGAGGATAGGTGGGAAATTATACGCATTTGAGAACATGTTGACTTAATTCAAAGTTTATTTTGTTTAAGGTAGGTTTTTTTTGTTTATTGCCGAAAGCGCTCGTAATGAAACCTTTGGTGGACTGTTACACCAGTTCCACCCTGACACCAAAAAGATGGCCAGAAAATCAGAAAGGATCGAACAAAAACTCGTCCGACAAGAATTGTATGTACAGTTTAACACAACATGTTTAAAAGGAAAAATGCTGCCAATATACATATATATATATATATATATATATATATATATATATATATATATATATATATTGGCAGCAGCATTTTTCCTTTATACATGTTTTGTTGAACAACACGGACACTTCATATCTGATGAGTTTCTCTCAGAGTTGTCGCGCCGTCTGACACTACATTTATCTAATACCAGCTCAATCCCGCAAAACTTAAAACCACGTTCATGCTCCCCTCTAATTACTGGAAAATTCTAACCGAAAACACACACTTACTGCTCAAAGAAAAAAAAGAACGAACAAAAATGTCAAATATTCGAAGCCCTATATATCAAACAAAATACTCCACTTTAAACAAGATTAAATTTGAATACAGCATACATGTCCTCAAATTTCAATGATTTTCCAACAACCCCCCCCATTACCCACAACATTCCATATAATTCCGTTAGTTTCTCCTCCTATTTGCTCCTACCGCTACTCCGTTTGTGTTAATACAAAACCAGGAAACAACTCGACTACTCTACACCTGAAGATGTCAATACGAAGTGCCGAAAGTACTTGGGATAAAACCTTCCGTGGACCAACTCCACCCGGACATTAAAAACTGGCCAGACAAATCGAAAAGATCGGAAAGACAATCCTTAGACATGAAATGTCTGTCGTATTCAACACATCCCCCGACACATATATACGTATATATATATATGTGTGTGTATGTATATGTATGTATGTATGTGTGTGTGTGTGTTGTGTTAGGATGAAATGGAAATGAATTTGACAGTTTGTGGAAAATGTTTGAGTCATGAAGATGATTTAATAATATTTTAAAATTTATGTCGACGATTAAAAGTTTTCGATTATTAAAAATAAATCCTATATATATATATATATATATATATATATACATTGTATATCTTCTTATTATAATGGAGATTGTGTGTTTGTCTGTCTGTAACCGAAACTATATTACTATACAAGTCACAATTCCTTTGTTATTTACATCATATTCTCCATGATTTTATTTTTATTTAAACCTCAATTATTAATAAAATTGTTTTCATTACTTACACTGTTGACCATATCTACATACTTATAACATGCAATTGTATTTATATATACAACAAAATAGAGGTTTACAGTGTGAATGGTAAGGCTAATTTGCATATTGATCTTAAAAAATTGATTTTAATAAATATATGCTTAGTATTATTGATTTCTAATTTTTTGGTGTTATCTTATTGAATATGAGTAAAAATCTCTTCAATAAATCTTAAAAGAAATCCCTTAACAAGAAGAAATAACTGTAATATTATTCTTTACTTCCTATTTTAACTGAACAGTTAAATTAGGAAAATTATCAATAAAAGACGGGAGTAACGGAAAATGATGGAAGAGTTAGTTTCAAAGTTGTTCTATTTTTCAATCATACCCCTCTGTTCAAAATCTTTTTATCTACATTCTTATTCAGTTTCATTAGCCTTTCTAATTTAATATGATATTTTATTATAAAATTTAACTAAAATACTTGCCCCCGGAGGGTGCATATATTTGTTAGTATATATAAAGATGAAAACATCATCAGTTGATATTTGAATGACCTGATGAAGTTCATGAATATACTAAACTAATATATATTTAATAATCGAAACGTTTGAAACGTTGACATACATTTTCAAATATTATAAAATCATATTCACGATTTTTATTTTTTACATTTATCAATCATTTTCAAGACACTGTCGGATTGATTTCCATTTCCTCCTTGCACAGGTTTCCCAGATTTATCTATTATTTTTCCGCAAGCATACACACACACACACACACACACAAACACACACACACACCCACACACAGATATATATATATATATATATATATATATATATATATATATATATATATATTATAAAAAAGAAGGTTCGCAAAATGTATTATGTTTTTAGAAAACAATTATAATAAATAAAATAAAAATAATATTATTGATCAAAGCCTGAAGAAGATACCAGAAGATCTGAAACACGTGTCGCATATGTAAGATAAAAAGAATAATTTTTTTTTCTAAAAACATAATACATTTTGCGGACTTTTTTAAAATTTTTATAAAATATTGAATTTACTCCCGTTGGAACCAGAACCACATTTTATATATATATATATATATATATATATATATATATATATATATATATATATATATATATATATATTCAAAAGCAATTTCGTTTACCTGACGAATGCCATAGCGTGACTTATTATCAATAAATGCTCCCATGAATTTTGTATGAGCTCTCTAAGGGGTGATTTAAATTAACTTTCACTACTAAGCATATAAGCAATGATTGTTTGCTCACAGACTAGATCTCTCTGTGATCGTAAAATATATAAACAAACAAATGTATGTGGATGACTTATTATATATATATATATACATATATATATATATATATATATATATATATATATATATATATATATATATATATATATATATAGTATCCAATTACCGCTTTAACTTTTCCGTCGCAGTGGCGTCAGTAAACAATCCAAAAGTGCTCAATATATTAAAAATACAGAGCAGTAATACTACTACTAATATTATTATTAGAGGAAAAATAAAAAAAAAAGATATATATATATATATATATATATATATATATATATATATATGATCATTTCTCCGGAAATTTGATCTCTCAGTGACCGAATGATACATACATTCCTATGTATTTAATAGTTTAAAAACACCAGTCCCCACATCAGCTGTCAGTGGGCGAGGCGATAAGATATCGGACTACCATGCGGTCAGTCTGTGTTCGAACCCTACCCAAGGATAGTTGTGTCTAGCCACACTGAAGAGGCATGATATGCCGAAACACGTGTCTGTGGATGACTTATTAATATATATATATATATATATATATATATAAGGATCTCGTTGATTCCTGGCGAAAAAGCATAACCTCTGGAACTGTCTAATTGATTGATTGATTGATTGATTTTAACAGCATGTCAACCCATCCGGGGTTATTTTATGCCAAACGGTAGGTTGTGAAGGATGGTCAAATTTATTGTTATGTTTTTTTCCAAGGATTTTTATTGATTTTGACAGTTGGTTGTTTGCAGTTGTGGAGCTGTCTAAGTGGTAATGTAGTGTTTTGAAGCTAAAAAATTACTCTATTCAATGTTGTTATTGTGTTTACTGCGTATATTAAGTTTCCATAAGAAAAAACATCGGAGCATGAGGTATTTGTATTTTAAGCATGAATAAAGGACATAGTTTGAAAAAAAAAACGATTATAAGCAAATAATTTTTAAATTTCTGGACATGACGTGTTCATTAATTGAGCGAGAAAATTCATTTGGGAATAAAAATATTCAATTAATTTTTTCCTGACTCAAATACAAATCTATACACGGATATAAATACTCAGTATCTATCAATCAATCAATCTATCTATCTATCATGGTCTCTTTCGTATCTATCTCAGTCTGTTCATATATATCTATCCATCAGTCTCTTCAAATCTATCTTTCTATTCTGTTCATCTCTCTCTCTCTCTCTCTCTCTCTCTCTCTCTCTCTCTCTCTCTCTCTCTCTCTCTCTCTATCTATCTATCTATCTTATGCTGTTCATATATATTGATATTTTTCTATCAATCATATTCTGTTTATATCTATCTATCTCGGTCTCTTCATACCTACATCGTTTCTTCATATCTATTTATCTGTATCCTCAAATTTACCTATCTATTCCGTTCATATCTATCTATCTTTCTATCCAACTTATTCTGTTCATATGTATCTATATTTTTCATCAATTCTGTTTATATCTATCTATCTCGGTCTGTTCATACCTACATCGTTTTTTTCCATATCTATTTATCTGTCTACCTATCTATTCCGTTCATATCTATCTATCTTTCTATCCAACTTATTCTGTTCATATGTATCTATTTTTTTTATCAATCATATTCGGTTTATATCTATCTATCAATCACGGTCTCTTCCTATCTATCTATCTCCTGAAATCTACCTATCTATTCTGTTCATATTTACATGTCTCTCTAACTACATTATTATGTTCATATGTATCTATCTTTTTTCTGTTAATATCTATCTCGATATTGATCTATCCAGAGATGCTGATAGATACTGCGTCACTGACGCAGAAAATTTAAAAGGACGCAGAAAAACCGAATTCATGCGTTCCAGTGTTTTTTTTTCTTCCGTTACCATTTCCAGCTAACTGTAAATATATTTCAATATTTTCTTGGGAACGAATTACACTGTATAGGGTACAAGGTAGAGGTTAGACAGCTTTAGTTATTCATAGATAAAAACTCTACAATTAATTAAGAAACTTTAGTTGAAACGCATCAAATATCCTGGGGACTCAAATCAAATACATGCGTCCCAGGACGCACTAAATTGAAAAGCTCTCAGCATCACTGGATCTATCAATTTCAGTTTGATTTTGATGTTTAGAAGAATTTGACATTCACACGCGTGCGCGCGCACAGACACACACATATATCTGTGTGTGTGTGTGTGTGTGTGTGTGTGTAAATAAGAAAATATGAAGTATTCCATAAGCTAAATTTAATTTTAGATGGTAAAGTCGACGTTAAAACGTTTTTAAACATTTTTGGACATTTAGGATTAATACAGTGTTGCCTAAATAACGTTAGAATTATTTTCAAAATGGAAATGTGACATAAAAAGGAAATGTTCTCTTTCCTTTAGCAGCATTCTTAGTTTAAAATAAATAAAAAAGGTGGCATGATTGGTAATCAGAAAAATATTTAAAAAGTAAAATATTTTCCTAAAATGAAGTAGAATGTAAATTAAAATACTGTCGGATTTATTTTCATATTTTACCATATCTCTCTCTCTCTCTCTTCTCCCTCCCTCTCTCTCTCTCTCTCTCTCTCTCTCTCTCTCTATATATATATATATATATATATATATATATAAAGGGTGCCTTACCGGTGAATATGGGCACGATCGTTGGAGGTGCACAGGAGCCAGGGGTTAAGTCCGTGATAAAACAAATACAAAGTGCTCAATACAAAGTAGAGCAAAATTATTGAAGAAATGGATACAACAGAAACCTACTCGAGTTTCATCGCTAGAATCATCAGGGTTAACTCCACTAAATTAATCGGTAACTCGATTAATTCAGTGGATTTAACCCTGATGATTCTAGCGATGAAACTCGAGTAGGTTTCTGTTGTATCCATTTCTTCATATATATTCTATATATATATATATATATATTATATATATATATATATATATCCGGCATAATCCTCAAAGACAAGACTCATAACTCAACTTTCCTGTAATACTCCCGAAAGTTAAGTTAAGGCTGTATAATATAATAATGATTGATTGATAAACTGAATTTAACAGCATGTTAACACATCTGGGGTTATTTTATGCCTAGACGTCCACTGTACGTTCATATTTGCATTTGTCTTGTCTTGTTCTGTTTTGTTATTTTTCCACTCACTTCTATTGAAATACGAATCATTTTTCAACATATTTATTTAGCCCATAGATGGGAACCAAACAGGTACTACTACTGTTGGTGAGATTGGCTTTCATAGCAATAAAGGAATACTCCACACTTTTCAGAAACTTCAGAACTAAAGCTACACCATCAAATCCAATTCAGTGTCATAACCAGTATGATACAGTCAGCGTATTCTAAGCCCCACCGATAGAGTATGTGTGTCAGTCAATGAATTACCGAAGCAATTAAGATAAAAACAGAAACTGCCCAATTAACAAAATTTGTTTCAGTTCTAATTGATAAATTTTTTTATCTGTCTGAATTTTTTAGAAGAGGCTTGACCAATGTCAAAAAATTTGTATTATTTAGATTTTTGGACGGTTGTCCTCAGTGTTATATACACAACTTTTCGGTTCAAAGTTCTGTGAAGGCTCCCGATTACGACATGACGGCTCCCGATTACGACATGAAGGCTGCCGATTACGACATGAAGGTTCCCGATTACGACCTAAAGGCTCCCGAATTCGACAAGAAGTTTCCCAAGTTCGAGAATGAACACCGGAAGAAACTTGTTTGATAGCCTCAAAACAAATATTTTTGCAAGATTAAAATAATTCTTGCTATAAACCAATTCCAAACAAAGCAGAGTTTATACTGATTGGAAAAAATTAGCTCAGTCAGTAGAGTCTCTGACTAGGGAGCACAAGGTCCCTGGTTCGATACCGGCCCTCACCAACTCAGCGTATGAGTAGCACAGTGATCAGTGCGGCAAAATAAGGAGATGATGGTAGGTGTGGCGCTCCACCTCAGATACAAAAAGAATCTCCTTGGTGTAGCTCTAGTGAAAAGGGGATAGACTCCCTCGTTGTCTGTCTGATACCACCCGACGACTTTTTTATATATTCAGTCACCTCGTAAACATTTTGACAGATGATGGCTATCTTTACTACTAAAATAACAACTCAAATATCCTGATTAATAACTAATACAATTTCTAAAACATCTTATTATAATGGAGACTGTGTATTTTTCTGTCTGTAACCGAAACTATATTACTATACAAGTCACAATTCCCTTTGTTATTTACATCCCATTCTTCATGATTTTATTTTTATTTAAATCTCAATTATTAATAAAATTGTTTTACATCATTAAGACTGTTGACCATATCTACATACTAATAACATGCAATTGTGTTTATATATACAGCAAAATAGTGGATTACAGTGTGAATGTGAAGTTAATTTGCATATTGATATTACAAATTTGATTTTAATAAATATATGCTTAGTATTATGATTTCTAATGGTTTGGTCTTATCTTAATGAATATGAGCAAAAATCTCGGGGATAAATCTTAAAAGAAATCCATTAAGAAGAAGAAATAACTGTAATATTATACTTTACTTCCTATTTTAACTAAATAGTTAAATTAGGAAAATTTACCAAAGACAGACGGGAGTAATGGAAAATGACGAAAGAGTTAGTTTCAAAGTTGTTCTATTTTTCAATCATACCTCCTCTCTTCCAAATCTTTTTATCTGCATTCAGTTTCATTAGCCTTTCTAATTTAACATGATATTTTATTATATGAAAACTTAAATACTTGCACCCGGAGGGTGCATATATTTGCTAGTATATATAATATAATATACATGAATAAGATGATTAGGTAGTAAGACATTTGTATTGGATGAGGTTTGATAATTTCTATCATTTAGATTTTTCCGACTGTTGTTCTCATCTTTATCGTTATATACACAACGTTTCAGTCTATGTGCCCTTCGGCCTTCTTCAGGTATTTCCTGTCAAACTCGGAAACCATCTTGTCGAACTCGGGAACTTTCATGTCGGAAGGTTTTGTTAATTTTTAGATAGAAATTTTTGAATTATAACTTTATAATAGAAAAACTTTTTAACATCTATTTATTTATTCTATTCACTAGCAAAATAAAAAACGCCCTCTGGGCGACGTAAAATAATATTGCCTGAGTGGATGCGAGTTGAAAATTTAATATTAGAGAGTTTGTATCATAAGTAAAGTAAAATAATCAAATTTATTAAAGGAGTAAAAAATAAAATAAATTTATTAAAGGAGTATAAAATAATTTTTTTTAAATGGAAACTTAGTTCTGATAACTTTAAATATATACTGAAAAAAAAAAGAAGCTATATATAGATACATAATACCAGGTATGTATTTATTAAAACTTGTTTAAAAAACCAATGAGGACTGTCTAACATTGCATACTCAAATTTTGAGAGTATTCTATTTATGACGATTTTAGGCAGTGTGACGTAAGCAGTGTCATAGTTTTGTTACAGACAAAAACCGGACGCGAATCTCCATTATTAATAGATATCTGTCAATAAAAAATGAGCGTTTGGTTTGTTTTTTTTTTTTCACACCTAGAATTAAACTAACCCGATCAACGAGTGTATGGCCTCAGGGTCAAACGGGGTCAAAGTTTGTTCGCTGCACCCGTGAGAGATTCTATATGATAATAACAAATCATGATTCTTTCACATGGTGAAATCTGAATATGCGGATGCGTACTGATTGTTTGGTAGGTGTCATGTGGTGGAAGGGGTAAAAAGAGAAGGGAAAATTAATTCTGATTTTTTATCAGTTTGAGTTCATCCCTTGAGGACGGTTGAATCTTTGGCCTCCATCGGCGCACCCAGGAGAGTCATTTTACCTTCAAGAGCCGAGGGGAAAGATTTTAGAAAAGTTTTATCTCTCCACCCACACCCTAAGTGATGGTTTTGAAAAGTAGCCTTGAAATCGAAACACTGATTAAAGTTGGCTGATTGATTGATTTTAACGGCATGTCAAGCCATTAATGGTTATTTTATGCATGGTTTGAAAAAAAAAGACAATGCTATTGATTTAAATAATTTAGTCTAGATTGATTTTAACGAAATGTTAACATGTTTAGGGCTATTTTATGCCAATAGGTTAGCAAATCACGTTTAGGGTACGTTGATATTTACATTACTTTGGTAGTTATTTCTTTTTGGGGTGTCTCACTGACTTTTTCTTTCACCAGTCCAATCTAATATGAATAAGTTTTAAACAGTTCCATTTGAGCCTAAAAAATGGAAGGCTAACAGGTACTACCACTTCGGGTCAGAGTGACAATTGTTGTATTGTCCTCGCCCGGAAGATGGAACTTCCGGCTGAGGGACAAAGAGAAAGATAAAAATATATATTTAAAAAGAAAGAGAAAGCGGAAGAGATAGTTTCCGGTCCAGGAAGCAGGGTGAAGATAAAAGAAATATATAACAAAGGTCCGTTATCAGATCAAAAAGATAAAGATGTGTAGGCGTGTCGTCAATACAAAAAGCCAGAGGGTCAAGCCGACAGGACTCAGACGCCAGCCGGCAGCGGAAAGGACACTTCCCGTCTCCCGTCAGCAACCACCCCTCGTGCACTCATTGTAAGCTCTGTGCCTTCACCACCCACACACCGAAGAAAATAAAGAAGGGTCCTCTTTTGTATACGCGTATCTGTTGTTATTGAAGTCCAGTAGTCGGTAGTAGCTGACTACTAACATACATCGCTTTGGGTACAGTGAAACCCCAGTACACGATTGAGAGTAGCGAAGAAGGCGCTATTATAACATATAGAACTTGATGCCAGTAAGCAACACAATAAAAAGGTGCTCAGCACCCTCCCTCAGACATCCCCATTCACTACCCAGGGCAGATTAAAAGTTAAAAAGTTGTCAACTACTTTCTTCTTTTCTTTTTTAGTCACTAATTAAGACTGAACCTATTCTAATAGTGATCACCCCAAAGCGGATTTAACAGGTTTAAATTAAGATTTTTCCTTCTCTTAGTTGGTTGCATAACCAAAGTTAAAGAGCCCAGACTATCTGCTATTTACCCATAGCTAGGGCGAGAGTAGTTGGATTCATACCTTTCCCCAAGGGTATTAACGCTATGTGAACTGTGGCTTCGTTGAGGATTTGAACTCGTCATCTGTATAGAAATAAAATTAATGGCTTTTGAATCCTCCGGCACAGAACGCCTGAATCTCTTTCGTTCTTTCTTTCTTTATTTAAATTAAAAAATAGATTACCGGAATTATAAAAAAAATGCAGTATTTTTCCAGATTTGTCAACACAAAAGTTAGGGGGTGTATTATACACGAGAACTATATAAGTAATCTTTTTTCCGGTGACATACCTCATAATACGCAGGACGGGTCACCATTACAGAGAAATGTCCACTGGGAAGTCTATTTGTTTACAATTCATTTTCTCCTAATGTCAGCTTATTTTAATGCTGCAAGTTTGTTGCATTTTTGTGTGACCATGTGTATGTGATTGCTTAATTAATATGAAGATTTGGGATCTAAGGCATAATAACTATATAAAGTCTTATTCTTAATCACTAAAAACATAAAAAGTTGAACAAATGGTAAATTTAGGTTAAATTAAAATTTTAAAAGGTCGGCGGTTTTATATACGAGAATTGTGATTTGTTTTTTTAAAAGAATACAATTGTTCAACGTTAGGGTTGCGTGCTATACACGTGTGCGTGTTATACAGAAATAATTACGGTATGTTAATTAAAGCTTACCGGGATTAGTTAAAAAGAGGCAATTATCATAATTATCGAGTAGACTTAGTGTTTAAGTCTTTAATTCATTCAAATGGATATATAGAAATTAACAATGAAATAGTAATGGACATTTATATAGATAGATAGATAGATAGATATGAACTGACTGAGAACGATTGACGGATATATATGAGCAGACTAAATTGGTTAGATATATGGTAACCCCTTATTTTTCAAAGATCACTGCCGTCCCTCACACTTCTACAAGGTTACTGCCAAAAACGAACCATCTTTGGCCACAGAAAACCAGGGCTAAGTCGACAGGCAAAGCTTAGTGCATATTTCCTGCACTATATATATATATATATATATATATATGCTACAAACATGGGTGGATTGAGATAGATGCATACATATATTGCCTCTCCCACCCTCTCTCTTTCTCTCGCTATATATATATATATATATATATATATATATAAATATACATACATACATATATATATATATATATATATATATATATATATATATATATGATTAGTCAAATATCAACGGAGAGATTGAAACAGATATGAAAATACTGTAATGGATATAAACATACTTGTATAGATAAATACAAACGGACCAACTGCGATAGATAGATTGATAGATCGGTAGATACTTACATACGTAGGAATAGACCTAGATCAATATATATATATATATATATATATATATATATATAGATAGATAGATAGATAGATAGATAGATAGATAGATAGATTTTTGCATACATATATACATAATACATACAGAAGAGGAGTTGAGTCGTTTTGTTCTTTCTTAGAGAGAAAGCAGTACAAATGAACTGCCCCAAAAGAGGCAACAGCGAACCTAAGAATAGCGTATTCTGTAATTTGTCAGGTAGTGTAGAATTGTTTAAAATGGTTGCGAAAGACCGTTGGGTCATCTACATTTGAATGATGGGCGATGACCCAGAGGTCGTTTGGGAACGTTTCTTTTATCGGACGAAAGTCACGTTATCAGATTATCCATGAAATAAGATATTTACAGTCAGTTAAATGTTAATTCAACAACTATGATAATCAATATATATGAAATTTTTTAAAGTTTATTTTGCTCATAAACCATTACTCTCAAGCATCTGGGCTTTAATTACATTTAATAAAAATGACTATTATTACTGCAAGTAACTTTTCTTCTTTTTCGAGCAAATTATATATATATATATATATATATATATTCTCCCACTTTGGTCGAGCACTTTAAATAGGGATTTAATTGCAGATTCACCGTATTTGGCGCGCAGCTAAGCCTCGCTTTGTTTACATATGATTGAGGCCTCTAGTGAATTCATTTCCGTTTAGAAATGTAGCGATTAAATATTCTCCTATATTTGACAGCTGCCTCTGGCCGTACGGGTAAGAGGATTGGCGAACAAAAGTTCATTCAGATCTCAAACCCGGGCAGGGGTAGCTGTTAAATGGTATAACCACACTGATGAGAAGTGATACTTTGAAACACGTGTCTGTGGATTACTTATTAATATATATATATATATATATATATATATATATATATATATATATTGGTCCTTTGTTAGTATTGGAGAATTGAGAATAAAGTGCTCTATTACTTTTGTAAGAGCTGTATTTATTCATTATTGTGTACAATACATTTAAGATGCAATTGTTACCACTGGTTTCCAAGTAGCATGTTTGCTGCCCTTCATCACGACAAAGCGTCTGTTAAGAAATACCTTATTTAAGTATTTCTTAACAGGTGCTTTGTCGTGATGAAGGGCAACGAACACGCTGCTTGGAAACCTGTGGTAACAATTGCACCTTAAATGTATTATACACAATAATATATATATATATATATATATATATATATATATATATATATATATATATATAATCGCATTGCAGTCTCGGAAGACTATATATTTCTTGTGCTCTTGAAGTTACAGCGCTTTCTTGAATGTGAAGTCCAATGTTTGTGTGTAATTATGTACACGCCGAAATTGTTTTTCCCGGGGCTGTATTCATAATAAGAAAATTGAATAATAGATGATGGCCACATTCTATAAGAAGCAAAGTCTGTCGCAGTGAGAAGAGCCTCTATTTGAATCTAGCTTAAACACTGATCACTAATTACCGTCCTGTCGGTAAAATGAAATTTGTCACAAAGAAACAAAATATGTGCACATAAAAATGTGTCTTAGTTATTATTCATTCCAACACCAAAGAAATAGAGCAATTGTGACCGAAACAACAGAAGGAACAAGAAGGCAACAAAATGGCG
>CM042163.1:29469152-29476652 GCA_023376005.1 Doryteuthis pealeii
GAAAAAGAAAGAAAGAAAGAAAGAAAGAAAGCAGATGAAAGTAAAGAAAGACTCACAAAGCAAAGAAAAAGAAATAAATAAAAAGGAAAAAGGAAAAAGGAAAAAAAAGAGAAAGAAAGAAAGAAAGAAAGAAAACACCTGAAAGTAAAGAAAGACTCACAAAGCAAAGAAAAAGAAATAAATAAAAAGGAAAAAGGAAATAGGAAAAAAGAGAAAGAAAGAAAGAAAGAAAGAAAGAAAGCACCTGAAAGTAAAGAAAGGCTCACAAAACAAATAAAAAGAAATAAATAAAAAGGAAAAAGGAAATAGGAAAAAAAGAAAAAGAAAGAAAGAAAGAAAGAAAGCACATGAAAGTAAAGAAAGGCTCACAAAGCAAAGAAAAAGAAATGAATAAAAAGGAAAAAGGAAAAAAAGAAAGAAAGAAAGAAAGAAGAAAGCACATGAAAGTAAAGAAAGGCTCACAAAGCAAAGAAAAAGAAATGAATAAAAATGAAAAGGAAAAAAGAGAAAGAAAGAAAGAAAGAAAGAAAGCACATGAAAGTAAAGAAAGGCTCACAAACAAAGAAAAGAAATATAAAAAGGAAAAAGGAAATAGGAAAAAAGAAAAAGAAAGAAAGAAAGAAGAAACACATGAAAGTAAAGAAAGGCTCACAAAGCAAAGAAAAAGAATAAAAAGGAAAAAGGAAAAAAGGAAGAAAGAAAGAAAGAAAGCACATGAAAGTAAAGAAAGACTCACAATGCAAAGAAAAAGAAATAAATAAAAGGAAAAACGAAAAAAAAAAAGAGAAAGAAAGAAAGAAAGAAAGCACATGAAAGTAAAGAAAGACTCACAAACAAAGAAAAGAAATAAATAAAAAGGAAAACGAAAAGGAAAAAAGAGAAAGAAAGAAAGAAAGAAAGCACATGAAAGTAAAGAAAGACTCACAAAACAAAGAAAAAGAAATAATAAAAAGGAAAAAGGAAAAAGGAAAAAAAAGAGAAGAAAGTTCAATCCTCGTTGATTAATTTGATACTATCACAAAGAATGAAAGAGACAAAAGTAAGAGAAACTGTAAGAAAAATAAAAAAGAAAATGAATATAAAATTCTCGTTGATGTCAGTAATGTTGTCGTAAAGAATGTAGAAAACATAAGAAAGAAATAGAGAAGGAAAGAAAAAGGAAAAGAAAAAGGAAGAAGGGTGAAAACAAAGGGAAAGAAAAAAAGAAAACAAAAGAAAAAAAGACTGGAAAAGATAAAGAAGATGATGCTCCGAATGCGAACTCTTCTATTTCTATAGAAACTACAACAGATAAAGGAACTCAATTGCACCATTGGATAGAGAAATATTTCCGCCACAATGTAGCAATGGGACATAAAGACTGGGGGTAGATCGTTGGCCGGTGATGGTTGAAATCTCTGGGTTGTTCGAAGGGACAGACGCAAAATCTTCGAAAAAATGAATATGACTTTTATTATTACGCCTGTATTGGTTATTTAACGGAATATCAACTCTTTATGGGTTATTCAATAATAAATATTTAACACATAGCTGGGAGTACAGGGGGTTCATACCCTTCCAAAGGGTATTAATCTGAAAGTAAACGTAGTAGTTTGAATGTAATTCAAAAGTAAACTTTACTTTTTAGAATCAAAGTAAATTTAAATTTTTACTTTTTTTCCTTCTCCTAGACTGGTTGCCTAACCAAAATTAAAGAGTGCAGTCTGTCCAACAATTTACCCATAGCTGGAGAGTGGATGAATAATTGAATTCATACCTTTCCAAAGGGTATTAGCGCTATGTGAAATTCAAAAGAGCCTCATCCTGGATCGAACTCGTCTCACCGTGTCCATTTTCTGCGACGGTAACCATTACGTAACTCACCTGTAGAATAATCATACTAGTTCCAATTACTGTTGAATTGGTAAGACAAGGCAGCAATTAGTCGTAACCCAATACGAATCTATTTTGCTATAGTAAAGTCGTTGGGGTGTCCTAAAGTCGGTATCAGCCAATCAGCGAGGGAGACTATCCCCTTTTTCACTAGCGCTAGACCAAGGAGATTGTTTTTGCGTTTGAGGTGGAGCGCCACACCTACCACCAGCTCCTTACTTTGCCGCACAGAAACCTGTGCTACTCACACGCTGCTAAAAGTTTGATTATAATCATAGCCGTTTATATTTTGATTTTATTTATTTGTTTAACGGCATTAGATAATTCTTGAGTTATCTAATACCGAAATTTGATTTTGTAAATGTTTGATTGTAATCATAACTACGTTTTTAACTTTTTTTCTTTTATTGCAACCTGTTTTTATAAATGGCTCTTTTTCTTATTTGTCTATGATGATAATCAATTGTTACCATAGTGATATGGTATCAACTATTCCAATCTAATACAAATACTTGCAACACTACATTTTTACGTAGGCTAGACGGGCGCTCGGAGATTCCCATCAGATCAATCGGCTGGTCACGTCAAACGCTAGCACCTATATAATAATAATAATAATAATAATAATAATAATAATAATAATAGGATCTGGAAATCAGAGGAGGAATTGAGACCATCCAGACTACTGCACTGGTGCAAGGTTAGAATACTCAGAAGAGTCCTGGAGACCTGAGGATACTTATGGTCACTCAGCCTCCAGTGAAATACCATCAGCTAACGCTGATGTGAAAAACTCAAAAGGAATAATAATAATAATAATAATAATAATAACGTGTGCAAAACCAAATAATATTGTAGCAATATTTTCAGAGATGTAGATTGTTTTCTTTTAAATAACTGAATATTATTTTCTTTTTATGTTTATTATCAGCGGGATACGTTTTTTCAGAAGATCCATCATTTAGGTATATACGAAGAGATTACTGATGGAAGTTCCACACTTGACTTTTTAAAAGCCTCAGCCCTTTTTATGATACACATGCTAGAAGGCGGTGGCTGAGGGTCTTAGTTTCCTGTGTATGACATTAAACTGCACCTAATGGTGAATTTCCAATTCTGGAGCTCTAGGGAGTGTGTAATATCCCTTCATCGCCACTACTACAAGGTCTACTCAGACGTGGAGTGGTAGTATCTGTTAGGGTCCCATCTATGAGTTAAACAGAAAAATGTGTTTTAAAAAATTGAATTTAAAAAAAAAAAACTGAGAACCCATCAAGAATGAATGAAACAAAAGTTCTTCTGCATAAAATAACCCAACAGTGGTTGACATGACGTAAAATCCAATAAACCAAACTAAACCATTTAGAGAGTGAAATTTCTTTTTCAGTCATTTGATTAAACGTTCAAGCAACATACAACAAAAAATAAGGGCACTGTATTCTTCCAGAACTTCTAAACAAATATTTGTTTGTTGTTTTGTTTTTTCTCTCTCCATTTCTTTTGATTGGTTAAAAAATGTCAGAAAGTTAAATGAAAAAAGAAATGTTTAATCCATTTATCAGATTATCGTGTTAGTATAGCATTTATTCTAAGGCTATCAACGACAAGTAAATGAATTAAAACTTAATTCAATTCTAAAAGTTTATACAAGACAATGACTAACTATAAATTACCTTCTTATATATAGAGTCGTTTGAGAGATCGACCAGTTCGATGGAGAGGGAAATTAAAGATATATGGTAACTTCTAATTGAGTCAATTGTGTCGGAGATGAATTCTGACCAACTCGTCGTGGAACTAGTCCGTAGGTATCTGTTAAACATAGGCGCCAAAACTATTGGTCGCATCACATCCAATTACAGAAAGGTTGTTTCTCATTTAACTCAATACATAGAAATGAACGTATTACCTAACATGGTCAAAGCTCCCGACAGTTATCAAATATTGAAAGATTCTTTCCAATGGATTAATTTTGAAGGCATTTTGATTTTGACTGCATCTCAACCTGTCTTGGCGTTTTTAGATATAAAGCGTGTGACAAATGCTCACTTCTACTTATAGACTCGCCGATAACCACGTGACCAATTTATTGGCCAATCACTGGCAGTACTCTGCTGCTGATATTGTTATTTATACTGGCTGTTCTGGTCATAAAAGTCGTCGGGGCGGCCTAAAGTCGGTATCAGCCAGTCAGCGAGGGAGTCTAATTTCAATAGTGCTAGACAAGGAATTGTTTTAGCATCTGAGACGGAGCGCCACACCTCATCAGCTCCTTACTTTACCGCACATATCTCTGTGCTACTCATACGCTGAGTTGGCGAGGACCGGTATCGAACTAGGAACCTTGTGGTCGACGGAACATAGGATTATATCACAGGACTTATTCACTTACCAAAGGATTCTATAACTCAGGACTTACTTATTAACTTTAAGTTCTTTACAACTGGCCAAGGATGGCGGCCAGATACTTAACAACCTGTCTTGGGTATTTTTATGCTTCTGAGGTTATGAAATTGCGTTCTTTGTACGTTCATATTTACATTTTTGTGTAGTTGTTTCTCAACATTTTTATGCATACGGTTCTATTGAATAAGGCTAAATTTTTAAACAGACATATTTCACCCATTGATGGGACCCTAACAGCTACAGCCACTCCAGGTTAAAGTAGAGCTAGGATTAATGACAATGAAGGGGTACTCCATACACACCACAGATTTTCAGAACTGAAGCCTCACCATTTGATGTATTTATGTATCATATACAAGAATCCCTTTTGGGGTGAGGGCTTACCCGTCTTCTGTGGATACAATCAGGGTATTCAAAGCCCCGCCGACAGGGCGAAAATTCTCTGGAAAAATTCATCTAACCTAAATTGGAATTGTTATTTTATAGCGTATCTAGCAGAGGTACCCGGTGTTGCCCGGAATTCAAAGATAGTAAAGAATAAGACTAGAATGCTTAAGGTAACTGTTGCAAACTTAGTGTTTACTTAACTGTTGTGGGGTTTTAAGGGGTCAAATAAGAACAAAACGACGGGTAACAAATGTAGGAAAATGTATTAACAAAAGAGTAGACAATTACAGTACAGAGAAGTGGGAATTACGTCCGACAATAGAGTTATGAGCTGACTTGCATTGGCTTACTCTACAAGCTATGATTGTCCCTGTTACTTATAGTAACCATCGGCGCTTTCCATTAGTCTATAGGGTATATCACCTATAACATCATCTATGTATTGAAGAGGATCATCATTACTTAATTTAGTGATCTATCGAAAACCAGTATGAAGCAAGACTTGGGTTTAAGTCATGAATTGGTAGGGTTTGATAAAGCACTGTGGAACAACAGCACTTACAATTAGGAATAAGCAACATTAATATATTTATTCGGTCGGAACTAACGGTAACCAATTCTTTTCTGTAAAACGCAAGCCGTGCTTTATTTAGCACACATACCACATTAAGTACTAATAAAAAAAAGTCGTCGTCGGGGCGGCCTAAAGTCGGTATCAGACAATCAGCGTGGGAGTCTATCCCCTTTTCAATAGCACTAGACCAAGGAGATTATTTTAGCGTCTGAGGTAGAGCGCCACACCTACCATCAGCTCCTTACTTTACCGCACGGATCGCTGAGTTGGCAAGAGGCCGGTATCGAACTAGGAACCTTGTGGTTTCTAGCCGAACGCTCTACCGACTGAACTAACCCGGTCCCTAGTACTAATAGTCACCCTTATAAGCACTAAAAACGCTCATCGGTTTGACTTCAGAAATACCGTTTTTAGAGGGCTGGTTTCGCTCAGTCGGTAGAGCACTTGACTAGGAATCACAAGTTTCCTGGTTCGATAACGACCCTCGCCAACTCAGCGTATGAGTAGCACAGTGATCTGTGTGGCAAAGTGACGAGCTGATTGTAGGCTTGGCGCTACACCCCAGACGCCAAAACAATATCCTTGGTCGAGTACTAGTGAAAAATGGGATAGACTCCCTCGCTGTCTGGCTGATACCGACATTAGGCCATCCCGACGACTTTACTTACTCACTGTAAGCATAATTGAAATAATATAATGTTTCAAATTGAGTTATCATCTTCATCTCACTACTGAACAATGAGATATCATAGCCCGAGCTATGTTCGTTGTTGATAGTGGTGATGGGATGGTTGTGGTGGGCATATGTATGGGGTGAGTGTGCATAATTGTTCATTGGAAGCCGTAGATTCTCATTGGTCAGTCGATTGCTTATGCCATTGTTTGTCTGCAGCTCAAAAAACAGGACGGCTTTTGATTGGTTAAATATCCCTAACACGTCATGAGTTTAACCTTGACTTGTTTACTGAAAGTGACACACTTTTTTTTCCTTTTTTTATTGAAGAGCCATGGAATCTTATTCAACAGAGAAAAAAAAGACTCGTGTCGATTTTTTTCCCAAAAGCCAGTCTGTACCTAAGTACGCACCCACATCAGAATCTTCACCCACCCGGTCTTATTCTGTCTCCTGTTCTTTTTTTCGTATATTCCCGCCATTTGCTGTAATAAACCAGAATCGATATAAAATCAATAATCAGTCTGATCGAAAGCTGATCAGAGGAAATCGACAGATGCATGTAAATGCAAAAGAAAATAACGGACGTGGGAGAAAGAAAGATAAAGAATTAAAGAGAGAGAGAGAGAGAGAGAGAGAGAGAGAGAGAGAGAGAGAGAGAGAGAGAGAGAGAGAGAGAGCATGTGTGTGTGTGTGCGTGTGCATGTGATGTGTGTCTATCTGAGTGTCAGTGATGAGTGTGTGTGTGAGGTAGTATGGGTATGTGAGGTAGTGTGGGTATGTGAGTGAGTGCGTGTGTGTGTGCGAGTGTGAAATAGTGAGGAAGTGTATGTGTGAGTGTTAGATAGTGAGTATGTGTGTGTGTGTCAGTGTCAATGAGTGAGTGAGTGTATGTGGGTGTTTGTGTGTGTCTGCGAGAGTGAGATAGATAGATAGAGAGAGAGAGAGAGAGAGAGAGAGAGAGAGAGAGAGAGAGAGAGAGAGAGAGAGTGAGTGAGTGTTTGGTGAGTGTCATTAAAAGGATGTGTGTGTGTAAGTGTCAGTGAGTGAGTGAGTGTGTGTGTGAGTTAGTGTGGGTATGTGAGTGAGTGGGGTATGTGAGTGAGTGTGTGTGGGTGTGCGAGTGTGAAATAGTGAGGAAGTGTTGTGTGAGTGTTAGATACTGAGTGTGTGTGTGTGCGAGTGTCAGTGAGTGAGTGAGTGTATGTGTGTGTTTGTGGTGTGTTTATGCAAGAGTGAGATAGATAGATAGATAGATAGATAGAGAGAGAGAGAGTGAGTGAGTGAGTGTTTGTGCGAGTGTCATTAAGAGGATGTGTGTGTGTGAGTGTGAGTGAGTGTCGATGTGTGTCTGTGTGAAAGAGTGGGGGTGTCTATGTATGAGTGTCAATGAGTTAGAGTGAGTGTGAGTGTCAGTGAATGTGTGTATGTGTGTGTGTTTATGTGTGCGAGATAGAGACTGACAGACAGAGTGATGGAGTTTATGTGTTTATGTGAGTGGCAATGGGTGTGTTTGTGTAAGTGACAGTGAGTGAATGTATGTGTGTGAATGTCAGTTACTGAGTTAATGTCTCTGTGTGTTTGTATG
>CM042163.1:29481652-29524152 GCA_023376005.1 Doryteuthis pealeii
ATATATATATATATATATATATATATATATATATATATATATATATATAGAGAGAGAGAGAGAGAGAGAGATAGATACAGTGCCAGGAGAAGGAGGGAGACTTTACTTACTAACTTATTAAAAGCATGCCCCAATTCTATGTATTTGTAAATTCTTTTAGGTGTACAGAATTTTTATTAGAGCTTTAAAAGACCCACTAAGAGATTCATTATTAAAAACTGATTATATATATATATATATATATATATATATATATATATATATATATATATATATATATATATATATATTATTTTTACTTGGTTTGAATATTATCAATCAGTAATTCTCCTTTTCCTCCCCTTTTATGAGAAAAGAAAAGAAATTGTTATTTTATTTTATTTTTGTTTTTCTTACTCGTCCCATTTACCTGTTTTAATCTATTATCCTCGAGGTATTTATCCATCTTTTCATTTTCCTCGAGCTTCACCCTGTGATCTGCTGGAACCGGTTATTATTATTATTATTATATTATTATTATTATTATATTATTATTATTATTATTATTAAATTAGAATAGTTACTGGAAATCATAAAATAAATTGTTTGTAAATAGATGCTGCTGCTGCTGCTGATGATGATGATGATGCTGCTGATGATGATGAATTACTGTATTCTGCCGCTGTATTAGTTTGGAACATCTCAAAGCAGCATTTAGACCATTCCTCCTTAAGCAGTTCTGTCATTTCCTTTGTGAGCCTCCTAAATTCCCTCAGTCTCTTACCAGATCTTAGGTTCACCAGTTTTGCATTTGGGAGGTCTGCCCGCAGCTTACCCAATACGTTTGGGCTGCAGGAACCTGGCTCATCGACACCATATCCAACAACAATAACCATTACACGACGCGCCTCTACAACACTATTTCTAACTAAAAATACCTACTAATCTGGCCCGAAGTTCCATATGAATAAGAGAAAATGATAATGTTGACTCAGCAGCCAAATCAGCACTAAAAATGGTCCCTGCCAGATTTAGAATTAATATTTTCTATTAAAAAAATGTCAACCAAATTGAAGTAATAACATGTTTAACAGTTTTACTTCTCTTAGACTGTTTGCTATACCAATATTATAGAACCCAATCTGCCCCTACTGTTTACTCATTGTTGGCGTTTTTTTTATATAAGGCGTGTGGTAAATGGTCACTTCTACTTATAGACTCGCCGATAAGCACGTGACCATCATACTGGCCAACCACTGGCGGTGCTCTGCTGCTGTTATATTATTTATACTGGCTGATTCCTATCTTAGCTACGCACATCTACTTGGATCTTCTTGGACGACGGGCCGAAGATTCTATATCACAGGACTTATTCACATACCGAAGGGGACTTATTCACTTACCGAAGGATTCTATATCACAGGACTTATTCACTTACCGAAGGATTCTATATCACAGGACACTTATTCATTCACACTTACCGAAGGATTCTATATCACAGGACTTATTCACTTACCAAAGGATTCTATAACTCGGGACTTACTTACTTATTTACTTTGTTCTTTACAACTGGCCAAGGATGGCGGGCAGATACTTAACACTCATAGCTGGAGGGAAAAAAGTTTGATTAATACCTTTCCCAATGTTATTAGCGCTATCGGAAATGCAAATAACTTTAATCCAGGATTGGAACCTGGATCATCGACACCATATCATACAACGATAATCATTACACAACGTGCCTCTACAACACCATTTCTAATTAAAAATACCTACTAAAAAAAGTTCCCATAGGAATAAGAGGAAATGATAAAGTTGACTCAGCAGCTAAATCAGCACTAAAAATGGTCTCTGACAGATTTTCAAAACCTGATATTACAGACTTGAAGATAAAAAGTGTATGTTCTGTAAAAAAAAAATAGCTAAAAAATTGGAGAAACATAACAAACTCCTCTCAATAAAACCCATTGTAGGAGAATGGAAACCAAGCTACAGAAAGGCCAAAAAGGAAGAAATCCCAATATCCCGACGACGTATAGGTCACACAAGACTAAGACACTCCCTTTTGCTTAAACAAGAAAACCAGCCGGAATGCAATGTGTGTCAAACAGCATATACTGTTAAACACACATTCTAATAGAATGTAGGGATTTTGCTCTTATCAGAAAACGTTTTTATAACACAAACAACACGAGAGAGATATTTAGAAATGTTAGTATAGATTACATTTTGTCTTTAAGGAAATAAAATTATACCAAAAAATATAACAATAAACTTGAACTTTATCTATAAACTTATTCCTCTAAGTGATTCCCAATCCATTTAGCAACAAATAACTGGAGACAACTTACTGTCAATATCAAGCAAATCCTTGGAAAATACATAACAATAAATCTTACCATGCCTCACAATTTACCCCTTGGCATAAAATAACACCAGACGGGTTGAAATTCCGTTAAAACCAATCAATATATATATCAGAAAGTGGTTAATAACGTTTAATGATTTCTCTGAATGTTGGAGATGAGGCTTGAAGATTAGTATTATCTGCGTTATTCGGACTATTGTCCCCATCTTCATTGTTATTTGTGCAACGTTTCGGCCGATATGCCCTCCGGCCTTCTTCAGGTATTTCTTGTCGGACTCGGAAACCTTCTCGGACTCGGAACCTTCTCGGACTCGGGAACCTTCTTTTCGAACTCGGGAACTTTCTTGTCGTAATCGGGAGCCATCACGGAACTTTGAACCTAACCCTTTATTTGATTCACGGGTGTATCCTGTTCTCATTCCGCTAACCATAGCTGAGGTAAGAGTTGTGTTAATTATTTTGTACGAATAACAATGAAGATGGGGACAATAGTCCGAATAATGCAGATAATACTAAACGTTTAATAAGTTTATGTAACAGGTTTAAATATACGTTGTCTTTGTGCAATTTCTTCTAATTTCTCTTTACCTTGCTCTCCATCTTCCTCTTCATACAACCCCAACTTCTTTTCTCTATACCCTCATATTAAGGACGTCTCTCTCTCCCTCTCTCCCTCTCTCTCTCTCTCTCTCTCTCTCTCTTTCTCTCTCTCTGTACCCTCTCAGAGTTCAGTGAAGCGTTTAGTTTCACAAAAGCAAACGCGAGTATATTTATAGCAGGGAGTGTGACACACACGAACGGTAGATAGTTAATTACTAGTGTGTTCGTATATGGATACAATAGATAAGAATTAACCTAGTTTTCTGCCATTCCACATTGATACGTGATCACAAAAGGAAATCGAATCTTGGAAGAGATTTCGACATTTTTATTGCCGTTTCTGTTGGCGGTTGGCCTCTGTCGAAGGTCAGTTAGGGATTGGTTTGTAAATTCTAGTTAGCTGCACGCAACGGAGGTTTTTCTGGATTATACGAAGATCAATTTTTGAACAACCAGAAGATACAGAGCCAAGAGATCATGGGGAATAAAGAGACAGAGATAGAAAAAAGAAAGAGGAAAGAGAAAGAGAGAGAGAAAGAGAGAGAGGAGAGAGAGAGAGAGAGAGAGAGGTGAGAGAGATAAATAGATAAGGAAAGAGAAGGGGGACAGAAAACGAAGAGGAGAGTAAACAGGAAAAAGTATATATATATATATATATATATATATATATATATATGATTTAATAAGTAATAGATTAAAATTTATTAAGAACATTATTGATACTATTAAATCCATATCTGGTGGGAATGGGGTTTTCATACCTTTCCCGATGGTATTAGTCCGAAAGTGAACGTAAGAGCACGACTCGATTTCGAACTCGCTTAGAATGATGTCGCAGTCCAGCACGTCAACCACAATGGCCCTGGAATTCCTCCGAGTTAAAAAGAAATGTCAGTCGAAATGCGCTTAAGGCTTTAATCTTTATCGATTATAATCTATTGCTTATTAAGATCATGGCTCCATTTCTTATATATATATATATATATATATATATATATATATATATATATATATATATATTATGTGTGTGTGTGTGTGTGTGTGTGTGTGTGTAGCGTAACGTTTATGGTCGTATGGGAATAGAATCGACGAAAAGTTTTACAATTGTTTAAAAAACTTGGTGTCACTTTTTTTCCACAATACCCAACATTTCAATCAAAGACACTCAGAAAGCAACGGTTCCCGCTAGATCACGAAGTTAAGCAGTGATGATCCTGTTCAATACTTTATTGGAGGACCTATTTAAGCAACAGCAGGTAAGCAGTCTGGCTTCTTGTTTATCAAAAATTACTTGATTCTGCATTAAATGACTCGAATAAGGGATGATATGCCGTAAAACAAACAACCAAAATGAATCTGATTTGTATTCGAAAAAAAAAACTCTCATAAACCACTACATAAGAAATGTAAATATTAACGAATAATGAACTCATTTCCCTAATCTCTAGGTATAAAATAACCTTAGACAGGTTAAAATACCGTTAAAATCAATCAATCTTTCTTAAATAGATACACAAAAAATTAAGTATCAAAAATTACGTGATTCGTCATTAAATGAACCGAGAAGGGGTTGATAAAAACCAATCAACCAACCAATCCCCAATCTCCTGGTAATGATCCCCAGTACTTGCCCTTGTCGGTGAAAATGCAATGCCATGGAAACTGCTTCTCTCCAACCTATTTCGGAATAAATTGTTGTTGTATGCCGTAAACCTTCTAAAAACAATCCACCTAGGATGTTCAACTATAGATTGTCCCTTTCTGCTGGTATCATGTAACATAATCCAACTTGTCTCATGTTATTTGCCGCATCGTCAAGTAATCCTATTACCCCGGAAGATGACATAAAGAAGGAATTATGACCATCTCACAGGTTGGGAAAAATATTCACTAAGCTGCTTTTCGTAGGTCAAAAACTCCAAATGAGAAGAAAATGGAGCTTGTTATACTGTGAGGGTATCATATTTTCTCTTCTTGCAGAATTTAGTTGAATATACAGATCACAACTCAGATGTATCGCAAGTTGAGTCTGTTCTGAGAATACCAGAATGAGTTAGTGCGTGCTTTATATAGCAGGCTGAGATTTTCCATTATGCACCTTGGGCAAGATTATTCCTTGGGTTCTGATTGGCTGCTGGTTTTGGTGTGGATACTTTTATCAATATATACCCAACATATGACTATGTTATGGAAGTTAGTACTGGGTCTGTATTTAGTTACAGCCTCTCAGCAGTTTTTGTCAATTGGCCACTTGTTCAAACCTTGTGAAGGCGAGTATTAAATGTTAATTTTACAATGCCGAACTTTATTCGATGTTTTCTTCAGGGCGGTTTTCTTAGTGTATCTGTTGCCACACCGGTTCGGCAAGAAATCCTTGTCACAATAATAAATTCTAAAATTTACCATATTTCCAGATATTGCCTCGGCAATCATTTTTATTAGTTGGTAAGTAGTGTAGGGAAACTGACATAATTGTCTTGCCTGCGATTACTGGCGTGGTGTGTCACTCCACGTACACGTGTCCGCTGGCCACGGGATAATTCAGCCTTTCAAAACTACATATTTAAACTAACTTTTTCCGACGGGACAAGACGTATCCCATTTCGTTCCTGGGTTTGATGAGCGAATAAAAGAGATATTTTATCCAGCTCTATTAATAAAGCAGAATTGTATTGCCTCTCACAGAATAACCATAGCAGTATTGTAAGTCTTCAGTAAACCCTTTTTATTTTTCCACGCTATTTTTCATGGAGCATATTGTGCATTTGTTTTTATATGTTATATTAATTCAACATACTTATGTACATTGTTGATATCACTCCTTACCGAATATTCAGCGTTAGGTTATCTATGGATGTCCTAATGCGTTATAAGGACTTAACATTGGTTTTAAACTAATGCCCACTAATTCTTATGGTAGTAATTTAGGCAACCACACGCCTGCCTCCAGAAAAAAACTTCAGTTACATGGCTGCTAGTTCTATACTGACGTGAGCGCTTCGCCGAGAAAACGGTAACGATAAACAACGAGAGTGTCGATGTTCGTCGCACGTCTTTTCTCGGCGCCCGTCGGTTTCGTTCGTTCGAGCGAGCCAGCGAGCAAACGAAGTAACGACGGTCGGGGAACGTGTAATCGGCGGGAACTGCGGACGGAAAGCGACGACAAGAATACAACCACTGCTACGACCCCGAACGGTGGTTGTTGGCGACCGTCGGAGACCGTGAGCGATGCGTTGGCGGATGGGTAGGGGCATCGCGTCAAGGAGACCGAATGCGAACATCCAATGTCGTGCCATAGTGAGACGGCGGCGAACGGCGGCAGAGGAGGAGAGTAAGCGGCGGCGTGTGAAGCGGCCGGGCAACGACGGGACCCCAACAATTTGCATCTCGTCCCACATTAGAAAATAAATCTGAATAAATAGACATCAACGTTGCATTCTGTTAGAATTAATATTCTAATTACTATTTTTTTTAAAACTTGAATCATGTAGGACATTTAATACGGTGTCTCCTGCAAAGAAAAGGGACATTTTGCCAATGTTGGATTTACTATTTGGATTTGCCTATTTGGAAGTTTGCCCTTTCTGCATTTAATATTGAACTGGATTGTGTAATCTTTATTGACCGGACTTGATACCAATACTTGTTAACTGGAGATAAATCCCTTTTCACAATCTCTGTATTACTTTTTAATGTGTCATCTTCCAGTTTCTCTTTTCTCTTTTTGTTCATAAAGTGGAAAATGGTTTTATATTACAACAGTGGTACCTTGACTTACGAGTTTAAGTAATTCCACTCGTAACTCAGTTTCCTTGTATATCAAATTAATTTTCCCCATTTAATAAACTAAAATGACATTAAAAATAGTCTAATTTTTGCCACGTTCTTTAATAAGAAAAATAGCAGTGTATTGTAAAAAATCATAATAAAATGTAATGTATTGAATTATTTGCTGTAATATTTTAGTTTAGTTTTAATGTTTATTTTTCATAAATAATATTTTCTTGGTGTAATAAATTTGAAAACTTAAATGGTTTTGGTAAAACTATAAAGATAAAGTATTTGAAGCTCATTTGTATCTCAAATTTGTGCTCACAACACAAAACAAGAAATCGACTGGGTGACTGCTCTTAACTCGGAAAACTCGTAAGTTGGACACTCTTAAGTCAAGGTAACACTGTAACTGAATCAGATACAATCATTGGGCGCTTGGAAGACTTTCTAACCACAGTGCTAACTAAAATGGTATAGGCACATCTCATAATCCATAGAGTTTAATAATGGAATAGTGTAATAGAGGAGTAGGAGAGGCAGATAAAGAATAAAAAACATCTTAGAATTAAGAGGCATGATAGGCACTCTAAGAGTCTCAGACCAGTTAGAAAAAAGTAATATGAATACAGTTGGCTAACTTCTAGGCATAAAATAACCCTAGATGGGTTGATATGCCATTAAAGGTATATTTCATAATCAACAGAGGAATGGGAATAGTGTAAGGAAGGAGTAGGAGAGGCAGATAAAAAGTTAAAAAAAACATCTTAGAATTAAGAGGCATGAGAGGCACCCAAAGGGTCTCAGAACAGTTAGAAAAACGTAATATGAATTCGGTTATCTAACTCTAGGCATAAAATAACTCTAGATCGCTTGATATGCCGTTAAGATTAATCAATCAGAAATAGCAACAAAAAGAAATTAAAAACATGGCTTAGACAAAACAAAAGTAAGATGAATTTGTGCTGTTTTTACCAATATCCAATAAACATATAGTTGCCCAATTCATGTTTTTATCCAATGAAGTACATTAAATAACAGAAACAATTAAAAAATCTTGTTCTCACAAATCTATTCTCTGTATTACCGTTTAATATGTTACACATTCCAGCAAATTTTCTTTTTTTTTTTTACAGTCTACACAATTTTGAATCAATCCCAGATTCTTTTCTGACGAGATTAGTCGGTTTCCGGTTTAGATCGAAACCGTACAAGGTACGAATCATCTCCACAGGGGAAAAAGAAGCTAAGATGAATTCCGAGAATATACTTGCTGTTTCTTTATTTTCTTCCCGTCGGGGTGAGTGGGGGGATGCGTGCGGGTGGCACTTTGAAAAATGGACGTGAGAGCCGATTCCTTACTATCGCAATCACGGACGGCAGACGAAATTTCTTATCTCATTCCGTCTAACAGTCAGCTCCTAACTCTCATGTCTTATGTACTGTCACAGCCATAGTGGATGGGGAAGAGAGTAGCCTGGTCCTGCAGCAAAACCATCATTGCCCAGGGCTGCAACTTGTCTGTCTTTCTACCAATTGCTTTTTTGGATATATAGGACCCTTAATTCGGCACGTATATCCCCAGACCTCTTGCACGGATCTCACAAAAGTATGTATTTACAAAACCCCCCTGCACGAGTAGGATGTGGCACAAGTTTAGTTTTTAAACGTAATTTAACTAGTTTAAATTCAGAGTTTTCCTTCTCCTAGACCGGTTACATTACCAAGGTTAAAGAACCTATTCTACCCTACTATTCTTCCATAGTTGGAAGGAGAATAGATGTATCCATATCTTATTTAGGTAGATTAGCGCTATATAAAATATCAACAGCTTCGTATTGCTGTAACCATTTACTAGAACGATTAACTATTAATTATTTAACTATTTTTATAGTAAATTATTCCCAATGAATCTTTATAATAAAAATATTCCTAATGGATTTTTATAATAAAAATATTCCTAAAGGATCTTTATAATAAAACTATTCCCAATAGATCTTTATAGTAAACTATCCCAATGGATCTTTATAGTAAAACTATTCCAATGATTTTTATAATAAAAATATTCCAATGGATCTTTTATAGTAAAAACTATTCCCAATGGATCTTTATAATAAAACTATTCCAATGGATCTTTATAGTAAAACTATTCCCAATGGATCTTTATAGTAAAACTATTCCCAATGGATTTTTATAATAAAAATATTCCCAATGGATCTTTATAGTAAAACTATTCCCAATGGATTTTTATAATAAAAATATTCCCAATGGATCTTTATAGTAAAACTATTCCCAATGATTTTATAATAAAATATTCCAATGGATCTTTATAGTAAACTATTCCCAATGGATCTTTATTGTAAACTATTCCCAATGATCTTTATAGTAAAACTATTCCCAATGGATCTTTATAGTAATCTATTCCCAATCGATCTTTATAGTAAACTATTTTCAATGGATCTTTATAAAAAAAAACTATTCTCAATGGATCTTTATAGTAAAACTATTCCCAAACGATCTTTATAGTTAAAACTATTCCCAATGGATCTTATAGTAAACTATTCCAATGGATCTTTATAGTAAAACTATTCCCAATGGATCTTTATAAAACTATTCCCAATTCTAAAACTATTCCCAATGGATCTTTATAGTAAACTATTCCCAATGGATCTTATAGTAAAACTATTCCCAATGGATCTTTATAGTCAATGGATCTTTATAGTAAAACTATTCCAATGGATCTTTATAGTAAAACTATTCCCAATGGATCTTTATAGAAACTATTCCCAATGGATCTTTATAGTAAACTATTCCCAATGGATATTTTATAGTAAAATAATTTTCAGACTATATTTTTTTAGTAAAATTATTTGGAATAAAATTTTCTAGTAAATTATTTCCAATATATATTTACAGTAAAATCATTTGCAGTAAATTTTTATTGTAAAATCATTTGTAATGCCATTTTTAGTAGAATTATGTGCAATACATTTTCAAAGTAAAATCATTTGCAATACAATTTTATAGTAAAACCATAATTGATTTTTTTAAATAATAAAATCGTTTGATATGAACTTTTGTAATAAGATAATTTGCAATGGAATTTTCTAATAGATTATTTATTTTGCAACTTCAAAATTAGAAAAAAAAATAAACACGATATTTTTTATTGAAGCAACAATTTGCATGAAAAGACATTGTGTAACAAAGATGACAGATTCCCTTTTACAGTATATAGCGATAATTTATTCAAGATATTGAGTTATTTTAGTATTATTAGCATTATTCGGACTATTGTCCCATCTTCATTATTATTCGTACAACGTTTCGGACGATATACCCTCCGGCCTTCTTCAGGTATTTCTTGTCGGACTCGGGAACCTTCTCGGACTCAGGAACCTTCTTTTCGAACTCTGGAACTTTCTTGTCGTATTCGGGAGCCATCACGGAACTTTGAACCTAACCCTTTATTTATTCCACGGGGGTATCCTGTTCTCATTCCGCTACCCATAGCTGGGGTATATCCGGAGGGTATATCGGCCGAAACGTTGTACGAATAACAATGAAGATGGGGACAATAGTCCGAATAATGCTAATAATACTAATCTTCAAGCCTCATCTCAAACATTCAGAGAAATTGAGTTATTTTATTTGTTTTTTTTAATCTTTTTATTTATTTATTTTTTGCTGGAACGATGATGAGATTTTAACCTTATGGCTACCAATCGTGAATCTACGAACTTTCTTGCATTTGTGAAAAGTCTGTGGCAAAGAAACTTGCTATACCTATTTACACTGAAACACACCATGGCATTAGTCAATACTTGAAGTATAATGTTTTTCTTTCTTTCTAATGTTCTAGCTGGCAAAGGATGTAGACTACGGCTTTAGGCATGTTATCTTGTGAGGGGGGGGAATTTAGAACCTACGCATTCGACATTAAATGTCTTACGGGGGTCAATGATGATGCATTCTCTCTCTCTCTCTCTCTCTCTCTCTCTCTCTCTCTCTCTCTCTCTCTCTCTTTCTGTGTCTGAAGTTAATAGTTCGCATAAGTCTTCCAGTAGAAACCAAACAAATATCAAAGTATCCATTCTTTGAATTTCATATTGGCTATATCTTGGAGGAGGGTGTTTCGTGTAAGGCATCACTTAGTCTAAAAAGAGCAAGAGCTGCAGTTATTGATCAGCGCTTGAAACTCTCCAAATTGGAAGTGTAGGGTAGCTTTTCATTGGCATTACTCCCAGGTCCACTCTGACCCGGAGTGTACATGTTAGGGCCTCATCTATGGATTAAATAGATAAAAAATGTGTTTGAAAAGTTAGTTTTAAAAAATTCGAATACCCAACAGAAATGGAGCAATTCAAAAACGTCTTCGGTATAAAATAACCCAAGGATTGTCGTAAAATCCAACCAACTGACCAACCAACAAACAAACTAACAAACCAATGGTATAGGAGAAGAAAAACTCTGAATTCAAACCTGCTAAACTCAGCTTAAAAATTGACCTTGTGTAACGCCCTACTCGTGTGGCGTGGTTGGTAAATACAAATAGTCAGTCTCTATATATATATATATATATATATATATATATATATATATATATATATATATTACGCTTTTGTTTTTGTTTTTGCTTTTATCAAATTGAATTCTTATTTTCACTAAAATCTTATCTTTCATTTCCAGTCAGCGACCAGGAAACCAGAATTTGATGCACACCCAATAACCTCACAATTCTAGACTGGCGGGAATCAGTGATAGGATGAATGCTGAACTGGTTAGGCGCCAATTGCAACTCCATTTTACAGATCCTACCGTATTCGAATCTCTTTTTGCAGAATATTTCTTTGCTCATTCAAAATGACGTTTTGATGTTAGTGAGTCTTTAATGAACCAGCGTCATGACCCTTCGCTTGCTGATGCCAAGAATGGAACCGTTGCTTCTTAAAAGACTTCATGTTATCGTCTGCATTTTTTTGTCGTTTCCTCCAGGTTTCCAGAATTGAATTAGAGCCATGCGATTTGAATGGTCCAATTACTCACCGAGGCACTAGTCTCAAATTCCAAAAGACTAATCTTTGACAAAGAGTGGGAATTAAACCAAGAATATCACAAAGTATTTGAATGACTTTTTCTTAGCCTAGGAAGAGGCGGTTGTCTAAAATAATGGTCCCAAGTAAAATACTCTGACGTAGATAGTAGGCGCAAAAAGATTTCTCTATGAAAACTGTGAGTGACTGAAATACTAAAGTACATTCTACTACTTTTTGAGATCAGGGGTGAGGAAAAAATCCGAAGTTTTAAGAAAATATTTCTCACAGAAATTGTTCTGCCACATGCCATAGAAAAGGAATCTGTGATCACCGGAGTTAAGCAGTGTCCTGGGTATGGCATTAAACTGGATCTATGTGGTGATTTTCCAATTCTGTATCTATGGGTGCATGGAGTACTCCTTCATTGCAATTACTCCCATTCTGTGTATAACATTAAACTGGATCTAGTGTGGAGTTTCCAATTCGTGATCATTGGGGTGTGTGAAGTACCCCTTCATTGTTATTATTCACATCCTGGGTATGACGTTAAACAACATCCGGTGGAAAGGTTTCAATTCTTGAGCTCTGGGGAATGTAGAGCACCCATTCATTGCCATTATTCTCAAGTCCACACTGACACCAACCAACCAACCATCCAACTGAAGTTAAGCAGAGATGATCGCAGATATGAGGACATTTAGAAACACCAGACACTGTTAGAAACCTAAAGCCTATCTACCAGACTAAGCAAAGATAAGATTAAAAAAATGTATTGATCATTGAAGTTAAGCAATGATGAGCCTGTTCACAGTTTAGATGGGTTACACCCTACATTGCTTACGATACTAGCTTTTATTAATGCATATTTGCTAGATTAAGCAAAGTTTAGTAAATAATAATCTACCCATCTACAAACCTTTTCCTCAGGATTTGGTTTTGCTAACCGTAAAAGAGGATGAGATAGAAAGACTATGATATTACAATCAATCTGAGACCTTGAGCCTGACTTAACACAACTTAGCAAAGACGATATGAGAATTATCTAAAGGCATAAAAGGTGTATGACATTTTTTATTGTCGTGTAACACGTTAGATTAGATTCCCAATTGTTTATCTCTCCCGGCGGGCCTTTGTTTATTAGGGTACACCTTTAGAACTGTCTCCGGGACACGACTTCCGGTTTCGTCCCTTTATCAGAAAAAGACCATAGCTTCTCCATAATGGAGCCGTTTGTTTATCCTTCTTACTGAATCCAATATATTGGGTCATCATGTTTGACCCTCTCATGGCTGGTCAACAAATCTGTTGACGATTCCTAACTTCGTTTTTCATTGTCGATAGGCATTTATCTGACCTTCAAAGACAATGCAAGTGTTATTCCTGAAAACACATGTATATTAAATCCTGCAGTTCAACGTTTAACACGTCATTTCTGAAGTTTCTATAGCCCTGTCCGGCAATCATAACTATATTCGGGGTGTATGTCTGTCTGACTGCCTGAGATGCAATCAAAGACAAAGCCTTGTACTAAGATCAAATAACATTTCTCTAGGATTGTACAAGGAATCCAGTGGCAATATTTATATTTACCACTGAATGACTTTATGCTGATGATTGTCGAAATAATCATCTGTGGTATGAGAAACTAGGAGAAAAATAAGTAGACTGTGGGAATTAATGGTGAATTAGCGAATTTAAGAATTTCCATATCGAGCACTCTATTCATAAGGATCACTTGCATTAATCAAAATTGTTGATATTTGGTATCACCAACAAACCATATCATTAATTAATCCGGCTTAACATGCACAATTTTCCATTGTAACATTTTCACCATAAGCACATTAAGCGATAGGTACTGCTATACAATAGTGAGTAATATGAGATTTTAAAAAGTGTATATTTAAATTTAGCCGGATACTATATAACTCGGTTAAGTAAATAAATAAATAATTTGATTCCGTTTTGGTTGGCCCAAGAACTTTCCATTACTCGCTATTAATAATCTACTTAGTGGAGAGTAGTAATTCACAAAGCATGGCTTCATTTAGCACAAAAGCAGAAACATCTGGCATCCAGTGAGAATTTGAACTCACTAACAACAGTCTGCTTATCTAGCATGTTAACAATTACATCATAGGGGGCGCTCCAGTCGACGAAGAGTAAACAGAGATACTTTACCGCTTGTCTTTGGTAAATCCGTAAAATAGACTCGAAACGCGAAAAATACTTACCTGAAAGAAAAAGAAACATGAATTAAAACTTGAACTTGGAAAGATTCTCAAAGTTAAAATACAAAATGACAAGTTATATACAAATCAGAAGTAAGATTACATTTTTTTTAAAAACTGGCATAAAATCTTCCTTAAACAAATAACAAGAATGTTATCCTTGAACATTTAGTTAAATCTGTCTTTGTAAAACTTTTTAGTTATCTTTTCGAACATATACAATTCAGGATATATACTTATAAATTAATTGTAGAGTGCGTAGTGTAATGGTTACCGTTGGAAGAAATGAAAACGACAAGATGAATTCAAATCCTGTAAAAGGCTGTTTACATTTCCATAGTGATAATACTCTTGGGAAAGGTATGGTTCCAACTAGGTAAATAGTAGGGCAGCTTTGAACTGGCAACCAATCTTGGGGAGAAAAAAAACCCTCTGAATTCAAACCTATAAAATTCCGCTAAAAATTGACCCTGGAGGGGTTGGTATATATATATATATATATATATATATATATATATATATATATATATTCCATCTATGTTTCATATATATATATATATATATATATATATATATATATATGCATATATATATATATATATATATATATATATATATATATATATATATATATATATATATATATATATATATATATATATATATATCCATCAATATGAAAAGATAAAAGAAAAAATTGCAGAAAAATGCCTGCATGTTCAACAATATATAATATTAAATATATATATATATATATATATAGTTATAAATTATCAATAGAGGCATTTCAGACAAAAACCGACAGATATTTTCTAATAAAAATCTCTACCCTGTAAAACACGCCGACTGGACCCTCTGCAGAAGGGACTCCGCACCTACACCCCCAAAAAAAACATACTGTTTCCTGTGTATGACTGTATCTAGTGGCTTGACTCTCGTTCGGGAGCTCAGAAGAGTGTAATCATATCTGTATTGATGTTATTACTTCCAGTTTCATGTGATTGTAACTCTTAGGGTTTCATCTTGGTTCAAATAGATTTGTTTGAAATTAGTTGGAGATACAAATACCTGAATCGATACGACCGTCTGAAAACCAATTATTATTACCACCAAATTGAAATCTAATTAGAATACTTACTTGAAACCATAGGATTTATCAGTTAGGAATACTTGAAACCATATAATTATGCATGTAACCGTAAGTAGAGATAATTCTTAAGAATAATCTAATCAGTATTTGTCTGAATTTTCTAGATGAGGCTTGATAATTTGTATTATTGGGATGGAGATGAACGTAAGATACCAGAGATGAGCAGAAGAATAATAGAAGTAAAGAAGAGTATACAACAGTTTCACCTAAAAAATATTATTAATTAAGGATACGTTTATGCGATTAAATAAAAAAACAACAATAACATTGGTAAATTTGTGGCTAATAATACTGTTCTTAGAGATGATTTGTGGATTGTTGGTGAATTTCGTTTTGTATTTCTTCGAGACAATCTTCCTCAAATCCTTTTGCTACCAACCTAGATTTTAACTTCATCTAGTCACCATCATTTTTCACTGTATGGTAAATACACTTAGATGACACACATTTTTGTCCTTTATCCTCTACTTCTGAATAAACTTTCAGTTCTTTCCATTTTCTCAGTTCATCTCTCTTTGCTTCTGAAAAATCAAGATTTGTTGATATGTATAACTCTTCTGTTTGTATTTCCATTTGTTTGATCTTCAGATTCTTCGCAGTTGACAAATCAATAGACATACTTGTTCCTTTTGTAATATATTGTCTGATCAGTGCACCCAAGACCAGGCTGAATAGGAAGTGCATGGGGTCAGGTGCAGCCTGGAAACGAAAACAGGATGTGGCCCTGACCTGACCTTTTGCACCTGAAATGCAGGTAAACATTTGACATGATTTAGGTGCAGAAATCTGTAGGCCTAGCCCATAGCCAAGGAAAACAGCCTGCGTGGGCGAAGAGGCGTGTCTACAGAAAAACTGCGTATGTGTCACGAACAAAGAGACGTGACATCGGGGGTCAGACTACAATAAAATAAACCCGTAGAGATCGATTAAAGAGACAACAATCAGGTTCGAGATCACTTGAAAAGAACTCCCGAAGGCTCCACGTTTGCGTAACCCTGCCAACGACTCTCAGCTATACACAACCGAGGGAATAAACATCTCATCTTACATTTTCCTAAATACAAGTGTTTGTGTTCTTTCTCTTCGAACTTGGTCGCCTTCACGGAACCTCGAACCGAACCCTTTATTCAATCCACCGGGGTGGATTGTTCTCATTCCGTTAACCATGACTGGGTACAAGTATCTAGCTATGTTAAGTAATTCTATGTTATAATCGCTCGTGGTCAGAATTGAACCTGTCACCTAGAGATGATTGTCACTTAGAAGTGTATTAACCCAAGCCGTATATTCGTTGCACCATGTGTCCACAGTTATTTGATATCAAGTATTTCTATCTAATACAAATAATTTGCACATTGTATTGTGTCAAGTATTCCTATATAATACTAATAATCATATGGATTCAAGTAATTATCTCTTTTTGATAATAGTCATTTGTTTGCACTTGTTATATAGTTTCAATTGAGATGGATCACTGTATCCAGTCAAAAAACAAAACCGTATAAATTCAAAAGAAGAAGAGAACATGTCAACTAGTGGATTTTGCCGACCCGGTTAAACCAAAGGGTGAAATGAAATAAAACGAAAAGATAGAAAATTGTGGAACATGAGGTGATGTCAATTATAGTTGGTGCTGTTGGAACATTCCTAAGGGTTTGGAAAAAAGATGGAATTGGAAATCAGAGAAAGAATCGGACCATCTTGACAACAGGATCGGCTAATAATCCTAGAAAAGTCCTGAGGGACTTGCTGTAAATCAGATTCCAGTGAAAGACTACCTGCTTACGATGGTGTGAAAAAAAGTAGCAAAGAGTAAAATAATAATAATAATAATAATAATAATATAATAATAATAATAATAATACCCAACAAATAGTAAATGTAGACTTTGCTGTAATAGAGATGGACTGTAAATCAAGTACTTTGCGAATGTAGAAACTAGCACAACGGGAGTACAAAACTAGACACGACTGGTTAGGAAGGTGATCCACTGACCATACAACAAAATGGTACGAATCAAATTATCCCAGCAAGAAGACCAGACCTAGTGTTGATAAACAAAAAAGAAAGAACTTGTCAACTGGTGGATTTTGCGGTTCCAGCAGATCACAGGGTGAAGCTAAATGAAAATGAAAAAATGGACAAATATCTGGATCTTGCCAGAGAACTGAAAAAGTTATGGAATATGAAAGTCAAAGTGATACCAATTGTATTTGGTGCACTTGGAACGGTCCCAAAAGGATTGGAAAAGGGTTTGGAAAGTTTGGAAATCAGAGGAAGGATTGAAACCATTCAGAACACTGCACTGCTGCAATCTGCCAGAATACCCAGAAGAATCCTGGAGACCTGAGGAGACTTGCTGTCACTAAGAGTCCAGTGAAATACCATCAGCTAATGTTGATGTGAAAACTCAAAAGGAGTAATAATAATAATAATAATAATAATAATAATAATAATAATAGATCCGTTTGAAAATTATTCGTATTAAACAGAAATAATTCCTAGCATATGAATGGCTGCAAATTAGTTGTATTACAATAGTTACTTGAAGCTATATTTGTTTACTAAGAATTATTATTAGTATTAGTTACTTGAAACCACAGAACTGTGTGCAAGCAAATGATCATTATTACATAGAGATAGTTACCTTAAATCATATAATTGTTTATGATTTATAAGTCTGGGATAGAACCAATGCTTGTGCAAAATCAACTCTACAGAAACCATCAAGTTTTAAATGATCTTGTGGGGAAATATTTAAGAACATACGCGGTCTAAAAATCTATCAGGCCAGGTTAAAATGTCAAGTTAAAATAATCCAGACGAGTTTTTCCTGGTGTGATCCAGGGGGTGCGGAACCGGGAAGCACACTATAACGCACAGTCCCTTCAAGCAGATGTTCTTGAAACCCACACATTTAGAAAGATCAAATGACCAACAGCCGCTGACAAAAGCGCTTTGCAAGAGTTTGACCTATTTAAAACACCCACTCTGAACACTGGCTGGCAATAGCTACAACCAATCCAGGGCTCAGACACCAAGTTCTACGTTGGCAAAACAATATAACATTTTCACTGCTAGCGCTGGGACAGATGTGTGGCGCACCGCAGTATGATTATTCCACGTGGGTTATAGCTGGCGAGGGTGATATTATGTTGAAAGGATCAAAAATCAACCACCCGAAATATAACTGGCGACATCACCCTGAACATTTTAATTGAAAATGCGTATTTCCAAACATTATTAATAGAAGGAATACATTAAACCATAAAAATGTGTCCAAATTATTTTTTATTATATAGAAATACTTGATGTCATATAACTTTATACAAACAAATAATAATAGACAAATAAGAACCCCCTGTCGGCTGGGGCGTTAGAATGCACTGTCTGCACCACTGCAGAGGGGTAAGACTCCCCCAATGAGGCCATCTGTTGGCCGTGGGTGGCGACCCGTGATGCTTAAGGATAGAACCCAGGTGGATGTGCAGTTCATGACTTGCAATACTCCACTTTGGCCCTATCTTGGCTAGACGGGCGGTCGGAGAGGCCCCCTCCGATCAATCAGCTGGTCACGTCAAGCCCTAGTAACTATATGATTTTCCCAACCCTATTGCCCTTATGGCAACCCCAACCCCTTTTTATCATATGGGTGCTAGAAGGCGGCGACTGAGGGACTGCATTTCCTGGGAATGACGTTAAACTCTATCTGATGGTGAGGGGAATGTGGAGTACCCCTTCATCAGCATTGCTCCCTGGTCCACTCTGACCTGGAGTGATAGTACTTGTTAGGGTCCTATCTATGGGTTGAATAGAAAAATGTATTTATAAAAAATTGTATTATCCATTAAGAATTGATTTATTTCAAAACTTTATCGGCATTAAATAACCCACTGAAGTTCATATACCGTAAAACAAACTAAACCAAACAAATAAGAAAGTGCAATTAAAAAAGAGCTATACAAATTGTAAATATACAACCCTGTTAAAAATGATGTAATTAGGAAACTTAGTGAATGTTCTTTTTTCTGTTTTGCAGTAAATAAACTAATATCAGATAAGACACAAAACATGTTTTCTTTTATAATTCTGACTTCATAGATTATTCCTTAGACATACTGTATTATATTGATGGTATAAGTTTTTTTTCATGACATGCAGAGGAAAATATGGAATAACCAACGCTGAAGAAAAAAAATGAAATTCTTAGAAAAAGCAAATTTATACATAGTAGAACCTCCTCTGTTTTATAACAGCTTTGTTTCTTTTAGGCACGGATTTCACTAATTTACAGCAATGTTTTTTTTTTCAAAGTGTTTGACCATTTACAGTTTTCGATAGGAATTAGAATTACCGGTTATGTAAACAGATCTTTTTTATTGGCAAGTGTAGGAAAGGTTTTGTGAAAGAAATACGTTGTGATTTATCTAACGTTTTAAAACAACGTACTGATTCTTATCTATCCACATATACATGGTCAAACATAGATTTAGCCTTTGTGGACATTGTCCTCTTGTTTTCAAACTTGAGATCCTTCCTGAAATCTTATACCTTAAACACAATAACGATATATATATATATATATATATATATATATATATATATATATATATATATATATATATTGCATTTGGTTAATAACATAACCGGATGTACACAGAATTGTGATAAGACTTAAGATAAAGCTGGTTGTCCGAAGAAATCTGAGACAACCAGCCGGATGGTATCATGGATTTATTACAAGATAGAGTAGGCTGGATATGACAGCACCCGGCCATTTGCTCAAGGGTCCATCGGCCAGCCAGATACAACGGGGAGGTGGAGGCAGTGGGCACAAGAACCCACCCCCCAACTCCAACGGTCGCGTGCTATGGAGAAGAACAAGTCTTTGAATAGTGAATGAATCACTGGGCGTTCGTCTGGAGTTTGAGACTCGTGGTTTTTTACAAGCATACGAAAGTAGATACGGCCATACAGCATAATGTGGATGCATGCTAGTGGTTTTGTTACGTGGTCGACGGAGAATTATCGCCGTATGGCCTTCCGGAACGTCGGAAGAAACAAACCAACAATCTGACGGCGAAGTAAATCAACATCAACAACCCTCTCTTTTAATAAAGTGTATTAGTCATATATTTTCTAAGGATCAGTTCAGAACTCATACGCTGAGTTTATCGAACTAGGAATAGCCGAACGCTCTACCGACTAGATACTATTATCAACATCAAGGGGCCGGTATAGCTCAGTCGGTAGAGCATCCGAATAGGAACCACAGGGTTCCTGGTTCGATACCGACCCTCGCCAACAGCGTATGAGTAGCACAACGATCTGTGCGGTAAAATGAGGAACTTCAGACGCCGAAACAATCTCCTTGGTCTAGCGCCAGTGAAAAGGGGATAGACTCCATCGCTGTCTGGTTGATACTGACTTTAGGCCACCCCGAACACTTACTTATTATCAACATCAACGAGGAGTGCAACAGGTACTTTTGACTCTTTTTACCATCTGTTCCTATCAGACATCGCTTTTGGCATGTTCGCTAGACGGCATCTAGTGTCTGCGCAGAGTTGATGAATGTAACTTTCTCCTGGTCTGCAAACACAGGTGCATCCATGCGTGGGAGTCCATAGGAAAATGTTCCTTGTAAGTTCGATCTTACTTCTCCAGCAGTATGTTGCATAATCTATGTGTCAGTTGATAGCCAGATCCCGGATGAAACAGGCGTGTTTTCATCCCGGCTGTCAGCTCCGCACATAGAGTTAGGAAACAACAAATAAAACTTTGAAAAGCAATAAGCGTTATTAATTAATTAAGCATTCCCTTAGTTAGAAAACGAAGAACCAACAAGAGAAGACAGAAGCAACAGGTAAATAGAAAGCACACTAGACGTAGACATCATGACCGGAGAGAAGACCAGACAAGGTAGAATTCGACATGGCGACTTGACGAGAACAGCAAGTAAGTTATATGTATCTGTCTATATCTCTCTGATACTCTACACTCTCTCTATATAAGAACTATTGTGTATATACCCAACGGGGGTATATGACATTGTAACAAGTACACAGTATGTCTGTTTTTGTTCACTTCTATATATTTCCTATGCTTCTTGATATCACAGAAAATGTTCACAAAAGTAAAATTCATACACAACTAAATTAATATATATATAAAAGTAATTGGTAATTTGCTTGAAGCATTGTTAAGTATGTTATAAAATAATAAAATTCGAAGGCAATACAATGCGTAAAAAATAAGACAAAAAGATGTTTTATATGTCTAATCGATTTCAAAGCAAAGCTTTATCATCAGAGTGTATTTTCAGAAATGACGTGCTTATGTTTTTTTTTTATTTGTGTGGTTATAATTTCTCTTCTTATTTCCTTTCCTCTCCTTTTTTTCCTCTCTTTTCTTCTTCCTTTATGAATGGACGAATAACTGTAATTTCTTAATATATATATATATATATATATTATATATATAAAATTTTGCAATATTTTGGTAACTTGAGGTACAATTTGACAGTTCTGGATGCTTTTGTTGAGGTTGTGAAGGTGACAAACTACACGCTAAGCTTGTCTGATACTTTCTGAGTGAAACTTATCAGATTTGCTTCTATGGCTTGGAGCACAGCCTCAGAATCCATGGTTTTATGTTATAATTCATGTTTTCATGAATTGTTGAGAGACCCTGTAGCTGAATAAGGGGGATATATATAAGAACTATTGTGTATATACCCAACGAGGGTATATGGCATTGTAACAAGTACACAGTATGTCTTGCTCTTTTTATTTGGATGGTGTGTCAGATAGCAGGTAAATGGTTGTACTGCTGTTGTTTTGTAGGAGGTGCTACAGGATTTTTTGAAATTTTTAAAAAGGATTTCAGCTACCTCTGGAGCGATTGAAAAATATTTTGCAAGTCAGGGCTTGTCATCAGTGACCAGAGATGTAGCTGTAACCTACTCATGCTGAGGAACTAGTTTTTCTTAATCATAATTTAAGACGATTAGATGAAACATTCTCAGGATTGCCACTCTTTTTCGGAAATCATTTTCCAGGACATTTTCTAAATTTTCAAGGATAGCACTTGTGTTGCATAGCGCTCGACTTGGGCCACAAAATCGTACATGTTATATACTGTTGCTGGGTCGTATGTGTTAGTAGTGGAGTATAAACATTCACACGTAGACATATGTAGTAGTAAGACTTTGAACGTTTATTTCTTTTCCCCTCGTGGTGCGTGTGGGTGACGGGCGTTGACAATGGGAACTACTACTACTACTACTACTACTACTACTGTTGGGATCTGAGGCAAAGAGGGGTGAACAAACCTCACTGCCCGCTGGCAGCGATGGTGCGTGACCGCCGTCACGTACGTTCTCGTCGGCTGTCTCACTCCTGACTGACTCTCGCAACTCTTGACTGCTCTGCTGCCCAACTGCCCCTGCTGTTTTGACTCTACGCTTAAGTACGTATAACCCGCCCACACATCTCTTTGTTCGGTTGACCGGAAGTCCTTTCTTCCACTTCCAGTCTCTTTGTTCAAATTCCCGTTTGTACAGAGGAAGTCTTTTGTTACCCTTCCTTTTGTTACCCCAGACTTTCTGTCTAAGCTATCTATTATTTTCTTTTGTTCAATTTCTTTTTTGTCCAGGTTTCGAATTTCCCGCGCAAAATAAATGCGACGATCCTAAAACATAACACTTGTTCATGGCAATTTTATAATTTACCATTACGTCTAATATCGACATTTAGCCAGTTTTATTCAAACCTTTTTTATGATGTAGGGTTAATGAAGTACATTGGGTTCATTATAGATGATGCCTACATCTATCAATTAACTATACAATAAAACTGTCTAGCCTCCTGTTTTTCTTAGCCATGATCAACATTGCTATTTTGCTGTTTTTTACTTACAAAAACACTCATAAACAAACACTGTAACAATTACAATACCCAGTTTAAAAATTAGCTTGTCTAGGTGCATCCTTATGTAATTACCATATATCTTTTCTCATTGTATTTTATCCAAGAGTCCAAGAGGCTCAGATATACAGTAGTACTGACATGGCGATAACTTTTTTATTCTATAAGAGAGGTCATATTTCTATATCATTTAACCTTTTGATAGCAGTCTTCCCTATGCGTAGTCTGTACCAGAAAAATTCATGTGTGATATCGCCCGTTTCTTTCCTCTTTAGTGTGAAGCCATTTTCCTTCTTAGATCTAATGTCAATAAGTAATATAAATAACAAAAACTGAATATAACACAAGCCAACTATAGAATTTCTCCGCGAATGTTTCTAAGTATTTTCAACTGATTTTTTGGTGATAATTTCGAAAATGGAATCCATTTTATCCATCTCGTATTATTTTTGTGTGACGAAAATGCTGCATATCTGGTAAAATCAGAGTTGTGATGAAATTATATTCTGGAGATGTCCATAATATTGTTCATTCTGTATTATATAATGAGACGAAATAGAATGTTCATTGTCTTAATTTCACAATAAAAACAAGAGGCTTATTGTTTGCTATGCAAGTTATTCCCGTTTTGCTTTGATTTGATGATTCATTGTGTTTTGCAGAATTTAATATTGAATTGAAGTTTTAATGACATTTCAGATGTGACAATGAATTTGTGTATTGCTGTAATTTGTTTCGGGGTATAACAATATCATACACTTTATTTCAACCTGTCGACGGGAAAATCTCTTTAATAAAACAGGCGAGGTTTATTAAAATTCGGGAATTTGTTTAAGAATTTTCTGAAAGTTCTTGTTAACTTCTAGCATTTTTTTATTCTTTCAATATTGTTGCCTTTGATAGAACTTAAAATTATTGAATTTTTTAAAGGTTATTGAATTGATTTCATTGAATGAATCATGTGTCGGTATGCCTAGTTAATCTTTTCTCCTGTATGCTTATTTTGTCAAGAAAAGAGGATTCTCGGAAAACTCTCAGTTTACAAATATAAATCAATCCCGTGGTGTAATGTTTATTGTCGTAGTAAATAGACACGGCGAGTCGAGTGAAAATCCTGGACGGGGCTGTTTGCATTTGATATAGCGTTAATACCTTTGGAAAAGTCATGAATCCATTTTTCTCCCCTCACCTATGGGCAAATAGTAGGGCAGACTGGATCTTTTACCTTGGTTATGCAATCAGTCTAGTACAGGAAAAACTCTGAATTCAAACCTATTAAACCCCGCTTACGAAATTGACTGTCTCACATCCTACTCGCACAGAGAGGTATATATATATATATATATATATAATATATATATATTATATATATATTATATATAAGTAAAAAAACAATGTATTTTGATATGGCTTTATTTAGCCGACAATTTTTGGGAGAACATGTGCTTAATTGAAGTCGTACCTAATTTTACCCGCCTAATTCATTAATTATAAATTAATTAATTTTCAAAAATTAGGTACGACTTCAATTAAGCACATGTTCTCCCAATATATATATATATATTATATATATATATATTATATATATATATTATTATTTATTCATTATAGTGTACAATACATTAGAGGTGCAATTGTTACCATTGGTTTCCAAGCAACATGTAAACAACTTTTCATCAAGACAACACGTCTATTAAGAAAAGCCGGGAATATCATTTCATTTATATATGTGTGTATTTTTTGTGTGCTGAATCTTTGTATTTTTCCGTGTTCTGGTGAAAATAGTGCGTATATGTTCGCCTACGCGCACATCCTCGTGCTCCCAGATCTTTGCACGTACTCTACCTACATCTCCTCGTCGCCTCCTTGTCTTCCCTTTTTTCTGCTTATCTTGGTGAAGGTCAAGTTCGGTTTTGCCGGTCCCGGATTTTTACTCTTTGGTTTTTTTATTTGGGGCGCTGGGTTTTATGGTTCTGTCTGCTCATATCTGCTCGTGAACACCAAATCGGAAGTCTTCAGAGCCTGTCCGTACATGAAAAAAAAATCCTAATATGGTTTCGAAGCGGTGAGGAAGATACATATACAGATAACCACCATAAACACAAGAAGAAAAAAACAGAAACTCACATGTTTAAATATACGAGCATCTAAGAAAATACATCACCAAACAGCAAACATGCAAATATACACATAAATAACCACAAACAAACAACAAACCTCACTGAAACCTCATTGATTTGTAAAATGTATATTTTGGTGGAATGAATATCAGTATATTGTGGTGTTATGTTGCAAAACACCCACACGCGCTAGCCAATCGATTGGTATTTTTTTTAAATCAGCGACTCGCAGAATTCTAGCAGAACGAATTAAACTTGTAAGTCAAGGTATCACTGTGTTACATAATTATTGGACCTAATACATTTTAAGGTAGTGTAGAAATCATTATGATGGCCTTGAGAGTGAGTGACAGCGTTTGACCTCCTCTGACCTTGCCTTGCGGGATAGGCCGTGAGAAACGGAACCCGATAGAAGCTCCTTCCGGTTTAAGGGGTAAGCAACTCAGTCAGTTGGAGTTAGAACTTAGAAGCCGAGCTAGCAAGATGTAAGGATCTGCGCGCATTGTCTGGTCTGGGGGTTTATGAATAAAGTAACATCAAAAGTAAATCGAAGTCTTGTGTTTATTACCAAAAACTAACAATAGCACAGGGCTTCTGATAACGAGAAACCCCAACAGAGACCAGACCCGAAGTCCCCAAGAAACACCACAACAAGACCAGACCAAGATAGATGATAGAAGAACCAAGCCGACCAGAAGAGTAGACGACCAGAGTAAGAAGTAAGAAGGTATATAACATATACCTATTTAGTACCGTCAAAGAAAAGGCACTACGCAACAACTGTATAACCAAAGCAGCGCGTAAGTAAAATTAAATTTTCGTTATATATTTGGCAACTTAACACGGAATTTGTGTTTATTCATTCTAGTTGTTTTGTTTTATAGCATACCAACCCTTTTCGGGTCATTTAATGCCGAATCAAGTCATTTTGATAAACAAAGGACCCAAGTTTGTTACAGTACCCACTGTTGCTTAAGTGGTCAGCCAATTAAGTATTGAACTGGCTCATAACTGCTCAATTTCAGTCACCTAGCGGGAACCAGTGTTTTCAGCGTGACCTTAATTAATGTGCATTTGTTATTTTTATACAAAGTTAGACTTTAAAACCTGGTTGACATAGATAATTTATAGAATTTACAACGTGTAAAATCGACAAGATTATCGGGGTAACATTTTATGATTCGCAAAGTGGTAACCGGGTTGCATATTAGTTTTGTAGGCGCTCATGTTGTAATGGTTATCGTCATAGGAAATAAATATAGTGACCCGAATTAAAGTTTTTGGCGAAGTTGTTTGCATTTCGCATAGCGCTAATAGTTGATTGGGATTGTGGCATTCCTTGTGCACTAATTCTTTCCTATCGACTGTGCTAAAAAGTACGGAATGGTCCAACACAAGCATTCACCACTATAAACAAAACACTGTGTTGGTTGTTCATTGGATGAACGCTCATGCGTCGAAATCGATGAGAGAGACCATTTCATTACATTAAAACTTAAATACTTACGCCTGAAGGGCGCACATTCTTGCTTTTTAAAAAAAAAAAAAACCCCAAAAAACAAACAAAAAAACACTAATGTTTCGTGTTCATTCATCGCAGTATAGAATATTAACCAAGTGTAAAAGATAAAAAAAAAAATGAAATCGATATGGGATAGGTATACATCCAACTATTATTGCTCTAGCTATAGGTGAGTAGGACCGACTGGGTACTTTAACTTTGATATGTCAACTGGTCTAGGAGAAGAAAAAGTGAATTAAAACCTGTTAAACTCACAGCCACTGGTTGGCTTGTGGATGCAGCTTCTTAGATCATCGCTGGACACAATAAAATGAAATGGCCAATTCCGCCTAGAAAACACACGTTGTTAAGAAAACAGGAAAAACTCTATTGTATATTATTTTATTGTCAGTAACAGTTCCGTATTAACACAGGGTAGAGAGAAGGGTGGCGAATTGTCTCCGAATATCTCTACCGGATGAAAATGCGTGCCTCCTTTAAGTGTATTTCGCCCTCTTTGTCTTATCAGATCGTCAAAAGGCTCATTAATCAAGTGTAGGTCCCTCTTGGCGTGGTATCTTCAAAGTTCACTCGATTCAAGTGCTGATGACTCATATATCGTTACAACTCCTCTTAAGATTTGATCTCGTGTCGCATTTTGCTCCCGTTGAAGGGGTTGGATGAATACATGCATATTGCTTTTGAGCGTTGCTTATCTAAATATGGTAGCTAGAAATCTGTACATGGATGGGCTTGTAATTCTGCATTCATTGACGTCTGTTTACTGAATGATGGCTTGTGTATACAAGCCACTCCATTGTACACTATTTAACTCAATTCATTAGCAAAATAAATGAAAAGCTTTGATAATTTGCGAGTGTGTGTGTGTGAGTGTGTGTGTGTATGTCTGTGTGTGTCTGTGTGTGTCTGTGTGTGTGCGTGTGTGTGTGTGTTGCTGTGTGTGTGTCTCTGTGTGTGTATCTCTGTGTGTGTGTGTGTGTGTGTGTGTGTATGTGTGTGTATGTGTGTGTGTGTCTGTGTATGCGTGTGTGCTGTGTGTGTGTGTGTGTCTGTGTATGCGTATGTGCTTGTGTGTGTGTGTGTGTGTGTACTTGTGTGTGTGTGTGCTTGTGTGTGTATGTGTGTGTGTGTCTGTGTATGCGTGTGTGCTTGTGTGTGTGTGTGTGTGTGTCTGTGTATGCGTGTGTGCTTGTGTGTATGTGTTTGTGTGTGTCTGTGTGTGTATGTGTGTGTGTCTGTGTGTGTCTGTGTGTGTGTTTTTTGTGTGTGTGTGTGTGATGGGAGGCAGTGTAGCTTCGACGTGGTGTGAAGTTGTTATTCGTTGTGTGTCAATGTAAATCACAGCTCGTTGCAATTTGAATTAACCTGGACATATTTGTTTAAGCCTGTTTGTAAATAAAATAAATCCTGGGTGGATAGATAATCAAAACAATTCACAACAATTTAACAAGAATAAATATTTGTCTATTGAGCAAAGCTTCAAGAAGAAAATGGAGAGACGTACAGTAAGGTGTGGGGATTAAAATAAAAACAAATTTAAAAAAAACCCAATAAACTCCCATAAGCCTTCACAAGAAGAACCTTCCGCGCATGTACAAGAAGAAGGACTGATTTTCCAACCCCTAAAAGTCTAACTGGTCGCGCCTCCTAGCTAGGGAGATATTCCCTTGCCACACGCGACTATGAACGGTCAATAAAGCCTGAGTTATAAAACCACCTTCTGCCTTTGTCTCTTTCTTTTTCGTTCCTTGAATTCCTTCCTTTTCAGCGCGACCACCAAATAAAATGGGGTTAAAAAGTAAAAAGCTCAAGAACACGTATCGAGTATATCCAGATACATTTAAACTATAAAACACCCAAACCTCCTACCACCCCATAAAGGTTTATTCATTGTTATATGAGTGAAAAGTTCTTAATATGTAGTTAGGTTTTCTGTTGGTAAGTTAGAGAAGGAATAGTCGTTGTACTATGAATGTTCCTGAAATTGTAGGTCAAGGAAGAAAGAGTTTTGACTTACATGTTAAAACTGAATTCTTGTTTTTATTCTTGTTCTTGGTGATAAAAATTGTGGGGCAAGAAGCCCCCCTGTCACGTAAACAAAAGAATGCAAATGTACGTTGTTACATATTCGAGCGAAACGGTAAAAGAGATAGATTTTGTTTTTCCCCTCTCACTGCTTGGCAATGCCACCAAACAGCAAAGCTGAGAAAAAATGTAAATTCTACATATTGACCTTTTTATAAGCATTTGAAAAGGACAAAAAAGCGTTTCTAGTTGAAGAAATTCACTACTTTGAATATTTTAAACTTAGAAAGATAGAAGCATTGGATATCTCTCTTTCAAAAAAGAAAAGAAAAAGATACCCCCTGTCACGTAGACAAGAGAATGTAAATGTACGTCGTTACATTTTCGAGCGAAACGGCCAAAGAGATAATTTTTGTTTTTCCCGCTCACTGCTTTGCAATGACACCTAGCGGCTAAACGAGGAATCACGAGTGATAACTGTGAAAGAATGTACATTCTGCATATTGTCATTTTTTATAAGCATTTGAAAAAGAGAAAAAATGCGTTTCTTGTTGAAGAAATTCACTACTTTGGATATTTTAAACTTATAGAAATAGAAGCATTGTAGAAACACAATTGGATATCTCTCTTTCAAAAAAGAAAGAAAAAGTTGCCCCCCCCCCTGTCACGTCGACAAGAGAATGTAAATGTACGTCGTTACATTTTCGAGCGAAATGGATATTCTAAACTTATAAAGATTGTCAAAACACAATTGGATATCTCTCTTTTAAAAAAAGAAAAGAAAAAACCTTTCCCGTTATTGTATCTACCCATCCTGTGCCTCGCCCGCACCAGTGTTTGATGCTATTTGGGTCATTGAAAGTATCTTGTCTCCAGAGAAACAACCCGTCCCTCCCCGTCAATGTCTGCCAGGCGAGAAAGCGAGAGAGAGCGAGCGAGCGAGCGAGAAAGCGAGAGAGAGAGAGAGAGAGAGAGAGAGAGAGAGAGAGAGAGAGAGAGAGAACAACGTCTCCGTTAGGAGACTGGCTCTAAACACCGCTAATGGACGGAGCTAAATTTGTTTTCAGTTTAGTGTGACCCTACAGAAGCCGGCCCAAAAGAGCCGCATGTGACATTGAATCAGACATGACGACCAATCAATGGAAAATATAATGAGTGAAGGATGATGCGGAAGAACCTGGCCAATGGCAAATGGCCTCTGGGTCGTAAGCTCTAATCTTCCGGATTACGAATAATGTCGGTCATAGACATTTTCTTATCTCTTTTACATACTCTCCCCTCTTGACTCTTCTTCTCACTCTCTTTCTATCTCTCGTCACCCTCTCTCTCTCATCTCTGCTCTTTTCACTCTTTCTCTCTTACGTATTTGCGTCATTGTTTTCTCACGTTTCTTTCGATCTTACGACGGCCTTTTTAAGTTTGTTCAACGCTACGAATAGTAATTAATTCAGTCTTCTCACACATTCTGTTCTTCTCAATTATCGATCTGTATACTGGAGGCTATACGGTGGACCAAAATCCCTACGATTTATTACATGTATTATTTTTTTCAAAACTTTCAATTCACTTATCATTTTATTTTAAATACTTCTTAAGTCTTATTGGTCTTTCTAATTTTATCTCTATATTTTTATGCCTTATATTTATTTAAAAAACTTTACACTCTAAGAACTTTGCTAACTAAAATGTTTTCGGCCGATTTCGTAATTAATTTTTTCAATATATATCAACCTAATAATAATCAATTGACTTTAAACGACAGTTTTCAAAATCTAAATAAACATTTTTTATAAATTACATAAAATTTATTTTTTTACTTTTACGATAATTTTAAACATCAAATATTCTTATATTTTTAAAGATTTTTAATAAGAATTACTGGCTTATTTTGTGAACTGTTTTATAAATTGATGCTAAATAAATTCCATTTTAAATCGGATAATACTGATTTTTTGGTAAATTTTTTTGCAATCGCGAATGTTACAGTAAAATTGTAAACAAACTTGAACCATTGAAAACAGAATGCACGATCGCAGATCGAAATTGAATAATATTAATAACTGCATATGTAATGATATTTTTTTCTTTGAATGGTATTATATTACTACTAGCTTTAGAACTGAACCTTAAATAATTGAAGAATTATTTTTAATTGCTTTAAAAACTCGTAGAAGTTGATTTTTGTCGTCCCTAATAGTATATATATATATAATATATATATATATATATATTTGTGTGTGTGTGTGTGTGTGTGTGTATTATAAAAAGAAGGGCTGCAAAATGGATTATGTTTTCTTTTTAAATTCTAATTGTTATTTTACATTAGCGACACGTGTTTCAGATCTTCTGATATCTTCTTCAAGCTTTAATTAACTACATTCTGTGTTCGAATATAAATATGTACATGTATATATATACATATATATGTATCTGCCCCCCCACTTCCTGTGTAGTGGCAGTTCAGAGATAGTTAATTTGTATTTATCTATGAATTGTTTTTCTTTAATTAGGAATAGATTATAGTCATAGAGTAAAGTATAATGTATATGTGTTTGTTTGTTGTTTACTTTCTGTTTTGGTGAGTTTGTGTGTGTGTATATATGTGTATGTGTGTGGTGTCTTCTGGTGTGTTTGTGTGTGTGTGTCTGGGTGTGTGTGTCTGTCTATGTGTATGTGTGTCTCTACGTACGTGTTGTCTCTCTTTATGGTTGTACTGGGTGTTTTGGAGCGATTTTAAAAAAAATAAATTTATAAATAAAATTGAAGTGTATGTATGCACATGCACACACATTATTAATAATATATATATATATATATATAATAATATATATATATATATATATATGTATAATCAATGTTATATATATAAATTTGTTTATACATTATATTTTTATGTCTATCTCATTTGTTCATATCTATCTACTGCTTTCAGTCTATTATATCTATCTATCTATCTATCTATCTATCCCCTACAGTATTTTCTTTTTTTCTTTCTTTCTGTCTCTCTCTCTGTCTCTGTCTCTCTGTCTCTGTCTCTGTCTCTCTCTTATATATATCTTACGGTTTCTTCCTACTTAAAACACCAATTCGTGCTTGATTATAGAAGATAAGTAGCATTGAACTAGCCCACTATTGAATTGAGAACAACAGGTCCCATAAAGATTGTCTAAGCAAAGCAATCTATATATCTATCTATGTCAATAATATATATATGTCAATATCTCCACATATCTATATCAGAATGTTCAAATCTATCTATATATTTTCTTTCTTTCATATTTCCTTTCTATTTATCTATCCATTGTATATCTCTGTCAATAGCTCAGCATATTTTTTTCAGAATGTCTATATTTATCGTTGACCCGAAAAGTGTTCATAGATCGTTAAAGACAACACACCAACCAACCAACCAACCAACCAACCAACCAGATCTATCTTTTCGATCTATGTTCATTATTATATCTATGTCAAAATCTCAAAATTGATGATGTCAGAATGTTCATTATTTATCTATTATCATGAATGTCCATATATATATTATATATATTATTATTTATATAAATATTTATATTATTAAATTATATTTATAAAAATCAGTGAAGAATCGTTGTAGAGGACATTCATTGAAAAGGGTATCTAACGATCCGAAAATTTTATGATACATAATAGAAGACAGTACTTCCAACGAGTTCATGCTTCATTATTTTTAAATGCTTCATTATAATGCCCAGCTTCAACATAAAAAGACATAAAATATTACCGATGAGAAGCATACGGAGATCCCCGACACACATACACACACACACACACACACACACACACACACCACACACACACACACACACACACACACATATACACACATATATATATATATATATATATATATATATCCCTCCAGCTATGGTTAAATAGTAGGCAGACTGGCCCTTGCCTTGGGTAGGTAACCAGTCTAGGAGAGGGATAACTCTGAATTCAAAATTCCTGTCGGTCGTTGATTGTGTCCTTGATGCACCAATTCCTATCGACTGTGCCAAAGTGTGGATAGTCCAACACAAGCCTTCACCACTATAATCACTGTGTGGATGTTCATTGTATGAACACTCATACATCGAAATCGACGGGAGAGTATCATATATATATATAATATATATATATATATATATATATATATATATATATATATATGTAGAATAAAACAAAATACACATCTCCTGTTTAACAATTTTATTTTTGATCTTTTCGAGTTTTCTGGCCATCTTTTTTAATGTTTGGGTGGAATTCATTGATAAGTCCACCAAAGATCAAGTCCCGAGTACTTTCCGCACTTCGAAGTGCCATCATCAGGGGTGATGTTTCCAGTTTTTAAAGTACTCGGGACTTATCTACGAATTCCACCCAAACATTAAAAAGATGGCCAGAAAACTCGAAAAGATAAAAAAATGAAATTGTTAAACAGATGTGTCTTTTGTTTAATTCTACATGTATAAATGAAAGAATGCTGCCCAAACACACACACACACACACACACACACACACATATATATATATATATATATATATATATATATATATATATATATATATATATATATATATCATTAAATTCGGTATCGAATGACGAATCTGATTTATTCATCAAAATCTTCTCTTTTTAATACTTCGATTTGCTTCTTTTAGGCAAATAGCCCGATGATTTTAACAAAATAAAATCAGGAGTTGAATCAATTTTTTTATCGATACATCGCTTGCGAGTTGGAGTCAAGGTGCTCCCTTTATCGCACCTGTTCGTGGTTATACAATTTGCCGATGGACTTCTTAATTAGGAATAATCAAATTTCCTCTGGGACAAGAAAGAAACTAATTAAATTGAATTTTAAAAAGCCTTGATGCCTTTACTAGGGGAAGTTGACAAATTAAAAGACGTTCAAATCATTGTAGTTTTTACTAAAAAAAAGATCAGAGTGTCTTTCATGGTCTCTCTCATAATTGCCTTGTGTAAAACGGAGAGGATATGGACGTGAGAGAGATAGTATCAAGGGGAGTTACTCGACATGACTCTCCGAGTGCCTATGAGAAAGTCCTCGGTTCCATATAGGCAGAAGAACCTCCAAACCATGATCGCCTTCGGGTTTTAGAAAACGATGTAAGTCGCTGCTTCCATATGTGAAAAAGTAACCCCAAACCCTGACTGGACACCAAAGTGTAATCTTGTTTATAAACTTTGCAATCTGTAAATCTACTTGCTCTTCTCACAGATTTTAAAAGTATCTCAGCTTATAGTATTATTGCTTTGTTATAAAAGCAATCTAAATAATCTTAATCACCGGACAGTAAAATTGCAAATGTATTGTATTAGCGAGGAATACTTAAAGTCTAAAAACAAAAAAGTGCAATGAAAAAGTCATTAAGTAACATATATATATTTACCAACCCCTCTGCACGAGCAGGATGCGACACGAGGTCAATTTCTTAAGCGGAGTTTAACAGGTTTGAAATCAGACTTTTCCTTCTCCTAGACTGGTTACTTAGCCATGGCCCAGTCCGCCCTACTATTTATCCATAGAGGGAGGGAGAATTGGATTCATACCTTTCCCATACCTTACCCTTTTACAAAGATATGGAAATTATTCGTGTTAGAAGATTATTAGTATTAGAAAAATATTTATATAATAATCAAAATTATATATTGCATTTTTCGTAATTTTCATGTGCTCGTGTCTAACTGTTCAAATAGTAACAAATTAAATCTATAAAAAATGCCATAGAGTTTGTTTTTAAATCATAACTTCATCCTCTGGGACGGAAGAAAAAATAAAACAATTTTGTCTGTAATTTGAACTTGTAAATAAAAAAATACAAATTAAGTTAGTAGAGTATTTTTCACATACACACACACACACACACAAAAAAAAAAAAAAAAACAATGGCCCAAATAATCATTATGCAAAATTGCGGACTTTGTAGAATGATTTTTTCCCAAAATCATCCAGGAATTATTAGATAATTTGATATGTTCTGTTGAAAAGTGGTTGCATCTCACGATGTACGGAAAAAGTCGAATAGAAAGAAAATTATGACAAAATACTTTGATTCGAAGGTTTTAATCCTGTATAATCAGATTATTACTTGCATAATATTTTATTCACATTTTCGAAATTATTCATTAGATTAAATTATTTTCTAAACATATTTTCAACTTTGTAGAGAAGAAGAAGAAGAAGAAGAAGAAGAAGAAGAAGAAGAAGAAGAAGAAGAAGAAGAAGAAGACAATAGTTTATTTTCACACATTACACAATATAAACAACGTCACACAAAACAAAAAAAAAAAACGTAATGTTGGTTGTTGTATTAATGTGTAGAGGATGATCACTAAGTAGAACTGAGCCTAGTCTAGTAGTCACCACCTAAATTGACATAATTTGAAAGTTGATTATAGTGATTAGCGTGTTATAAATTTACAGTGTTAGTGATAGAAATATTTTAAAACTTCACCTGGGAAAACTCAATCAAGAATTTTAAAGCAAACATAAATTTTGAATTTAAAATCGAAATGGAAATAAATCTTTTCAAAATTAATTTTCCAGCTTATATTTTATATATAATCTCTTTTTATATCCTAATTTCGTTGATTCACAAAAACACAATTAATACTTTCTAAACTGAACAAATGTTTTTGTTGTAATTATGTTTTCATTTCATAATTCAGTTCAGGGTAGATCATATTGCTTGTATTAAAATGTAGAATTATAGGTCTTATTTCGTGTTGACATGCATTTTTCTAGAAATATATACACTGTTTTCTTTATCTAAAAAAAGAAAACGAGAAAAAAACATGTTTTATCATTGTAACTTTACTGGAGATATTAATTTTCGACCCCTCCCGATCGGAAATTAATTAATTAATTTCGACAATTAATAAATAAATTTGAATTTCGAAAATTAATTAATTACTTTTTGATAGGGAGGGGGTCGTAAATTAAAATCTAGAGCAACTTAGAACATTCTGAAGGCAAATTCCTTCAGTGTCCTCTGTAAACATTTCCTACCACACGCGTATGCGTACAATTGCTGTTTTGTGGGGTAATACTTCCATGATTTGTTCAAAAGAACACGTAATATCCTTGTGTAGTTCCGATCTAGCTTTTTGTCCAAGCCGAATGGTGAAACCATACAGTAGTAATAATACGTCTACAGCTTGGAAGAATTCCAGTTTTATTTCATCAGAGAGATGGTTTGGTTTGTTTTGTTTTACGGCATATCAACCTCAGTAGGTCATTTAATGCCGATAAAGTTTTGAAATAAATCAATTTTTAAGGGATAATACAATTTTTTTATAAATACATTTTTCTATTTAACCCATAGATGGGACCCTAACAGGTACTACCACTCCGGGTCAGAGTGGACCAGGGAGCAATGGTGATGAATGGGGTGTTCCACATTCCCCAAACCTCCATAACTGGAACCTCACTTTCAGATAGAGTTTAACGTCATTCCAAGGACATAGGTGCTAGGGCTTGACGTGACCAGCCGATTGATCGGAGGGGGCCTCTCCGACCGCCCGTCTAGCCCAAGATAGGGCCAAAGTGGAGTATTGCATGACATGCACTACTCATTCACCTGGGCTCTATCCTTAAGCATCACGGGTCGCCAGCCACGGCCAACAGGTGGCCCATTGGGGGAGTCTTACCCCTCTACAGAGGTGCAGTCGGAGCATTCTAACGCCCCAGACGACAGGGCGGTCATCAGAGAGATCAGATCTTGGTTATTTTCTATAAGTCTAACATAAACAAAGGAGAACCACTCGTGACTGATAAATTATTTATTTATTTTCCCATTAAACTAACCCTAACCCTAACCCTAACCCTAAACCCTAAACCTAACCTGTCTTCTTTTTTCCTAGTAGATCAATACATAAATAAATAATTTATCAGTCAAAAGTGGTTCACCTTTGTTTATGTTAGACTTATAGGAAATAATCCAGATTTCTATCTGTTCGATCACTTTTCGATAACAGTATACAGCTTCTCCTTCTCTCTTCTCTCCAGCAGTATACACTTTATCTATGCGTATTTTATCGATTTAAGTCTATAATTCTAAATTTACAGGGCATTGACCTGTCACTGACCTTATGGGTGTCCTCTGTTTGGTCAGTTCAGTTTGTGGAAGCGGTAAATGAAATTAGAATTTGGATAGTTCTTGCTTAGGTTTTGCAGGAGGCAGACGTGTCTCCAAGATGGCTATTTCCTTTGGGCGCAATGGTTAACTTGAACTAAATACAATACATCTGAAAAATACCCAAATCTTTGTGTTCGTTACCGCATAGACACATCTTTGTGTTCGTTATCACATAGACAGATGAAGAAGTCCTAAAGGAGCTGACCAGAAGAGTGGAGAATCAACACAGTATAGAAAAGCCGACATAGAAGAGATAGCAGTGATATCCGGCCAGCAGAGAAGAGACAAAATTACAATAGGATAAGATGGTTAAAAGAATAAAGGAGCTATAGCTCAGTTGGTAGAGCGTTCGGCTAGAAACAACAAGGTTCCTGGTTCGATACCGGCCCTCGACAACTCAGCGTATGAGTAGCACAGGGATCTGTGTGGTAAAGTAAGGAGCTGATGTAGCTCCACCTCAGATGCTAAAATAATCCTCTTGGTATAGCGCTATTGAAAAGGGGATAGACTTCCTCGCTGCCTGGCTGATACCGACTTTAGGCCGCTCCATCGAATTTATATTGTTACTAAGGCATACGAACGAGTATACTAATTTCAGAGGCTTGTCATTTAAAGTTTAATTAATGGTACCATCTTGAATGTATCACATGAACTCTGTTTTATCTGGATTCCCGTAGATCAACACCTTTTATTGGCCACTTCAGGCTATGCATAAGAGATTCGTCATTGTGCAGGTGTATTTCTTAGAAGCACTAAATCATAAGCGTAGTCTGCATCAGTATTAGTTTCTATGTCGTGAACATTTTGTCTTTTTTAGTACGATAAAATCACACTTCTTGTTCTATCAGATCTTCGTCAACACACTACACGATCTTCAAGACGTTATACTAAAATATTGGATTCTGCCATTAGTCCGCACTGGTGTATGCATATGTAGGAGTCCACAGGAGAACGTCGCTTATGAGTTCGTTCTTACTTCTATTTATAATTTAATGTAAGCATTTGCAGGTCGGATAATACTGGTGTGTCCAAGTAGAAGTTCATTGGAAAATTCGTCCTTAGATCTTCAGCAGTGCCCAACATGTCTTGTTTGTCTTTCTTGTGTGGTTTGCGAGATGGGAGGTAAGTGACCGTACAATTGATGTTTTGTAGGGTGCTGCACCTCAGATTAGTTCAAAAGAGCATACAGCATCCTTGTGTAGTTGTCATCTAGCATTTTTGTCAAGCATCTTGAGAGAGTTCAATTGATGCAACTCTACAGTAGTACTGACACGGTTACTATTTGGAAGAATTTCAGTTTTTATTATCAGAGGAATAATAGTCCGAATCGTGTAAAGTAAAAAAAGTATTGTCGGTATCAGCCGAACATCGAGGGAGTCTATCCCTTTTCACTAGCTCTAAACCATGGATATTGTTTTTGCATCTGGGGTGAAAGGCCACACCTACCATTAGCTCCCCTCTTCACCGCACAAATTCAAGTTATTCTAATCATGCACTGAATGACCAGTGGCCAGCTCATTAAAATTTCACAAAATGCAACAAGATGCAACTGGCGTGATTACTCTCTCTCTCTCCCCCCTCTCCCTCTCTTTCTTTCTCTCTCTCTCTCTCTCTTTCTCACCCCCCACACGCTCACTCGCTTACGCACACACTCTTTTTCTCTCTCTAATGCACACGCAACCTCACACACATACTCTCTCTCTCTCTCTCTCATATATATATATATATATATATATATATATATATATATATCTTATTATAATGGAGATTGTGTGTTTTTCTGTCTGTAACCGACACTAAATCACTACTCAAGTCACAATTCCCTTAGTAATTGACGTCACATTCACCATGAATTTATCCTAATTTTAACCTCAATTATTAATAAAATTGTTTTACATTATTTATACTGTTAACCATATCTACATACTAATAACATGCAATTGTATTTATATATACAACAAAATAGCGGTTTACAGTGTGAATGGGAAGGCTAATTTGCATATTGATATTAAAAATGTAATTTTAATAAATATATGCTTAGTATTATTGGTTTCTAATTGTTTGGCTTTATTTTAATGAATATAATCAAAAATCTCTTCAATGAATCTTAAATGAAATCCATTAACAAGAAAAGATAACTGTCATTTTATTCTTCACTTCCTCTTTTAACTAAATACTTAAATTAAAAAAAATAACAAAGAAAGACAAGAGTGATGGAAGAGTAAATTTCAGTTCTACTTTCCGATTATATCCCCCTCTGTTTCAAATCTTTTTATCTGCATTCTTATTTAGTTTCATTAGCGTTTCTAATTTAATACGATATTTCATTACATTAAAACTTAAATACTTGTACCCGGAGGGTGCATATATTTGCTAGTATATATAATGAAATAAATATATAAAGGTATTACATATCTATTTATTTGATGACAATAGAACAGTCACAAACTTAGGTTTCATACATGCAAAATCGCATCAATTTCACCTGATGAATGCATGCGATTTTGCATGTATGAAACCTAAGGTTGTGACTGTTATATTGCCATCAAATAAATAGATATGTAATACCTTTATATATTCATTTTATTATATTATATAATAGCTCTATTCTTTATATCGAGCACTCTCCTAATACTACTGCAATTTGGCGCACCATTCCAGTGAAAGCTGAAGCAATGACTATCACAGACTATATATATATATATATATATATATATATATATATATATATATATATATATATATGAAATAAATATTTTTAGAAAGAACAACACATGATGTTATAATTCGCTGACAGAAATCTGTTTCGACCTTTTATTAAAGTGGTCTTCATCAAGAGCGAGATGTGTGTGATAGAAAGACGGTGTGAGTAAACCGTTACAAAACAAAAGTCAATAAAAAGTCTCCAAAAGTCAACAAAAGTTAATAAAAGGTCGAAACAGATTTCTGTCAGCGAATTATAACATCATGTGTTTGTTTTTTCTAAAAATATTTCTTTCATACTGTTGGATTAACTTCCATTCACTTTTTCATATATATATATATATATATATATATATATATATATATATATTATACATACGCTTCAAAAATGTCTGCAAGAGAGACATGAAGACATGCCAGATCGACATAAACACATGGGAGGCTTGTGCAGAAGACCGTGTTACCTGGCCTCCTCGTCATACAAGAAACGAAAGGGAGTGAAAAAGAGGGAAAGAAGCTGCCATAGAAAAGAGAGCTAAAAGGAAGGAGAGACAACAGCGCCCTCAACACCTACAGAAAGCATCACCTTTTGTTTGCAATCACTGTACCAGAGACTGCCATTCAAGGATCGGTCTGTTCAGCCACTCACGTAGCTGTAGGTGAAAAAAGGACACTACGCCATCGTCTTAAATAGACGGAAGGTTGCCAACATATATATACATATATGTTGTGATGTTAGTTCAACAGTAAAAAAAGAAGTCAAGTCGAGGTAGGGTAAAATGAGACAAGTGTATTTACAATAAGGTACAAGAACGGCTAGCTTGCCGCTAGACGGTAACAGTACAACCTTTTCACGCGGTGTCTCACTATTCATAGTGAGAACCGGTGTATATTCTCCACTGTAGGAACGGCCGGTACAACAATATGTATATATATATATCCCTCTCTCATTATCTATCATCAGCTCCCCACTTTACCACAGATTCAACATGTACTCCTCATTCACTGAGAGAGATGGCCTGTATCGAACCCGGAACCTTGTGGTTCCGTGGCTGAGGCCCTACCAACTAAGATAAACCGATCCCTAAAATAATGTAAAGAACTGGCCTTGTTTTCCGTTTCCGGTATACAGATATACTTTTTTTTTAATATTTTTTTCAATCAACGCTATTTCTCATGGTTTGTTCACATAAGACACGCAATTATTAGTCTCCGGACTTTAGCTCTATAAATCATACGCACTGTCTCCATTTTTAGTCAGATGCCTTGCTGGAGGGCGGACGATGTGGCCGGACTGAGATCAAAGTGGACGACTGGGTGAAAGCCGTAGTTGGATGGACTGCTTTACTTGTTCGACCCATTGGCCAGAGGATGAAAACATTGCTTGGGCCAATGGAAAGCTGAGTGACCAGTGGCCAGCTCATTAGAATTGCACGAAATATAACAAAATGCAACTGGCGTGATTACTCTGTTCTTCCGTCCGTCTGTCTGTCTGTCTGTCTGTCTCTCACACACACACACACATACGCACGCACACACACACATATACGCAGGGACTCTATCACGCACACCGCACATATACATACTGTCTTTCTCTCTCGCTTTCTCTCTCTTTTCACAACACACACACACACACACACACACACTCTCTCTCTCTCTCTCTCTCTCTCTCATCCGCCCACACATATATACACACACACCCTTTCTCACTTTCTCACGTACACACGCTCTCTTTCTCCTTCTCATACACATTCTCTCTCTCTCTCTCTCTCTCTCTCTCTCTCTCTCTCTCTCTTTCTCTCTCTCTCTCAAATATGCACACAAAGCTTTAATGTTCAGATAATGCCATAGAGATGCCATAAAACAGTATCCAGTGGTGAGGCTCCAGTTCTTGACCTCCGGGTAATGCTGAGTTACCCTTTTATTGCCATTATATCCAGGTCGACTCTGGTAGTACAGGTTAATGTCTAATACATGGGTCAAATATAACTGTTTGAAAATTCTTACAATTGGATAAGAATACTTGAAACCATATAAATGTGGAAAAACATAATCATAAGATACAGTTACTTGAAATCCTATAACTGTGAATCGATTACTTGTATTAGATAGGAATCTTTGGTTTTATAACTGTGCGCTAACAATTTATTATAAAAACAAACCCATTGTTTCTCACGTTTATCAATATTAATATTTCAAACCGGCTATCTCTGTGAGTTTCCAAACAGTCTTTCATAGGAAGACAGAAACTCCTTGCATCTTGTAAAAAAATATCGAAAAAATAGTACAACAGAAATCCAACTGTTAAAACCCAAAATGCAAACTTTTTCATCACTTGTTTCAATCTAAGTCACCGTTAACCTCACTAGTTTGTCAAACGACCTGATATCCGCTGGTGGGGTGATAGAGGGTGAATATTACATGATATTATGAATTCAAAATGTTAAACCTGATCTACTCCTAAAAAAAGTCTTGGACGCATATAATCTTATTATAATGGAGATTATGTGTTTTTCTGTCTGTAACCGAAACTATATTACTACTCAAATCATAATTCCATTAGTTATTTACATCACATTCTCCATGATTTTATTTAAACCTCAATTATTAATAAAATTGTTCTACCTTATTAGTACTGTTGACCATATCTACATACTAATAATATGCAATTGTATTTATATATACAACAAAATATCAGTTTACAGTGTGAATATGAAGACTACTTTGCATATTGATATTAAAAATTTGATTTTAATAAATATATGCTTACTATTATTGATTTCTAATTGTTTGGTTTTATCTTAATGAATATGAGCAAAAGTCTTGGGGATAAATCTTAAAAGAAATCCATTAACAAGAAGAAATAACTGTCATCTTATTCTTTACTTC
>CM042163.1:29531652-29556652 GCA_023376005.1 Doryteuthis pealeii
TACAAGGTGTGTCAAAAATGTATCGAGATTTTTTCTACTTTTTAACACACCAAGTACTTTGAAAAAAATAACGTAGTGTCCGCAGCAGAACATCACATATTAGGGCCTCCTTACTTCTCCAGTAGTGCCCAGCATGTTTTGTTCGTCTTACTTAGATAGTTTGATGGCCGTGGTGTGCTGATTCCATGATTTGTTCAAGACAGCACACAGCATCTCTCTTCTACCTTTTTCTCTTGCGCTTTGATTGGGTCTAAGTGGTGCAGCCGTACAGTAGCACTGATACAGCCACGGTTTCAAAGAATGTTTGCTTTATCTTATCAGTGAGATCAGATTTCCATATGATCTATAATATGTCTATAGCAATCCATATCTTTCCTATGGGTACATTGGCATATATTTTATAACGAAACTAATAATTTATACACATTGTTTCAAGTAGGCAAATGCAACTGCCCAAGCCGAAACACTGCTGTATAACATCGAGAAGGCAGCAAGAAACATTGTCGATTCAGATAAAACTGAGGTCATATGTTTTAAGATGGACACATCTCTACATTGTATGACAAGTCTCTCAAATTAGTAAGCCATTTCACTTACCTAGGTAGTGATATCTCATCTACAGAAGGCAATGTCAATATACGCATAGTGAAAGCATGGATTGCTATTGACAGGTTATCAATCATATGTAAAACTGATCTGCCTGACAAGATAAAGCAAAGATCCTTTCAAGCTGTAACCGTATCTGTGCTACTGTGTGGATGTACCACTTGGACTTTAATGGACCGTTTGGAGAAACAGCTAGATGGAAATTTTTTAATAATGGCTTGTGCTGTCTTGAAAATATTCTGAAAACTTCCCACCAAAAAAAAAAAAAAAAAGAAAAGCAGCTGGACGGCAACAGAATATCCAAGTAAGACAGACAAGAAATGCCGGACACTTGTGGAGCAGCAAGGACGAACTCATAAGTAAGGTCTTCCTGTGGATACCTACACATTAACACTGTAGAATAGGCCAACCATCAAAAACTTACATTGATCAGCTCTGTACAGATATTGGATGCCGTGTGGAAGACTTGCCAGGAGCGATTGCCCAATGAAAATTGTCCTTGTGTCACATCCTGCTTGGGTGGAGAGTGGTTAAAATGTATTCAAGAAATATTTAAAAATAATATTCACTAATATCTTACTATCCCCTTTTCACTAGCGCTAGACCAATGAGATTGTTTTAGCATCTGAGGTGGAGCGCCACACCTACAATCAGCTCCTTACATTACCGCACAGATCCCTGTACTACTCATACGCTGAGTTGGCGAGGGCCGTTATCGAACCAGGAACCTTGTGGTTTTTGTTAGCTCAGTCGGTAGAGCGTTCGGCTAGAAACCACAAGGTTCCTGGTTCGATACCGGACCTCGCCAACTCAGCGTATGAGTAGTACGGGGATCTAATTTTTTGTTGTTGTTTTTTGTGGGATGGAGGGGGTCTCGAGTCTTTCCAAAATCTTCAAATTCAGACTACACTGATGGTAGGTGTGGCGCTCCACTTCAGAAGCAAAAACAATCTCCTTGGTCTAGCGCTAGTGAAAAGGGGATAGACTCCCTCGCTGATTGGCTGATACCGACTTTAGGCCACCCCGACAACTTTACTTTTATAGCCTACCAAGTATTCTAAGGTAACATTTATATAGGAAATTTAAGACATAACAAAATTTAATTCATTTATTCTTATCGTAGACCAATTGTTTGGAACCATTTTATTTGCAAAGATCAAACTCTTTGAGACTCAAAAGATCTGAAGAAAAATATCAAAAACGTGTGGTTGTGTAATCAACAAACCTCTCTGTGGTAACTTCAATTTTTTTCATAAAGTGTTTTTCATAAAGGATATCTCGCCATTATTAAATTAAATATGAAAAACTTTACTTAAAACAATTATTCTTATCAGGCCGTCATGAAAAGGATGATAGTTTTCTCTATAATCCTTCTGAATGGCCTCACAAGAATGACCAGCATATTTGTTACATTATGCAAAATAGTGACGTCCTTTATTACCTTGCTAAGAATTTGTATAGCGTATAGCGTCTTTAGATATACTAGCAAAAAATATGCACCCTCCGGGTGCAAGTATTTCAGTTTTAATATAATAAAATATCGAATACGAATGCAGATAGAAAGATTTGGAACAGGGGAGGGTATGATTGAAAAATAGAACAACTTTGAAACTAACTCTTCCATCATTTTCCATTACTCCCGTCTTTCATTGGTAAATTTTCCTAATTTAACTATTTAGTTAAAATTGGAAGTAAAGGATAATATTACAGTTATTTCTTCTTGTTAATCGATTTAATTTAAGATTTATCCCCGAGATTTTTGCTCATATTCATTAAGATAAAACCAAACAATTAGAAATAATTAATACTAAGCACATATTTATTAAAATCAAATTTTAAAGATCAATATGCAAATTATCCTTTCCATTCACACCGCTATTTTGATGTATATACAAATACAATTACCTGTTATTAGTATTTAGATATGGTCAATAGTATTAATGATGTATAACAATTTTATTAATGATAGAAGTTTAGATAAAAAATAAAATCATGGAGAATGTGATGTAAATAACTAAGGGAATTGTGACTTGAGTAGTGATAGAGTTTCGGTTACAGACAGAAAAACTCACAATCTCCATTATAATAAGATTATATATTTGATTTGATTTTGTACACAGCTGGCGAAATGAAAACATTGCACCAATTGATGCTAAATTATTAACTTCACATACAACAATAATATTTTCAAATATTTTTGGGTTAAATAATTGTTATAATTTAATGTTAATGAAAATTATATCTATATATCTATATATCTATATATATATATATATATATATATATATATATATATATATATATATATATATAATTTCCATTAACATTAAATCATAACAATTATTTATTCCATATATATTTAGATTATAACAATTATTTAAATTATAACAATTATAACAATTATTTATTCCATAATAAAACATTACCTCCCTAAATACATATGATTCCCCCACTTTTAGTGTTATATAAGTTCTCCTGAACCATATATATATATACACACACACACACACACACACATATATATATATATATATATATATATATATATATATATATATGCCTTTTGTTTAATTACACATGTATAAATGAAAGAATGCTGGCCAAACACACACATACACACACACACACACACACACACACACACACACACACATATATATATATATATATATATATATATATAGAGAGAGAGAGAGAGAGAGAGAAATAGAGACTGACAGACAGATGCCCGCCTAAAATTCATTAATTAGTAAATAATTAATTTTCAAAATTAGGTACGACTTCAATTAAGCACATATCCTCCAAAAATTGTCGGCTTAAAGCCATATAAAAATAAACACATTTGTTTGTTTACTTATTTGGTAAAGTAAAAGGCTCAAATAGCGATCATTAGCATTTATAGATCAATTTCCACCTATATGTATATGGACACACATATAGGTCTCATCAGATTGATATTTTATTGAAATGGAATCAGAAATGTTGTGGGTTTTTGTATATTTTGCAGATTTTAGAATAAACTTGGGTTCCAGTTTTTATCATCCCCCTGGGAGCGGTTGTTTATATTCAAGAACTAATTAGGCAGGTGGTCCGGTGTGAGGGGTAATAAACTATGTGTGGGTTAACTTGAAGCTGTCCATCTCATTAAATTGTCATTTCGTATTGGTTACCTAGCCCAAAATTTTATTTTATATCAATCACCAATATCTGTCACCCATTACTATTTGTTTTTTTGTTGTGTGGGATGGAGGGTCTAGAGTCTTTCCAAAATCTTCAAATTCAACATATTCTTAACATTAGATATCCAAAACTCCCACAGTTTTAATAAAGTGAAAGGGAGGTTTAAAACCAACAAACCAATCAGATTAATTGAGATATAAATATAATTATAAGGTATATATTAAGTTAAACTAATAGTATAAATTAAATTCAAATTAGGCGAAAGGGAATTTCTTGTATATATATATATATATATATATATATCGTCGGGAAATCTGAATGGGAAATTTACTTTAGACTTAACAACTACAGACACAGAATAAAAAATACAGACTATGATAAGCTCATTCCAATAGAACAACACTTCCGATTGGAAGATCACGATTTTAATAGAGACGCCAAGTTTACGCTCATTGAAAGAATTCTAACAAACACTGACACCAAAACGGTAATAGAGAAGCACGAATACAGATGGATACAAACATTAAAAACCTTTCATCTATACGGCTTTAATCATAAAACAAGCCCTCTTTAACAGTGATAATAAAACTGTCTACACCTACGAGGGTGGCCGAGGTCACCAAAATAAACAAGCACTGACCACCACACATCAAACATCAAACAAGCCACTCCTGACCCAATTAAAAATCTAGAAGTCACACGCACATTACTGTGATACAGACACGCGCCCACACCCACACAGTATACGTAAACACACACATACATATACATGTATACACACACATACACACACACCCACACAGTATATGTAAACACACACATACATATACATGTATACACATACAGTCATATACATGTATACACATACAGTCATACACACAACGCCCATGAACCCCTCCCTCACATATATGAGCATCCAAAAAACAAACTACCTCATAGAGGTTTTTCACAACGAATGAACATGCTACTATCAAACACACTCGCCTACCCGGATTTTAACAGCATGTTAAACCCACTATAACACTTGAACATTTATAACTCTTCTATAATGCTCCCTTTCTAATAATGTATCAACAATTTCTTCAAATAATAAATTTTCTCCTGAAGATGACCGAAGGTCGAAACTAGTTGAGATTAAACAACAAACAAGAAATATTCCTGATTGTCTTAATAATAATTTTGTTCACACTATATATATATATATATATATATATAATCCAAAAGTCCAGAGAAGAAATCTTCCTTACGACACAAGAGTTTTTTTTTTGTTTTTTTTTTTATAAAGCTGTCGCAGTTTGAGAGGTCAATGTGTGTTCTTAATGTTAGAGTCACAGAGCAAATTTATGAGTAAAGAAATAATAAAAGACTGAGAGATTTTGCTTATAGTCTATTTCAGGGAGCTTAGACAAAATGTTTAACTCTCCCGACTCATCAGATGCGAATGATGAATTCTTTATTACTTTAAAGGCATTTGAAAAGAGATTTTTTTTCATATCACAGGACTATAAATAAAAAATAAAAAAATTAAAATTTAAAAAAAAATCTGTTTTCAAATGCCTTTAAAGTAATAAAGAATTCATCATTCGCATCTGATGAGCCGGAAGAGTTGGACACTTTGCCTAAGCCCTGAAATAGACTATAATGCAAGATCTCTAAGTCTTTTGTTATTTTTTACTTGTATATATAATATATATTATATATATATATATATATATATATATATATATATATATATATATATATATATCATCATCATCATCATGTCGTGCAGTTTGCACGGATATCCATGATGATCTCTCGCCAGCCTTCCCTATCATTCATTGACTCCGGCAGCTCCTCTGCGCTGCAGCCAGTATCCCTACATAGTTGGTCAATGTAGGTCCTGGCTGGGCGGCCCACATTAGCGCCCATGTGCTGGCTTCCACAGTAGTACGTCGCTTACGATCTCGTCCTTGTTTCTCCAGCAGTGACCTGCATGTCTAGTCCGTCTCACTCGTATGGTTTGTGAGATGGGGGGCAGGTGGCCATATAGTTGCTCTTTTGTGGGGTGCTGCTTCCACGACCTATCCAGGACCGTCCGTAGCATTCTCGTACAGCTCCCATCTAGCTTATTCTCAAGACGCTTCGTTAGGGTCCAAGTGGTACAGCCATACAGAAGTACCGACACTACCACAGCCTGGAAGAATCGCCTCTTTAGCTTGTTGGGGAGATCGGATTTCCATATGACTGATAGTTTGTTGGTGGCCAACCATGCCTTTCCTATTCGAGTGTTAACATCGTTTTCTGTGGATGAGATATTACTCCCTAGGTATGTGAATTTTTCTACTGACTTAAGAGGCTTACCGCTCATGAACTCAGTTTTATCAGCGTTATGAAATTAGTGATAGAAAAAGTACCTCTAGATCAAAGCTAAGGGCAACCAACCAGAAAGATAGACTGCAGAAATGGAAAAGACACTTCCAGAAACTTCTAGGAAACCCACCTAAAATCATGGAAAATAATACCCAAAAGATCATAGATAGACAACTAGACATAAAACTGGGGGACTTTACAACTGAAGAACTCAATGAAGTATTAAAGAAAATAAAAAGCAGAAAAGCAGCAGGCCTTGACGAAATACCCTCAGAGGTATGGAAGTTGGTGAAATTCAACGACATACTGCTTAGGCTATGCAATGCTGTGTATAGACAAAATAGGATAGATAGATGGACGAAAGGATGCATCCTCCCATTCCCAAAAAAGGGAGACCTAGGAATCGCCAAAAACTACAGAGGCATAACTCTTACTGCTATTGCAGCTAAGATATATAATGCCCTTCTTCTTAATCGCATCCGACCCGAAATAGAGAAAGTCCTAAGGAAAAATCAAAACGGATTTCGTAGAAACAGATCCACAACTTCTCAAATCCTGACTATACGACGAATCATAGAGGGGGTCCGAGCAAAAAACCTAGAGCAACGCTACTATTCGTAGATTTTTCTAAGGCATTTGACTCTATACACAGAGGGAAAATGGAACAAATACTACTAGCATATGGTCTCCCCAAAGAAACTGTTGCCGCCATAATGATGCTCTACAAAGACACTAAAGCAATGGTACGCTCACCTGATGGCGACACAGATTTCTTTGACATCACCGCTGGGGTTCTGCAGGGAGATACGTTAGCACCATATATATTTATAATATGCCTAGACTACATACTCAGAACATCATTAGATACCCTAAAAGAAAAAGGTCTCACACTAAGGAAAGCAAGAAGCAGGCGATACCCCGCACAAACAGTCACAGATGTGGACTATGCTGATGACCTCGCGCTCCTTGCCGATACGCCGACACAGGCTGAGACACTACTACACAGCCTGGAGAAGGCAGCAAAGAACGTCGGCCTCTATGTGAACGCTGATAAAACTGAGTATATATATATATATATATATATATATATATATATATATATATGAATATTTGATGGCTTTAATTTAAATTCACTAAATATTCTAATAAGATTATTACGGTAATTGAATATAGATCAGTACAGAGGATAATTCCATTAGAAACACTATTAAAAATTTTGGTAATAATAACAAAAAAGAAAGAACTTGTCAACTGGTGGATTTTTGCAGTTCCAGCAGATCACAGGTTGAAGCTAAAGGAAAATGAATAAATGGACAAATACCTGGACCTTGCCAGAGAACTGAAAAAGGTATGGAATGTGAAAGTCAAAGTGATACCAATTGTAGTTGGTGTACTTGGAACGTCCAAAGGGATTGGAAAGGGGATTGGAAAATCTTAGGACATCAGAGGAAAGATTGAGACCATCCAGAATACTGCCCTGCTGCAATCTGCCGGAATACTCAGAAGAGTCCTGGAGACCTGAGGAGACTTGCTGTCACTCAGATTCCAGTGAAAGACCATCAGCTAATGCTGATGTGAAAACTCAAAAAGAAGAAATAATAATAATAATAATAATAATAATAATAATAATAATAATAATAATAATAATATATGGACCTTGCCAGAGAACTGAAAAAGTTATGGAAAATGAAAGTGAAAGTGATACCAATTGTGGTTGGTGCACTTGGAACGGTACCTAAAGGATTGGAAAAGGGTTTGGAAAGTTTGGATATCAAAGGAAGGATTGAAACCATTCAGAACACTGCACTGCTGCAATCTGCCAGAATACTCAGAAGAGTCCTGCATACCTGAGGAGACTTGCTATCACTCAGACTCCAGTGAAAGACCATCAGCTAACACTGATGTGAAAACTCAAAATAATAATAATAATAATAATAATAATAATAATAATAATAATGGAAAAACCTATTCGGGAATGTCTATGAGTTTGTTATGGCGGCGTAATCAAGAACGTCAATCATTGTGAGAATTGAGTAAGTAGGCAACTAAACACTTTTGAAAACTACGCTCATAACCGTATTATATATATAGTGTTTGGTAATAAATAATAAACCACTTTGGCTATGTAATGTTCCCCTAGAAAAAATAATCATGGCGTCTTTGTTTAAACATAAAATAAGACAAACAAATATGATGGGCATTACTGGAGAAGCAAAGACGAACTCATAACTGACGTTCTCCCGCGGAAACTTGTAAATGGGCGTGCCAGTATGGACCGTCCAGCGAGGACCAACATTGATCAGCTCTGTGAATATTCTAAATGCTGCACAGAGTACCTTCCGGGGATCGCCCGATAGAAATGTTTGGCGGGAGATTGCCATGGATATCTGTGCTACCAACACGACCCGATGATTATATATATATATATATATATATATATATATTATATATATATATATATATAGTATTGAAATAGATAGATAGGTATTGAGATTGATGCAAATATAGCTTCTGTTTACATAAACAAAATAGAATCATTTCCGCTTAGAAATGTAGCGATTAAATAGTCTCCTATATTTGACAGCTGCTTGTGGCCGCATGGGTAAGACTTTTAATAGCTGTTAAACGGTATAACCACACTGATTGATACCTCGAAACAGTGGATTACTTTATATATAATATATATATATATATATATACATTTACATTATATATACTAGCAAATATCTGCACCCTCCGGGTGCAAGTATTTAAGTTTTAATATAATAAAATATCATGTTAAATTAGAAAGGCTAATGAAACTGAATGAGAATGCAGATAAAAAATTTCGAACAGAGGTGGGTACAATCGAAAAATAGAACAACTTTGAAACTAACTCTTCCATTTTCAATTACTCCCGCCTTTCATTAGTAAATTTTCCTAATTTAACTATTTAGTTAAAATAGGAAGTAAAGAATAAGATGACAGTTATTTCTTCTTGTTGATGGATTTCTTTTAAGATTTATCCCCGAGATTTTTGCTCATATTTGATAAGATAATACCAAACAATTAGAAATCAATAATACTAAGCATATATTTATTAAAATCAAATTTTTAAGATCAATATGCAAATTAGCCTTCCCATTCACACTGTAAACCGCTATTTTGTTGTATATATAAATACAATTACATGTTATTAGCATGTAGATATGGTCAACAGTGGCTTCGGCTTCTGGACCATTGATATAATTAACGGCGTCGATCCCAGGGGGCCATCCCCCCAGGCAACACCTGCCCCCTCGATTTAAAGGGGCAGGGCTGGGTTTATTGCCCAGCGCCTGAGGCGCCTCCTTGAGGGGAAATGCCGACGGGATCGACGCAATTTTTTCACCTGCCACTCCATGAGCTTCGGTTTGTGGGTGGTCCCACGTTAATAGGGACTTTGTGCCTGACCCGTACAAGTGGGGTACGCGGTAAATATCATGTAGATATGGTCAACAGTCTTAATGATGTAAAACAATTTTATTAATAATTGAGGTTTAAATGTAAATAACAAAGGGAATTGTGACTTGTATAGTAATATAGTTTCGGTTACAGACAGACAAACCCACAATCTCCATTATAATAAGATATATATATATATATATATATATATATATATATAATGCAATGCCATTTCTAACTCTACGTGTGTCAGTTTGTAACTGTTCATGTCGGCACGAGATGAGTCAAACAGTCCATTCCTATTTTTATTCCGAGATCTCCGCAATACTCCGAACGTTGCAAGACATGATGGAAAAGAGAATCCGGTTACAGAGCGGACAAGCTGCCCATCTCTGCAACTCTATGTCCAGATCAATAATCGATAATCAATAAAAATAACAAGAAAGAACAATCTGTCTGTAGGTGGCGAGTTTAGGCGTTTGAGAAGTAGAAGATCGGCACAAAAATGTCGGTCAGTTGCATATATATATATATATATATATATATATATATATATAATATATATATATATGTGTGTGTGTGTGTGTATACATATATATATATATATATATATATATATATATATATACATATATATATATATATATATATAATATATATACATAGTATGTTTCTCGTAAGAGTTGGACATTTGAATCACTTGTTTAGCGAGCATCTTCTATCTAATTAAATAGAGTTTAAAAAGAAACAATGAAAACGGTTAAAAGCAGAATATTTCCCTGATGGGTAGTCAGAGTGCTCACGGTAGCTGGGGGCCTGCAGGAAGAATCAGACAGGTAGGATGAGTGGACGAAGTTGCAAGGGAAGTTCTGGGCCACGATTGCCATGTTTTTTTATACGCGTAACCTGTTAAGTTTCTTTTTTCTCCATCTTGTCGACATCTTTACAATTCACAACCTCTCTGCGACATTTAACACTCTAAGGACTTATGAGAATATACAGATACATACGAAGGTCTTGAGATAGATACTATGATAGATTGATAAATACGAGGGTACTGAGATAGATAGATACGAATATATAGAGATAGGTAGATATATACATATATAAATACATCGCTTGTGTATCTACTTCTCATACTGTCGTGTAGTAGTCACTATAAGTGGAATGGGAACCTACTTCTGAACAAAACGAAAAAATCTAAGAGGGTCCGTTTGGTGTAGGGGTAAGATGCTCGCCTGTCAGCTTGACAGTCGGGTTTCGAATCACGCACAAGGCGGTCTTTCTATCTATAGCTCTGCGGATGAGGCCTAATAGGCCGAAATGTACATACAGAGATTGATTTTTCTCGATTTGTTTAGCCTTACATTTAATAGGTTTGCCCGCCTAATTGATTAATTAATTAATTATTAATTAATTGACTTTCAAAATTAGGTACGACTTCAATTAAGCACATATTCTCCCAAAAATACATACATACATACATAAGATATGTATAACGTTGTAGTTCCCATATGTTTGTTTGTTCACTCGAAGGGTTTTGGAAATAGACCCCCATAACCATTTATATCCCGAAACTAAATTATCCAGGATACTTGGATAAGTATATTTAATTTTGACCAAAGGGGTGCCTGGGGACGCATAACCCCAACTGAATTTTACCCCTTCGATTTAAATGAAATTTGCACCATAGGTAAATTTCAAAAATTGATGTTTATTCACATAATATCTGAAATTTCAATGATATCAAGACACCCCTAATAGTGGTTAAACACTCCTATATTGAAAATACCCGTATATATAGAACATTTACGGTTTCTATGACTAGGTTTTTTTGGGATAGATCCCATAACCATATATACTCTAAATATATATTTCGTAGGAAATGGACTCGTCAACGCGAGTTCAATTCCTGGACGAAGCCGTTGGCATTTCACATGGCGCTAATACCTTTGGGAAAGGTATGAATCCAATTCTCCCTCCAGCTATGGATAAATATCAGGGCAGACTGGACTCTTTAACCATGGCTAGGTAACCAGTCTAGGAGAAGGAAAACTCTGAATTCAAACCTGTTAAACTCCGCTTAAGAAATTGACCTTGTGTTACATCCTGCTCGTGCGGAGGGGTTGGTAAATATATATATACTCTAAATATAAATCCATTCTTGGGTAGGCAACCCGTCTAGGAGAATGAAATCTCTGGATTCGAACCACTTAAAAATTGCCATTGTGTCACATCCTGCTCGTTCTGGGGTGGCTGGGTAAATACATATATTTGTGCGCTTTTAAAATACCAAATGCCGTTAAAGCATAAAAATCTTTTAATCTTTTCTATAGAAATCTGTATCGGAAGAAGCAGTTTCTTTTTTGTTGAAAAGTTGCGAATAATTAAGTTTATATTCCTATAGTTAAGAAATAAAAATAAAATAAAAAATGGGAACCTGTTTTTTTTATCTTTATTTTCTATAATTGTGTAACTATATAATATATAAATGCCAGGAGCAGTATTATTTTTGCATTTTACATGGCATTAATACTCTTGAGAAAGGCATGAATGCAAGTATTCTCCCTCCAGCTAGGACCTGATTATGTATATATATATATATATATATATATGTAAACAACTTTTAGCTATTTTCAGCCGACAGTATATTTGGGAGAATATAATTTTAGTCAGACCTAATTTTTTTGAAAGTTAATTCATTATGGTTAAATCCCGCCTAATTAACCATAAATGAATTAACTTTATTAGGTCTGACTAAATTAAAAAGCACATATTCTCCCAAATATATATATATATATATAAGTATTGAAATAGATGGATACGAAGGTATTGAGATTGACGCAAATCTATTTTATAAGTATATATATATATATATATATGTAGGATGGAAAGGTTAGAAAATTAGCAAAAGGTGTTTTTTTTTCTTTTTTTTTTTCTTTTTTTCCTTTGTTTTTCCAAGTAAGAAAGAGGAATTCAGAGGAATTACAAACCGTGAGGGTTGGTTCGAAAATACCTGGTCCCACCGTTCGAAAGGTTGAGGCTTGAGGTGTTGAAAAGAAGCAGTTGGTGGAATTGTTTCTCTACACAAAGGATGGGTTGGATGTGGGAAATATATAGGGACTCAAGGATTTTCAATTGAAGATCACTGCTAGAACCGCGGAGGATAGAAAACATATATATATATATATATATATATATATATAGGGTCATCCACAGACACACACACACATATATATATATATATATATATATATATAATTTTAATATACCAAGCGTGTTGGTAAATCCTCGCGGTGAGAAAAAACCCAGCAAATAGTTTGATTGTAAAATATACTACCAAACATCAACCGGGGAGAAAAAAAAAAAGAAAAGACCAAGATAGTCGTACCAATAAAAAATAATCTATTGGTACAGTATTTGTCAAAAAAAAACAAACAATTTATATGTATATATATGTATATAAGATATAGATATATATATATATATTCATATAACCGCTAGGAGAATAGCTAATAAGTAAAAAGTGCTCAATACATAAGTAGAGCAAATAATAAAGATAAATCTAATGAATCAGACGAACCTATTAGTTTCGCTTAATGCTCTTCAGGGCTAAGATCTTAGCCCTGAAGAGCATTAAGCGAAACTAATAGTAGGTTCGTCTGACTCATTAGATTTATATATATATATATATATATATATATATATATATATATATATATATATAGGGCAAACAGGGCTTTTTAATATTGTCAATTGATCTAGGAAAGGAAAACTCTGAATTCGAACCTGTTAAACTCCGCATGAGAATTGACCTTTTGCCACACCCTGCTCGTGCTGAGAAGTTCGTAAATACATACCTTTTTCAAGAAACAGAGCTCTATGTAAAATAAACTGCCACGTCCAGAATTTGAACTCGGAACACCATATCTATTTTCTACGCGGGTACTGTAAGTAACATGATACCTGTCTACCAGACTAAATAAAGCTGTGTAAAAAATCACTACTTCTCTATAGACTATAATCTTAATTCGATGCTACAGGCGAACACCCACTGCATAAATAGCCTTTCAGAGTCGTGGATTTCGTCATAACGATTCGCACGGACATAATCTTTAATTCATCGAAGCCGCAACTTGAGCGGGAATATAAAAGCAAACGTAATCTATTAATACTTCTTTCGAATAAAAAAAAACTTAACCTTTGTAGCGGTATTATCTTCTAAATGTATCGAGTCTGCTTAAATATATAAGTATGGATTTTTAAGCAGCTCGAACGAATAAAAAAGTTTTTGTTCATTCTAAATCTACCACTTGGGCATCTACGCTCATAAGAAAAACTAGTAAACACGCATCCCACTTGCGAATCCGAAGAGCCTGTAAGATTCAAAGTGATATATACTTGAAGATAAAACTCCGACAAGGGTTGATAGACAAAACATTTAATATGGTACAGCACATGGATAAACAGGGTACATAATACATAGAGGTGTACATAAACATACATACAAAAGTAGAGATAATGACACATTCATGAATGGTAAAATACAAGATATTTAGGTATCAAAGAGATACCTAAATGTACATAAAAATATAGTAACGGATACATGACTAAAGGATAGTCATATATCGTAAACGAGACTTACTAGCAATGAGTGGCCAGTGTTAAGGACCGAAGCCCCAACGAGAAGGGGGTAGACAGAGTCTAACCCATAGTGGTGTCTCGTAAGTCGGCAGGCAAAAAGAGAAAGAGACGTTCAAACCAGCCGCTTAAATATCAAAGGCCCCTAGCGGGAACCAGCGAACTAAACGGGCAGACAACTCCCAGGCAAAGTAACGCCACGGGCCGAAGGGTTCGTCACGTTGACGATAGAATTGATCTTAAAACAAACTGAGAGAGATCGAATCGGTGAGAGATCGAATCAAATGTGATTTTTAAAAGGTTAGGTTTTGGTTTCTGCAATCCAATGACGTAAAAAACTTGCAGGTAGTAAAATAAAGAACAAACGAGGCTCGACTGGGAGGAAAAGATGATCCACTGAGAATTATGCAAAAGATTTAGAAATATGGCTTCTTCAAGCGAAAAACTAGAGATTGCACACGTAAAGACCTGGACATGGCTAAGAAAGGGAATCCTCAAGAGGGAAACGCGTGCTCAACCCCCCCCCCGACTTCGGTTGGGGGTCCAGTGAGCTTCGGCCTCTGGACCGGTGAGTTGCGTTAAATTAATAGCGTCGATTCCAGAGGGCCATCCATCCAGGCATTACCTGCCCCTTTGGGGGTAGGGCTGGCTTTATTGCCTGAGGCGCCCCCCTTGAGGGGGAATGCCGATGGGTTCGACGCATTTTTTGTTCTCTCCCACCCATTAGCTTCGACTTGTGGGTGGGCCCACGTTAAAACGGAGCCTTGTGCCCAGTCCATACATGTGGGGTATGAGACAAATAACCTCAAGAGGGAAACTGAATCTCTTATAATTGTAACCTAAAATAATGCCATAAGGGCCAATTATATCGATGCAAAAATAGATTAGACGTTACAGAATAGCAAGTGTACGATGTGTGAAGATAGAGACAAAACCTTTAATCACACTATAAAAGTAAGGACAAAAATGAAGTGTTGCTAGTCATGGACATCTCAGCCGCTAGGATTCCATCCCAAAGTATCACAGGTCGCCACCCACGGCCAACAGGTGGTCCCAATAGGGTAGAATTTGCTCCTATGTAGAGGTGCAGTTGGTGTATTCTACAGCCCAGTTGACAGGTTAGATTTATTTGTTATAGCAATGATGCAACTTATATACTTAGGAAATATACGGGAGGCTACCAATTTACAAATTCACAGGAAAAGATAAGTATATGGATGATATTAAGATATTTTCTATGCTTATAATTAAAAAGGGGGAATAAAGCAACAGAAGGAATAGAACTACAATCAGTACAGTATCAAAACAGTTGGAGAAAAAGAAAATTACAAGTACCTGGGAATATTAGAAGTGTACTCTATCAAACAATGATAAAAGAATAAGTAATAAAAGTATATATATATATATTAATGTGGAGGCTGGAAGGAGGAGAATTGATGAGTTAGGTGTTATAGGCATTTTAAAATGTGTGTACTGCATTGGAAATTAATTTTGTTTAAGGATGTTTTGTATTGTTTTATGTATAGAGCTTCTAGTATACAGATTTAAATGTCCCCTAGGAGATTGCAGTCTCCCAGAAAATGAAAATACATACATTGGATTCACCTCAACCACATTATCACGTCGTCTAACCCTCCATTTAACACATAATAGCTCCATTTCACAATACCTAAAATTACATTCATGCCCCCACTCTAATTACCAAAATATTCTAACGGAAAATACACACATTCTGCACAAAGAAAAAATAAACAAAAACTCCAAATACTAGAAGCTTTATACATAAAACAATACAAACCACCCTTAAACAAAATTAATTTCCAATGCAGTACACACATTTTAAAATGCCTATAACACCTTTCTCATATATATATATATATATATATATATATATGGTAGAAATGTGAGGAGGTTAATCCGACAGTATGTGGAGAAAAGTAGACAAACACGGGAAATTATGGAAACTTGATGTTTATTGACGACGATGCAACGTTTCGGTCTCTTATTAGACCATCTTCAGGACTTGGATATAGTTCTTACTCCAATGATGGACATTCTCAAAATTATGAAAACGGAAGGTCGTCAGTAGGGGGAGGTGTTGTTGGGGGTGGTTAGTGGATTTTTTTTCTCTCTAGAATGGGGAGTGACAGAATGGTGGATGGTGGTATATATATATATATATATAGAGAGAGTTTTTGATTTTTACTGATTAAATGATATAATTCAATGAATAAAAATCAATCAGCTTTTGAATCTTTTCACAGTTTTAAAAAAATATTCTTAGAATAAACGAATAATTTTCTTTTGACTTGATATGCGAAATTTCACACCTATAAATAAGGACACGTGTTTAATTCTTAGCTTCTTTATATTGTTATATTTGTAGGATAAAATATAGATGAAATGAATTTTTTTTAATACTTTAACCAAGCAAGCAATTAGAAATGAATTGAAATTTTTATTATATGTAGAAAAAAAGCTTTTAGAAAAATGAAATTATGCTTCAAAACACAAGTTCAAGGTTACATATTTTTAAATAACATTTTAAATGTAAACAAAACAAAGCAAACATAAAAAGCAACAACAATTCCTGAAATAAACACTGTTATGCCCGAATTCCTTCTCCTGACCAGAATGCGCATGTGGGGTTTGGAGACTGCTTGTAAATTTCCTATTCCCTTGTTATTTCTTCCATGAATTGATGACAGATGAATTCATTGAATGGAGTCAGCTCAACCAACCCATGGTGAATGCCGTCACAGAAGCAGAAACATGAATATGAATATATTGTACAGGGTGTGGTAGAAAATGTCACCTGTTTTGTGCAAGTGGCAATCGTAGCTTCATCTAGTGTGACGAATTTATTAGATATGTTATTTTTAATTTGATTAGGAATTTTCTAAATTATTTTCCTTTTTGCACACAGTTATGATATCAAGTATTCCTGGTTTGTTTGGTTTGGTTTGGTTTGGTTTACGGCATATCGACCTCAGTGGGTCATTTAATGCCGATAAAGTTTTGAAATACATCAATTCTTAATGGATAATACAATTTTTTATAAATACATTTTTCTATTTAACCCATAGATGGGACCCTAACAGGTACTACCACTCCGGGTCAGAGTGGACCAGGGAGCAATGGTGATGAAGGGTTGCTCCACATTCCCCAAACCTCCAAAACTGGAACCTCACCATCAGATAGAGTTTAACGTCATTCCCAGACATGTAGATCCGCAGCCACCGCATTCTAGCACCCATTCTAGCCCAAGATAGGACCAAAGTGGAGTATTGCATGTCATGAATTGCTCATCCACCTGGGCTCTATCCTTAAGCATCACGGGTCGCCACCCACGGCCAACAGGTGGCCCCATAGGGGGAGTCTTACCCCTCTGCAGAGGTGCAGTCGGTGCATTCTAACGCCCCAGCCGACAGGGCGGTCAAGTATTCCTATCAAATAAAAATAATTTACATACATTTATTTCCTAATTTTTTTTGTTTTGCATATGGTTCTATCAGATACTATAATTTTTAAACAGCTCTATTTGACGCATAGATGGAACCTTAACAGGTCATAGTGGACCTGGGAGTAATGGCAATGACAATTCCTGCTGAGATGGATCGCCACACCTACCTTCAGCTCCTACAGGCTTTACCACACAGATCTGATTGCCCAAGCTGTGGACCGGCGAAGACCAGTATCATACCCGGAACTTTGTATTTCTTTGGTGAATGTTCTAAACCAGCCTAACTAACAACAATATAATAATATAATTTGTAAATCTTATTATAATGGAGATTGTGTGTTTTTCTGTCTGTAACCGAAACTATATTCCTACCCAAGTCACAATTCTCTTAGTTATTGACATCACATTCTCAATGATTTTATTTTTTATTTAACCTCAATTATTAATAAAATTGTCTTACATTATTAATACTGTTAACTATGTCTACATACTGACAACATGCAATTATATTTATATATACAACAAAATAGCGGTTTACAGTGTAAACGGGAAGGCTAATTTGCATATTAATATTAAAAAATCGAATTTAATAAATATGTGCTTAGTATTATTGATTTCTAACTGTTTGGTTTTATTTTAATGAATATAAGTAAAAATCTCTTCAATGAATCTTAAATGAAATCCATTAACAAGATAAAATAACTGTCATTTTATTCTTTACTTCCTCTTATAACTAAATACTTAAATTAGAAAAAATAATAATGAAAGACGAGAGTGATGGAAGAGTAAGTTTCAGTTGTTCCATTTTTTATTATACTCCCTCTGTTTCAAATCTTTTTATCTGTATTCTTATTTAGTTTCATTAGCCTTTCTAATTTAATACAATATTATATTACATTAAAACTTAAATACTTGCACCCGGAGGGTGCATATATTTGCTAGTAATAATAATGATAATAATCCTTATAACTTCAAGTAACTATTCTTTATATAAATAATTTCCATCAAATAAGAATGATTTTTAAACAGATCTATTTGACTCATAGATAATTATTTCTGGAAAAAATGCAATTATTTCGAGAGAAAATGCAATGATATATTTTGAGAATTAAATTGATTTTTTTTAAATTTCAATATTGAATTCTAAATGTATTTTTTAATTTTTTTTTATTTACAACGTAATTTACACGTCAAGTGCTGACAATTCGTTTTTCAAATCGTATTGTGATGGAGCCTTGCCAATCAATGTCTCGAATCAAAATCGACTACTCCCCGGCGTTCCAATCATAAAATTTGAAAGCGACTTCAATGGCCGCCTTCACTTCGCCCGTTACTCAGAAATTATCCGCATTGGCGGAGTGTTGGCGGGGTAGCGTGGTGGAGGCGGCGCCGAACAGAAGAAGAAATGAATCGCTGTTTCGTCAGCAAACTCTGTTGGAAAAGATTTAGGAGAGGACACGTTCATCTCTGGGAAATGTTTTATTCATTCGATAAAGCCATCAGAATAGACATTGCAAGAAAAGAAATGCCGAGGAGTCTGGAAAGTAGTGGGGTGGGGCGTGACCGGAGAAAGAAATTGGGTGGGGCTTAAAGTTGAATGACCTTCGTGTCCTGGGGGCAAGCGAGCAGCAAATTGAGCGTTAGATACGAGTGGATTGCGAAAATAACAAAAACAAACAAACATTGTTGAATATACTGAATAAAATCTGATTGCTCAAAAGAATACCCAGCTATAAACAGGGGTGAGGGAGGGCGAGTTCTTATATATATATATATATATATATATATATATATACGTTATTCATTATAGTGTACAATACATTTAAGGTGTGATTGTTACCATTGGTTTCAAAACAGTATGTTAGCCACTTATTGTCGGACGACGCACCCGATAAGGGGATAACATTGAGACTAATGGTAACAATCACACCATAAATGTATTGTACACTGTAATGAATGAATAAATAAATAAATAAATAAACACAGCTCTTACACCCGAGCGCTTTATATTCAATTCTCGATACTAGAAAAAACTACCTATATATATATATATAAATCTAATGAGTCAGACGAACCTACTATCAGTTTCGCTTAATGCTCTTCAGGGAGTCAGATCTTAGCCCCGAAGATCATTAAGGGAAACTAATAGTAGGTTCGTCTGACTCATTAGATTTAGCTTTATTATTTGCTCTAGTTAGGTATTGAGCACTTTTTACTTATTAGCTTATTCTCCTAGCGGTTATATGAATATATATATATATATATATATATATATATATATATATATATATATATATATATATATACATATAAATTGTTTTTTCTTTTGGCCAAATACTGTACCAATAGATTACTTTTTGTTGGTGCGACTATCTTGGTCTTTTCTTTTTTCCAAAATTTTTTTTCTCCCCGGTTGATGTTTGGTAGTATATTTTTACAATCAAACTATTTGCTGGTTTTTTTCTCACCGAGAGGATTTACCAACACGCTTGGTATACTAAATTATATATATATATATATATATATATATATATATATATATGTTGAAAGGATAAATAAATAAAGAAAGAAAATGTTGAATTGATTCAATTTGAATTACCAACACGTGTTTCAGCCAGCAGTTGTTTATGTAAACATGTATTCTATTTATTATTATTATTTTAAATATAAAATAAAATAATAATAAAGAAAATTATCATGAAATATTTAAACATACAATGTATAACGGCCTTCATCAGGGTAATATGTTTGATATTTGAAGTTAAATCAGTCAAAATACAGAGAATTTTGCTGTTCGAAAAAATAAATTTTTAAAAATTATTTGAGAACGCTTTTCAGCTGAAAAATAGAGATAGAGAGATGTTTGGTGACGGACCATCAAGTCGTGTCGAAAGGAAGGATCTCTATGACTCTTCCACGACCCTGTCCATCGTTCTTGGAAGATCCCCTGCAGAGCATCCAGTGTTTGTGCAGAGCTGATCGATATAGATTTTTGTTGGCTGACCCACACTGGTGTGTCTGTGTGTAGGTGCCCATATGACTGTTGAATTTTGTGTAAAGTATTCAACTCTGTTACAAGATGAATGCAAGACTAAAACTAGAGTTTGGTAGGTGGCTTATATGGAGCTTTGGATTGTTCCATTATGAACTCAGGCAAGTTCATTTCCTGAGTTCTGATTGGCTGTTGGATTTCAGGGTGAGTAAGAACATGGATAAGTACCCACTCTTCAGCCATCACTTTGCATTATGCCAGCAGCATGCAAGGACTGTATTTAAGTTACAGCTTGCCTGGTGTTTTTGTCTACTAACTCGACGGTAGTTAGAACCCCACTGTGACGGTGAGTATCATATTGTTTCTATATCTGGAGGATAATTCTACAGTCACGTATGAACCTGTCCTTGCTTCCTCAACAGTGTCCAGCGTGTCTTGTTAGTCTTATCTGAATGGTTTGTGTGATAGGAGGCAAGTGGCCATATAGTTGCTCTCTTGTGGGATGCTACTTCCAGGATTTATTTAAGACAGCACGCATTATCTTTATAGTTTTTATCTAGCTTTTACTCTAAATGCTTAGTTAGAGTCCAAGTTGTGAAACCGTACAGTAGCACTGATACGGTTACAGCTTGAAATAATTTTTGCTTTATCTTCTTTGGTTTGTTTTGTTTTACGGCATATCAACCTCAGTGGGTCATTTAATGCCGATAAAGTTTTGAAATAAATCAATTCTTAATGGAATAATACAATTTTCTTTTATAAATACATTTTTCTATTTAGCCCCTAACAGGTACTACCACTCCGGTCAGAGTGTACCAGGGAGCAATGGTAATGAAGGGGTGCTCCACATTCCCCAAACCTCCAAAACTGGAACCTCACCATCAGATAGAGTTTAACGTCATTCCCAGGACATGTAGACCCTCAGCCACCGCCTTCTAGCACCCATATGATAAAAAGGGGTTAGGGCTTGCCATAAAGGCAATATGGTTGGGAAAATCATATAGGTGCTAGGGCTTGACGTGACAGCCGATTGATCGGAGGGGGCCTCTCGACCGCCCGTCTAGCCCAAGATAGGGCCAAAGTGGAGTATTGCAAGTCATGAACTGCTCATCCACCTAAGCTCTATCCTTAAGCATCACGGGTCGCCACCGACGGCCAACAGGTGGCCCCATTAGGGGAGTCTTACCCCTCTGCAGGAGGTGCAGTCGGTGCATTCTAACACCCCAGCCGACAGGGCGATTAAAAATCTGAGGGTGCCTGGTCAGGACTCTGGGTGGGTGCAGAAATGAGGTATGGTCGTCCAGCTACCGCTGTTATTGCTTCTCTGGCCTTTAAGCCGCTGTAAGACTTTACATTGTCATGTTGGAAAAGCACATCACTCTTCGAAATGTTTACATCGAGTGCAGCCTGTCCATAAATATTCAATAACCGATCGTAAATGGTTGCGGCACATTTTCTTGGCTTTTCTAAGAGGATCCAAAAGACACGGCCATTTTAGATTATGTGAAGGGGAAGAGAAAGGAACTGTACAAAATTGTCTTCTGGGTTCTTTTTACAAAGTTTTGAGTTTAAAATAAATCCTGAGTGATATTTTTCAAAATTAAATTACAATTTGACCAAACCTCGTACTTATCCTCACCCCACACAGACAAGAGCAAAATATAATGTGTATGGTGAGATTGTGATAGATAGATAGTTAGATATTATGTGACTGAGATAGAAAGATAGACATTATGAAACTAAGATATCTACGTTGAGAGATGGATGATAGTGAGGCTGATATATATATATATATATATATATATATATATATATATATATATATATATATATATATATACATATATTCTCTATTATCTATTTATCTCTCAACACATCCATATATATATATATATATATATATATATATATTATATTATATATATATATATATAGGGATATGTTGTGAGATAGATATCTATCTCAACATAGACTGATATTATATATATATATATATATATATATATATATATATTCAAATAGTGAGGCTGATATATATATATATATATATATATATATATATATATATAGAAGAGAGAGAGTGTGTGTGTGTGTGAGAGAGAGAGAGAGAGAGAGAGAGTGAGAATTAGATAGATAATGATGAGTCTGAGATATAAGATAGATAGATAGATGATGAGTCTGAGATAAATAATGATTAGTTACAGATAGATAGATATGATGAGACTAAGAAGATAGATAGATAGATAGATCGTCAACATAGAGTTTAAAACATAATGTATGTTCCTTTTTAATTGAATACAAAAATATCAAATTCATTAATTGGGTGCTGTTTTTTTATTATTCTCTAATTTAGCATTATTCTGGTATTCTGGTATTATTCTCTTATTACTCTATTCTCGTAATATTCTCCTATTTTACTCTATTCTCGACTCTTTCTCGAAATATTCTCTTATATTACTCTATCTATTCTCTTATTATTACTATTCTCGTAATATTCTCTTATTATTACTCTTTCTCGAAATATTCTCTTATATTCTCTATTTTATTATCTATATACTCTATTCTCGTAATATTCTCTTACCTTAGTATTATTTTCCTATTATTACTCTATCCTCGTAATATTCTCTTATTATTACTCTATTCTCGTAATATTCTCTTATTATTACTCTATTCTCGTATATATCTTATTATTACTCTATAATATTCTCTTCTATTCTCTTATTATTATCTCTCTTATTATTACTCTATTCGTAATATTCTCTTACCGTATTACTCTAGTCTCTCTCGTAATATTCTCTCTTATATTACTCTATTCTCGTATATTCTTTATTATTACTATTCTCGTAATATTCTCTTATTATTACTCTATTCTCGAAATATTCTCTTATTATTACTCTATTCTCGTAATATTCTCTTATTATTACTCTATTCTCGCTATCCTCGTAATATTCTCTTATTATTACTCTATTCTCGTATATTCTCTTATTATTACTCTATTCTCGTAATATTCTCTTAAGTATTATTCTCTTATTATTACTCTATTCTCGTAATATTCTCTTATTATTACTCTATTCTCGAAATATCTTTTATTATTACTCTATTCTCGTAATATTATTATTATTACTCTATCTCTCGTAATATTCTCTCATTACTTTCTTATTCTTTCGTTATTTCTCTTATTCTTTTATAATTTCTGTTTCATACATAATTCTTTTTCACATATTCTCTTATTCTCCTTACAATGTTACACAATCCTTTAGCCCCCATGTCTAGACACACCCTGCTTGCAAAGAAATAAATAAGGTCAGAGAAGTACAAAATAATTGGTGTTTAAGAGTTATCCCCCTTGAAAAATATACTGATCGGTCAAAGACAAATACTCTTATTATTAATTTGTAGGTTTTACTGAGAATGGCACAGTTTTCTAATCCTCGTATTATTATTGTAATCATTTTCCTGCCTTGCGTTAACAAGGCCTCGCTACGATGTGCTATTCTTTGTAAGATAGATTCTATGTCTGCAAAATATTTGGTATGAATTTTTGCTACTTGATTTTTTTATTTTTTACTTTTTTTTTATTTCTATCTCTATTTTATTCTATTTTTTGTGGAGATATATGTTTTTGTGAGGTCGAGGGTGGGTGAGGTCATTTTTGGCAATGTTTTGGCGATATGTCAAAAGAAATTATTTTCAGTCTCCGGGTCTTGCTTTTAATGTTTCGAAGCATGCCACATCTATCAAGAAGGCTTTTTCTCATTTGAGATACCATTACCCCATTTCGTGTAGCCAACCAATTTTTTTTTATTACCCTCGCAATATTACCTTACCAGAGTTGAAAAGCAAAAAAAAAAAACAAAAAAAAAAAAAAACGAAAAAAAACAAACAATCAACAAAGAATAGAAAAGTAAATATAACTTACGTATGTCATCAGTCAGGAAACACACACACACACACACACACACACACACACACGTAGATGGATAAAATGAAAAAAACAAAAAAATAAAAATAACACTCTGATGAAGTCCGTCAAAATCTCTCTGTGTACGGAACATTTTATACATTTTTCCATCATCATCATTTCAACTCCATCTGATTATTTTAATAATAATAATAACGTAAACCCGTATACATTTTGATAAACAGACCGAAACACATGTGTAGTGATATCGAAAATATATCGACATTTCTTTTCTTTACTCATTTTTTCCTCATATTGTCGGATTCATTCCCATTCTCATATATATATATATATATATATATATATATATATATATATATAATCGGCCTATTCTGTCAGTAATGCTCACATTAATTCCTGACCACCGACAATACCTTTCTTC
>CM042163.1:29564152-29571652 GCA_023376005.1 Doryteuthis pealeii
CATTTTCATTTCAATCAATCAATCAATCAAAACCACACAACTTGCGAACTGATAGATTTTGCTATCCATGTATATCGAATGACCCTGGTGTTATCAACGCTGTGATACAGTGGTTGGCCGATCCCTATTATTCTCTTAGAAAACACTGGCGACAATAAAGAAAAAAGTTATAAAAGATATCGTAAACCAAAACAAAAACTCTTTGTGTATTTGATGAAAAGTAGAATACGCAATTTTCCGCCTTTGAAATATTTCTTAATTGACTTCCCAGTAGAAAACTGTTCCAACATTACGATGACGGCCGTTTGTACAACTCCAGATAAATGGCGTTTATTAAATAAGCACAATAGACAATGTAAAGACATTTGCGTTGTTGTTGTTGTTGTTGTTGTTGTTGTTGTTGTTGTTGATGATGATGATGATGATGATGATGATTCTGTTTTGTTTTGTTTGTTTGTTTTTTAAATTTTAATCGATTATCTTTTCTTTTCTTCTTTTTTCTTTTTTTTTTTTTTTTTTGGCGCGTAAACGAATCTTACAGTCCACGACACCATTGAGGCCGTTTATTTAATACAATGCTTTGATGTTATTGAACGATAAATATAGTTTTGACGAGGGAGAATGAAGAGAAAATATTTTATATACAAAAGAAAGATTTCAACGAGATATTTTCAACAATATAATGGGTTTAAACTAGCAGTAAAATCTTAAGGAGTAAAACCAAAAATAGACCTCAATGATGTCGTGGACTGTTAAAACCATATAATGGTGTATAAATTATTAATATTAGGTTGTGGTTTTGGTTGTTGTTCTTTTACGCCATTTCAACTCTTTTCGGGTCATTTATTGCCAGAAATTACTTAGAGCTCTTACAGTACAGGCCCGCAATATATTTTCCCCTTAATTGGCGTAAAATTTTTCCAGGAGAACAGAAAGGATGCCGCAGAGGAAAAAGAGGAACACATGACTTACTTTATATAGATCAACACATCCTTAAGGAAGTTAAAAATAGGTGCAAAAATATTGCAATGGAATGGATCGACTACAGGAAGGCCTATGACATGGTCATATATACCTTGATTATAGAATGTTTAAAAATGTATAAAATATGCAACACCATCGTAAATTTCCTCAAAACTGGAGAGTCCAATTAAGAACAGGAGGGCAATCCCTGGCAGAAGTAAAAATCCAAAGAGGTATTTTCCAGGGAGACTCGCTATCACCACTACTATTTACTATAACAATTACATTCAATTAAATTAAAAATTGATAGTTTGGACCCACTTGAAGTTTTAAGTCACTGACAGGGTATATTTCAAAACATCTTTATGTATCTGTTGGGTGGCAAGAGGTTTAATATTTTAGGTTAAAAAGGTAGCTGGTTATTCTTGGTGTATATTTCTAGGGTTTGCTTTTAACCTCACTTTATTTGGTGGTCGCACTGAAAAGGAAGGAATTCAAGGAAAGAAAAAGGAAGAGACAAAGACAAAAGGTGGTTTTAGGATTTAGACTTTATTCACGGGTCATAGCCATCACGTGTCAAGGAAATATCTTCCTGCCCATTAGTAGTGTATTATCGTAGTTAAGGCCTAAGTCAAAATGGCCGGGAGATTCTTTTTGGGGGTCAGAAGTGCGTCCTTTTTCCCGCACATGTTCGGAGGGTTCTTCCGGTGAAGGCTCATGGGAATTTATACTTAGAAAATGTACAGGGGGTTACAAATTCACTAACTCACAGGAAAAAAAAAGGCCTATGGCATGGTCCTACATACATGGATTATCGGATGTTTAAAAGGATCATAGAAGGGGTTCGAGCAAAGAATTTGGAGGCAACGCTACTATTCGTAGATTTCTCCAAAGCATTTGATTCTATACATAGACGGAAAATGGAACAAATACTACTGGCATATGGTCTCCCCGAAGAAACTACTGCCGCTATAATGATGCTCTACAAAGACACTAAGGCAATGGTACGCTCACCTGATGGCGATACGGATTTCTTTGACATCGTCGCAGGAGTCCTACAAGGAGACACATTAGCACCATATATATTTATAATATGCCTAGACTATGTACTTCGAACATCATTAGATACCATAAAAGAAAAAGGCTTAACACTAAGAAAGGCAAGAAGCAGGAGATATCCTGCACAAACAGTCACAGATGCAGACTATGCTGATGACCTCGCACTTTTTGCAGATACACCGGCTCAGGCTGAAACACTAGTGCATAGCCTGGAAGAGGCAGCAGGAGCATCGGCCTGCATGTGAACTCTGATAAAACGGAGTTCATGAGCTTCAAAAAGAAAGGAGACATCTCACATTAGACGGTAAGCACCTTAAGCCAGTGGAACAATTCACATACCTAGGGAGTAATATCTCATCCACAGATAGCGATGTTAATACACGAATAGGAAAGGCGTGGATGGCCACGAACAAATTATCTGTCATATGGAAATCTGATCTCACTGACAAGCTAAAGCGACATCTCTTCCAGGCCGTAGTCATATCAGTACTGCTGTATGGCTGCACTACCCGGACCCTAACGAGGCGCCTCGAGAATAAGCTAGACGGGAGCTGCACAAGAATGCTGCGAGCAGTATTGAACAAGTCGTGGAGACAGCACCCCACAAGGGAGCAGTTGTATGGTCACTTGCCCCCTATCTCACAGACCATCCGAGTGAGACGGACTAGGCATGCGGGGCACTGCTGGAGAAGCAAGGACGAACTCATAAGCGATGTTCTCCTGTGGAAGCCAACACATGGACATGCCAGTGTGGGCCGCCCTGCAAGGACCTACATTGACCAGCTATGTAAAGATGCTGGCTGCAGCGAGGAAGAACTCCCTGGGGCGATGAATGATAGGGAAGGTTGGCGAGAGATTGTCAAGGATATCCGTGCTGCCAGCGCGACATGATGATGATGAAGAATGTACAAAAGATCCAACAACATCGTAGATTTCATCAAAACTGGAGAGTCCAATTAAGAACAGGAGGGAAATCCCTGGAAGAAGTAAAAATCCAAAGAATTATTTTCTAAGGAGACTCGCTATCACCACTACTATTTACTATAACAATGATGCCATTCAATTATATACTTAGAAAATGTACAGGGGATTACACATTCACTAACTCACAGGAAAAAATAAACCACCTTATGTACATAAATGATACTAAAAAAAATTTGAAAAAAATGATGAAAAACTAGATTCCTTAGGACAAACCATTAGAATATACTCCAGTAAAGGACCATCAGCTAACGCTGGTGTGAAAACACACAAGTAGTGAAATAATAATAATAATAATAATAATAATAATAATAAGAAGAAGAAGAAGAAGAAGAAGAAGAAGAAGAAGAAAATGTACAGGGGGTTACAAATTCACTAACTCAAGAAAAAATAAGCCACCTTATGTATATGGATGATATAAACATTTTTGCAAAAATGTAAAAGAACTAGAAACCGTAGTACAAATCATTAGAAAATACAGCCAAGATATGGGAATGGAATTCGGAATTGAAAAATGTGACATGCAAGTGATAAAAAGGGCGAAAGAAAAATAATGGACGGAATACAACTACCAAATCAGGACACTATAAAAACACTTGGAGTAAAAGAAAGTTACAAATACTTAATGTAGAATAATCCTAATAGTTCCAATTACCGTCGAATTTGTAAGACAAGGCAGTAAGCAGTCGTAACTTAATACGAACCTGATTTGCTGCAAAGACCACTGCAAAATGGCAGGTTATTTATGAAGCCTCAGAACATCATAGAAACCAAGCAGCCAATCAGGACAATGAATGGAATCACCCATATGCATGAGTAGATTATTCTGAATTCCCATAAGTACCAGTTGTCTTGGCACTGGTTCAGTGGTTCTTGGCCAGTTGCTGTTATTCAAACCAATAGTAGACAGACTGACTGACTGACTTCAATACTTAGGAATTTTAGCAGCAGACACAATCAAGCAAACAGAGATGAAAGAAAAAGTTAAAAAAGAATACCTCTGGAGAATTAGAAAACTCCTAGGCACCAAGATATGCAGCAGAAATCTCATCAACGGAATAAATACCTGGGCCGTCCCCATTATAAGATACGCTGTGCCATTCTTAAAATGGACAAGAGAGGAAAGCAGACAGATTAACTAAAGGACTAGAAAATTAATGGCAATGCACAAGGCTTTACACCCATAGACGATAGAGATAGGCTATATGTATCACGAAGGGAAGGTGGAAGAGATATTGCCAACATAGAGGATTGAGTAAATGTAACAATCGAAGGACTCGAGAATACACAAAGAAGAGCAAATAAATATTACTTATGGTAGCTAATAACAGTAGATGTAATAGATGGACAAACAGAAAAACAACGAAAACAAGAAAAGAACATTGGGAAGAAAATCAATTATATGGATACTTCAAACTTCAAATTGGTGTGGTTGCACATGAAAAGGCCAGGTCTTGTTTAAGAACAGGAAACCTCAAGGGAAAAACTGAATCACTAATAATTGCTGCACAAAACAATGCCATAAGAACAAATTATATCAAAATAAAAATTAATAAGATACAACAGAACAGTAAATGCAGACTGTGTGGTGACAGAGATGAAACAATAAACCATGTATTAAACGAAAGTAGCAAATTAGCATAACAAGTATACAAAGCTAGGCACGACTGGGTTCGAAAGGAGATCCACTGGGAATTATGCAAAAAAAAACAAATTTTGACCATACAACAAAATGATATATTCATAAACAAAAATATGCTCTTGAGAATGAAACGCATAAAATTCTCTGGGACTTTGAGATAAAGACGGATCACCTTATCTCAGCCAGGATACCAGGCCTAAAAAAGAGAACTTCTCGATGGTAGACTTTGCATTCCAGCAGATCACAGGGTGAAAATGAAGGAAAACTAAAAGATAGACAAATACCTGGACCTTTTCAGAGAATTGAAAAAGCTGTGAAATATAAGGGTGAGAGTGAGACCAATTGTAGTTAGTGCACTAAGAACGGTTCCATAAAGCTTCGAAAAAAGACTGGAGGAACTGGAAATCAGAGGAAGAATTGAGACCATCCAGACAACAGCATTACGAAATCGGCTGGAATACTCAGAAGAGTCCTGGAGACCTCCTGCTGAGACTTGTTTTCATTCAGACTACAGTGAAAGAACATCAGCTAACGCTGGTGTGAAACTCGCAGAGAATTGAGAAAACTGTGGAGAGTCAAAGTGGTACCAATTGAAGATGGTGGAATTGGTACGGTACCCAAAAGTTAAAAAAAAAACAGACTAGAGGAGCTGGAAATCCAGACAACAGCACTTTGGAAATCATCTAGAATACTCAGAAAATCATGGTGACCTGTGGAGACTTGTTGTCACTCAAACTCCAGTGGAACACCACCAATTTACACTGGTGGGAAAAACTCACAAGAAGTGAAATAATAATATATATATAAAACGTTCAAATCCTGGACGTGGTAATTGCATTTCACTTAGCGCTAAAAACCTTGGGAAAGGTATGAATCCTACTCTCCCTCCAGCTATGGGTAAATAGTAGGGCAGACTGGGCTCTTTAACCTTGGTTAGGCAACCGGTCTAGGAGAAGGAAAACTCTGAATTCAAACCTGTTAAAATCCGCTTAAGAAATTGACCTTGTGTCGCATCCTGCTCGTACGGAGGGTTTGGTAAATATATATATATAAAACGGCTTATGCCATCAAGGGAAATTCTGTAACTTTTTTTCTTCGTGACACATTTATCTACAGTAAATGGATAAATGCAAAAGTAAAAAGGTAAAAGATCAAGGGTGACAGGTATACGTTATTAGATACTAGGTAAAAGCAATTACTACATACGGACAAACAGAAAATAAATTTAAAAAAGAAATAGAAAACTGAAACTGGAAGAAAAATAGCAATATTGCTATTGGAGATTGCACTTGAAAAGACCTGGACAAAGCTAAAAAAAGGGAAACCTCAAGAGACAAACCTCATCTCTTATAATAGTAACGCAAAATAATGTTATATCAAAGGGAAAATACATTAGACGCTAATAGTAAGTGTAGGATGTGTGGAGACACAGACAAAACGCTTAATCACATGAGTAAATGCAGGAAACTGGCACAAGGGTCGGCAGGACTGGTAGGTGATCCACTGGGAATTGTGCAAGAAATTGAATTCTATAGAATTTTGCAATACACACGTATCACCTAATTCTGTCCAAAAGATCAGACCTAGTGTTAATTAATAATTTAAAAAAATAACTTTCCATTTCGGGGATTTTACTGGACCAGCGGACCACAAAGTGAAAATGAAAGACATCGAAGAAAGAAAAATACTTGGACCTAGAACTGACAAAACCGTGGAACATCATATTAAAGGTGCTACCAATTGTAGTTGGTGCCCTTGGAATAGTCCGCAAGAGTTTGGAAAAGAGACTGTTAAATTGGAAATCAGAAGAAGAATCGAGACCATCCAAACAACAGCATTGTTGAGATCAGTGAGAATATTCAGAAGAATCCTGGAAACCTTAGAAGATACTGTTTAATGTCATACTCAGAAACATCCATTTTTGAGGGGGTCACACCCCTCTGCAATGGATACCGTCATTACATTCTAAGCCTCATCTATAGGGTATTATAAATAAATTTCGGCATTATTCAGTGTTATTTATTCACTCGGGATAGACGAACATATTTCTATTTGCTAAGGGAGATAACTTCTGTATTAAAAAAAAGTTATGTGTGTACATAGAGACGGACTTGAAAGATACATGAAGAAACTAATTCATTTTAGACGGGGGGAATGTCAAAAGTCTGCCATGCAGCAAAGAAAAGAGAATAATAACATATTTCGACGAAATGAAAGTTCGTTCTCTCAAAGGATAAAATGAAGGTAACAACAATGAAAGGAGTGAAAAAAATAATCGAGAGTAAACAGTAAAGAAAACATGTAAACAACATTATTTTTGTCATTTGAAAAATAGACGCGATTATGGCGGCCATACAACATACTAGAAATACGCATGCGTGAATGTGGAAAGAAACTCTCTGTCGACGCAGAAATAAAGAAAAATAATAAAATAGAATAAAATGAAATAAAAACTATTTTAATACAGAATACTTCTTTTTTTTTCTTTATTCAAATATAGAAAATGTCTTTCATTCCTATTTTTTTTTGTTGTTGTTATAATAAAACCAGTGGCACGGTATACGGTGGAAATACTGCGCGTGTGAAAGTCAAATATCACTCGTCATTGCATTCTAAAAGAATCTAAAATTTCCTTTTCGATATATTAATTCGCTTGTACCCCCGTGTGTCACGCCCTGTTATTCCTCTGATGAATGTATATAAATCTGATCTCACTGATAATAAACATTTTTTTTTTAGGAAGTCATGTCAGTGCTACTATTCGGCTGCACCATTTGGACTCTAAGGAAACGATTAGAGAAGCCAGCCAGGAACTACACAAGAGTACTATGGGCTGTCTTGACCAAAACCTGGAA